>JAJJWW010005838.1:0-94137 GCA_023531295.1 Papaver armeniacum | reverse complement strand
TGGGATTTCATTGGGATTGTGAAGCGGACAACTATTATCTTTGTAGTTGCGTGATCTGGTCTTGATGTTTCTATCGTGTTGAGTGCAGTTAAAATAATTGGCTCGAGATTTTCTATCTCCGATAGGCAAGATAAAAAAGTAATCACAAACAAACTTTGTCTCATCGTTTGTGATTCCACAATAACTTGTTTCGCTAGCTAGTCGATTAAGTTTATTATGGGGTGATTGATAATAGTTGTCTGTTATTTAGGAATATAAGTACGGTTTATCAATTGGTTCCTGTTCACCTTGATTTATTTAAAGACGGGACAAAAACTCTTGGGTATTTCTGTGGGAGACAAATTTATTCAATCCTATATACTTTCTCATGAGGCAGTTTGTCTATCAAGTCTTCGACTTTGGGTCGTATTAACTCTTAGTTGTTAGGTGAGATCGGCTAAGGGAATCAAGTGCGTAGTATCTGTTGGGATCGAGAGACGTAAGGAGCGCAAATGTACCTTGAATCATTGTGATATTTATTAGGGTTCAACTACAGGTCTAGTCCTGAATTTAATTGGTAATAGGCTAGTGTAATGGTAGCGGCTTAATACAATGTGGTGTTCAATTTGGACTAGGTCCCGGGGTTTTTTTGCATTTGCGGTTTCCTCGTTAACAAAATTCTAGTGTCTGTGTTATTTCTTTTCCGCATTACATTTTTTTATATAATTGAAATATCACAGGTTGTCGTTAAGATCAATCAATTAGAATATCCAACCTTTGGTTGTTGATTTATTGATTGAAACTTAACATTATGCTGCAAGTAAGTTTAGGTTACAGATTGCCAAACAAATTGTTGGGTGTGGTTGTTAGACCCCGCATTTTCGGGTTTGGATGTACAAATTTTAGGGTTAAATGAACCACCAATACCAAGAAGGAGTTGAAGATAGTGAATCCTATGTTTGGGTCAAATATCTCATTCTCCATGACAATGAGATAATGGAATGATGCTCTAATAAGACATCTTTTTGATGCTCAAATAGATGATAGTATCTTGGGTATGAGAATACGCAATTATACGAGGATAAGCTAATATGGAAATTAACCAAGAATGGTTCCTTCCCTTTGAAATCAGCCTACAACAAGTTACATGAACTGAGTATAGGTAATCCAGTAAGCATCCACACCTATTCAAGACACGAAAGTCAAGTGGAAAGAATTTTGGAGCATCAAAACGTGGCCAAGGATAAAACACTTTTTTTCTGGAAATGCCTCATTGATATCTTGCCTACAAAATAGAGATTGTCAAGGAACTGCCACTACATCAACATACAATGTCCATTCTGTAATCAACACGATGAACCAATTATGCATGTGCTATTCCTATGTCCTTTCTCCAGGGCTGTATGGTTTCTTATCCCTAGAGGTTGTTCGGTGTTATCAGGAACGCACAATAATGTTGCTGAAATGTTTGAAAGTTGGTTGAAATAGAGACAACAACAAAGTTCACTTAATAGTTGGTTTCAGAAAACTCTGGTGGTTACATGGTCCATATGGAACACAAGATGTGAAGTGAATTTTCAAAATCTGAAGATTTAACCACAAACAGTAGAAAAAAAGGCTTTAAGTTTCTCTGCTTACTTAGAGAATCTGTATAACAGATCACACAATCAGAACATTCCAGCACAACTTATACTTCCTATAGAAAGAACTTGGAAGGCCACTGTTTCTCCTTTCCTTAAAATGAATTGTGATGCTTTATTTGCTATAAGTATTGGTTTCACATGCATTGCTCTAATATTACACGATTGTGCAGGAAAATGGAGGGGAAGCGTCTCAAAGTGCTATGCAGGAATAAGAAGCTTGGAGCAGGCTGAGTGTTTAGCTTTCTATGAAGCCGTTAGCTAGTGCAAGGAAATGCAGCTCTCACATATCATAGTATAGACAGGACCTCAAACGAATTGAAAGCTACATTAATAAAGCTGCAACAACAATTTCTGGGAAAGTGAAACTCTCTGCTGATGCGATTGATAAATTTCATTATTTTGTCAATAGGAAATGTGGTTTTATCCCGAGGAATTGTAATAAATCTGCTGACATTCTTGCAAAGTATAGCAGAAAGTATAAAGTATCTGGGGTTTGGTTAGATTATCCCCCTGATATCATCTAGTCGCAGTTACTGTTAGGAAATTCTTCAAGCTAATAATAATCCTTATTTTGCATCAAAAATAAAATAAAATAAATTATTTTAACTCCTTCAAAAGAGAGCGAATGATAAATTTTGACATGGACTCTAACAAATTGAGGACCAAAGAAAGAATGGCATAAAGAAAGAAAAAACATAGAATGAAGGTCTTAGGTGCATTTTGGGTATAGAGAAGGGAGTGTCAGATACCACGATGCTCTCTGTGTCTGTGTGTGTTCCGAAAATAAATACGCCTTACATCTAACTTCTAACTTATCAAGTCGTCTTATTAGGTAGGCTGTCGCCCAAATCTTTGGGGCCCAAAATTCTCGTTTTTTCTTTCCTCAATTAGTAGTCAATTTGTAACACTCATAATCTGTTACTAAAGAATACTTTTATGATTATCATTTTACAAAAATTGTGGCTTTTATTATTGTTCCTAATTTATTTTTGTAGCGAAATGTTATGTCCCTATTTTTTGATTTAAATGTTAGCGATAAGATTTACGGTATTTTATGTCAAATCACAAGTTTAAAACCAAAAAATATAATATAAAAACTCAAAATTTGAGCGTCCTTCTAAACCTATCCAAATGCAAGTGGCTGCGTTCAAAATATATATTTATCCCCTTTGAAACTAAAAATTCTGACTGACCTAATAGTAGTATAGTCCCTTCGGGTTTAAAAAAGAGATACTATAATTTTCCATTTGATTTATTTTTAGGCTATATAAAAGCCTCATATATTATGGTCTCCTAAAGCACCTAAAAATCCTAAGAAGGCCATGTTAATTGTTTGTGTGATAACGGTTTTTAGAGGAATTACGAGGAACCCTTTATCATTTGGTCCTTTGACATGTAGTTAATTAGTCAATTTGTTTTCATGATTTAAGTAAAATACATGGAAATAGAGTGACTTAATAGTGCATTTCCTATACTCTTCAAGTCTCCATTAGATATTAGTAAGCTGAAAACTTATCGTGGGAAATTGAGCGAGACGGCTTGGCTTAAACTTGTAATCGTAAAGAGGTTCCAATAAAACCTCAAATCATTTTTTCTAACATCTGACTAGGTTTATGCTTAGATTTGAGCAGAAGTGTGGGGATTAGTTTTCCCAAGTGCTAGATTTCTCTTTATATACTCTTTCAAATTAGGTTTGCTTTCAATTAAAGCTAAGATATCTAAATAACAAAGAAAACAATATCCACCGTTAGATGAAACCCTAATTCAAGATTCAACCTAAGTCTTCTTAGAAATAAAGCAATTAATCTACACGTTAGATGGTCTTAATTAGCTTGTTACACACAAATGAAATATACTTATATTTAGATATGGATGAACCGTACCCAAACGTGTATACTATGTTGGCTCAACAGTAGTTAACCAAAGTTAGCCACATGAACATTTCTTGCTTAGCCATATTCATCTGACACATTTAGATCAAATATGAAGATCAATCAATTATGAATGTCAATAAAAGGAATCCATATGTGCTTCAATAGAGTTGATCAATTGTTTCATCATTTCATAGAAATATTTATGAACCAATTGAATCGGAACCAGTTTGATTCATAATCGTCCAATGTACTTATACAAGAATCAATTCATGAACATTAAGTCAAGGTTTGCAAAGATGCATTCCTTATATCATAAATATTTTAGTTAATGAGTATGCAGATCATACATGGCCAATTCTAGAACATTACCACTGAGTTCGCAAACAAAGTACGCGAACAACAGTTCCGGACTTTGGCCTTGACCAATCGTCGCAAGCCAGGTACGCAAAAAACTGTTCCGGACCCAACTCAGGTTAACTCGTTCCCATACTGGGTAAGCGTACAAGAGTTTCGGACCTTTCCAGGTGAATCCGTTCGCATACTAGGTATGCCAACAAGAGTTCCGGACCTGAATCATGTTGTTGGAGCATTAGTCGGTCGAACTCGCAAGCGTTGCTATCTCAAGCTTGTTTGTCAAGTTTAGTTGATTAAAACTATAGTATTGATTTCTAGTCTACCAATAGGTGTTTCAGATTCGTATAAATTGTGTAGTTGAGCTTTAGACTTCACGACGCTTACAATTGAAGATGAAGATCTACTGAATAACTCGGAGGAACTATCATCCATAGAGATTTTTAAGCATCTTACAATTGTGTAAGAGTGAGTATCCGCCGTACACCAAGGCCACCATCTTTGATAGGCAAAGTAGCCAGCCTGTATTACAAAGGCCCATTAAAGCCATCTCCATAGAGATTTTATAAAGCGCAACTATTATCCATATATATTTTTAGACTGCATTTATTATCACTTTTTTTTTGGGGGATTGCTGGTACCGTCTATAGTGTTTCTTTATAGCGCATCTATTATACCACAATGTTCTTTTTTAGCACATATCTATTATCAACAATATTTTTTTTTCTTTTTTTTGAAGGAAAAACAATATTTATTAACCTTCCATAATTGTTTATTATATAGTATGTACATTATCATAGGAGCTCTCTTCGGGTTTTTGAAATATTTTATATGGGTGTTTAAGAAAACTTAGCATTGTTTCAACACCATAAACGACCATATGAAAAAAATGTAAATTATAGTTGCACTCAAAACTGTTGATATGGATAATACACGCATTGGAAAATGAAAGAGGATAAACAACTACGTTTTCAGAATTTATTGAAATGTAATTAGTTAGGGTTACCTCCAAAATGGTTCAGGATTATGGGTATAATTTACGTATTTATTTGTATGACCTTGACCATAGAAAAAGAACCTAATTTTCTTGCAGGTTAGTTTACTGTGTTGTAATGATTATGATTATTTTTTAAATAGGTTAGGATTATGAAGATAACATGCATATTTATTTCTATGATTCCGGTGCTCATAATTTCTATAATCCTTAAAATATGTAACTTCATGCAAAACCAATTACAAATATTTGGAATATTTTAATAAGTTTTTTATCACTAAAGTATAAGTATAGTCAGAATTAAAAAACATCCAAAACGGAATCATTAGAATTGATATTCCATATTCATAAGAATTCAAATTCGCAAAATATTTTTTTGTTTGTTCGTCTGATGCGGGATTTCATAACTTCTCCAGTAAACCGCACACGTAAGCCCAATCCCTTCTTTTTTGTTAGTGCTTGTTTTGGGCGAGGCAGTTTTGAAGTGACTTTCCTGTTTCCCCATGATTCTCTCAACAAAGGATATATATCCAAAGCGCTTACATGTACTGTATATATATCTAGTTGTGTTCTTCAAAATCGTCATCAGAGGTTTGAAAGGCATGAGCCATTGAGGAATGGAGAAGGTATTGCCATATGATGTTGTCCTACAGGTATTTTGCCGATTACCTATTCAATCAATCTTTAATTGTAAGCTAGTTTGCAAAGCATGGTTAGGTATTCTTAAGGATCCCTTTTTTGCCCTACAGCATGTCATATATCGCCAGCTTATTAATGGTGGTGATCATTATGCTTATGACCACGGCTTCCTTTTGTTAGTTATAGATTTTTCAATCTTCAGCGGTTTTTCACTTTGGTATCACGATTATGTTAAGACTAACGAAGAGCAGGTCGGATTGTACATGCCACCAATCAAGAGGATCAGTCATCCTACTATCTGGAAATACGATCACTATTGCTACAAAGCTATTATTGGTTCCTGCAATGGTTTAATTTGTTGTTCTTTAAGTTTTGACGGAGATCCTGTCTATATTTGTAACCCCGTCACCAAAGAGTACTTGTGTCTTCCAAAATTAATGGATTCTCAAAAGTACGAGTCTGGCGGATTTGGCTACCATCATTCAACTAATGAATACAAGGTCGTTAGGATTTTAGAAAGAAGAAGCAACTCTGTGAACCAGGTCCAAGTATATACTCTTGGTGGTACAAATGATCATGGATGGAGAAACAAAGATGATATTAGCTGTGGATTTTCCAGGCGAGGGGGCATCTTTGTAAATGGAGAAATTTATTGGTTGTCTTATGACAGGACAATTGTGGCCTTCAATATAGCTGACGAAAAATTTCATGAAGTTATCAGTTTGCCACCTTCTGTAACGCATGATTTGGGTGTTCCCCTTTTTGAAGTGGACGGATGTTTGTGTGTTGTAGAATATTTGAGGGATGATAAGAAAAATGACGTGTGGTTGTTAAGAAAGAGAACTGGTAATGATTCGAGCGGGCAAGAATTCCATACTTGGAGTTGGAGGAAGGAGTTCAGTATCTCGACTAGTATGTTCATTTTTCCACTCTCTATTACAAAAGGTGGTGGACTCTTAATCTGGCAAGATGGTGAGTGTCTTTGTTATGATCCAAAACATGGGATTGCGCAACACATTGGACACAGTAATAACGAATACATAGTACAGGCAATTCCACATACAAACAGTTTAGTTTCGTTGAAAGCTCTAGTTGGTGAAAGGCCTCACAGGATAAGAAGAGAATAACTCGCAAGTAATCCTTAATTGTTTGAATCATAATAACTTTGAGAGAGCTAGAGTAGGAAACCAAGAAGAAGCAGAAGCTTTAGGACTCTACAAGCGTCAGTGGCCTAAGGAGAAAGAATTGAACCAAGAGAATTATTATTTCTTGTCCCAATTTTATAGGTTTTTCCATTTGTTCATAGAAATGGGAATGCGGTGGCTGATACCTTAGTCAAGCAGGCAAAATATTATATTCGTAATTTTGATTGGGATGTAGCTCCCCATCTTTGCATTAAGCGAAAACTTCAACTAGGTAAATTTAATACTAGGAGTGGTTGGATCCCCAACCAATCTAGTACTTATCCTGTACTTGTTACAGCTAATTCTTCGAGTTAGTTCTTTTAATAAATTCTTCTAATGCATTCCATATATATGTCTTGTACTATGAGAAAAAACTTCATTGTTTTTCTTTAAGGACAAAAGGCTCAAAGTTATTATACTCGTTAATGTTGTCATCATTTCACACGTTCCATGGTTAATCTAGAGACTAGAGTTCAGAAAATCAGTTTTTGAGAGAAAAGAAAATTATACCCTTGAGAAGAAGACCACACGAGTTAATCAAAATATCCTTTTATTACATAGAACTGTTACATGAACTACCACTTGGAAAATACAAATGGAGAGGTTCTTAAAAAAAAAAAACACACTTTTCCCCAATAACTTTAAGGTTCATGTAATCGTTTGATTCAATGTTTTGGATATTCCTCAAGATTTATCTGGATTCAGGATGTTTGATCACTGTAAGTTTTGTAATTTTTTTTTTTTATCATGATCTTTAACCACATTACCCAGAACTGATCATTCATTAATCAAGGTTTTGGATGAGGGTATGAGTACTAAATTTGATGGAGTTCCACACGTAAATACTCTTGTTTCACTGAAAGCTGTCGAAGTAGATTCTAAGAATGTTGAATTTGCAGAACATGGACAACTGAGGAAGAGGAGAAAGAGGTGAAGCAGTTGCAATACCGCATAAATGTAGGTTACTAAACTTGCAGCAGATGATAAGAGTAAATTCTATTTTGCTGGTACAACAAAACACGAGTTTATGGGCATGAACATCGCAAATTTGGTGCTGAGGAGTTCTGGATGGTGCTGACGAGTTTATAGCCGAGTTTTGAACTAAAGTCATCGGTATGATCTTCCAAAGGCTTTACAACTATATTACGGTTATAGACCGGAAAATTTAAACTCTTAAGTTTATTTCTTGCATGTGTGGTAGGATTTTCTATTTTACTCTGAGAACAACTCTCTCGGTTTTACACCAGGCATGGAGGTCAAAGAAAACCGAAAGATAACTTCAGAATTGTACCATTTTGCACAAGTGTTAAGGATCGAGCAAGAGAGAGGAGAGTACACGAAAGCACAAAACGATTACATTGATAATAATCTTGGTGTGTTTCTCATTAGATCTTCAAGCAATCACAAGACTTGGTTCTCAAGACATAAGACTTGGTTCTCAAGACATTCAATATTCCAAATATAACTCTCACAACTTAACATATGAATCTTCTAAATATAGACTCTCCTATATTATTTCCTAATACCCTCCCTCAAGATGGAGCATGGAGATCACCAATGCGCATCTTGGACAAAATAAATTTAAACTAATTAATCTTTCTCTAACGCTTTGCGAAAATAACTTCCAATCGTTTTTTATGGACATTGCGGTCCCAATTTTAGTTTAAGGAGATTTTGGTCCCTTTATGGTTTAGGGACATTTCGGTCCTCTCCGTAGTTTAAGGACATTGTGGTCCCAATGGAATTTTAAGGACATTACGGTCCCCATCGTAGTTTAAGGAAATTTCGGTCCCATCTTCGTAGTTTAAGGATATTTCGTTCTCATCTTCGGATTTTTCAGTAGAATACTTCTGTACTCTCTAGACAACTCTTAGGATTTTAACCTACTATTGTTATTCTTTCTCTTATCACCTCTTGGTGATTGTTTTTCTTTCTTCACAACCTTGTTGTTTCTTCTGCGAAAAATGTCACACTTCTTTATTTTCCAAGATTCTCTCACAATCTTTTCGTTACGCTTCTGCCACAAGCTCTAACTATTGTTCTTGTTGTAAATTTGCCACGCTATCTAGATTTACCACACTTCTGAATTCGTAATAGATTTGCAGCGCTGTGACATAATTGTCGCGCTTATGTTTGCAAGCATTTACACAAACATCTTCTCTTCTTCTCACTTGTTCTTCTCGATCTCAAGGTTGTTGTAGCGGCAACAAATCTTCGACTTTTCTCGATAACCAGCTGTTTGTAGGTGAAAATGGTTTCTGCTGATCTCGGTAATTGCGGGTGTGCAGGTGAGAAACAATTTAAACCCTAAACAATATCTTGCAAGGGAGTACTTTAGATTCGAGAGATCAATCTTTGTACAAGTCCGGCCTAAACCAAGAAATGGCCGTTCCAGACTTGCTTCAGTCACAATGTGGAGGAGAATGGGTTAGTTTTGGGGAGGGAAGCAAGGAAAGTGGTAAGACCAGAATAGTTGATTCTGGAAGAGTAGTTGGTTTGCTACGACTTGTTATAAGAAAAGTGAGAGAGCTCCCAAGGTGGGCTAGAAAGTAAGTATTTCTGAGTGTTGTATATCCCGTATGAACTTGTTGTTCAATGGAAATAGGTAAGACCTATTTATAAAAGTAGGATTAAAAACGTACCCTGGTCTCATTAAGGAGTGGGGAAGTAAATGGGAGGAGGTGGTAACCGTATGCATGGAATTGATGTTCCATAAAGTGGTTAACGCATGAAACAGGTTTTCATGAAACTGCTAATGTTATGGAATTGATGTCCCATAAAGTTGTTAACGCATGTGCTTTATGTCCCATGAACGTTTCACACATAACTTCTGTATTTACTAACCGCCTCACCCTTATGACACTTCCTTATGACGGCGCACGTTGTAAACCGCCATACCAATACCCAACCGGATCCCCCGGTTTGTGTTGATGTCTCGAATATTTTGGAAAACACAGAACGTTGTTGTGGCTTGGCAAGTCAAGCTCGGGAAACTTGCCAGCTTGGTGACCTTCGACGGTCGAGATTTTGCATATTGAGAGGAGGGGCAACCGTTGATCGTTGCACGCCTTCGTTTTGGTAGCCGCGTAGTAAGGGCCAACGTGGTTGCGTGGCTAGGTTGGCATGCCGTTGGCATGGCAAGGTTTGGCATGGCCAAACTTAGGTTTTCGTGTGTCGTCTGGTAACCTTGGATGGCTAGGATTTGCTCCTGGGATTGAAGAGAAACTGTTGATTGTTGCACGCCTTCGTTTTGGTAGCCGCGTAGTGAGGGCCAATAAGGTGGCGCGGCTAGGGTGTGGTTAGGCTTGGAATGTGGGGCCAAGGGTTCGCCTTAGGCGTGGCTAGCTTTGGCTAGGTGCGATTTTGGCTTGGCATGTGGGGCCAAGGGTTTTCCATGGGCGTATGGCATGGCTAGGGCCAAGGCAAGGGCGTTTGGCTTGGCATGATGTGACTAGCATGGCTAGGGCAAAGGCAAAGTGCATTTGGCATGGCGCGGATAGCTTGGCTAGGTTTGGTTTGGCTTGGCATGTAGGGCGAGGGTTTCCATGGGCGTTTGGCGTGGCTAGGGCCAAGGCAAGGGCGTTTGGCTTGGCATGATGTGACTAGCATGGCTAGGGCCAAGGCAAAGTACGTTTGGCATGGCGCGGCTAGCTTGGCTAGGTTTGGTTTGGCTTGGCATGTAGGGCCAAGGGTTTGCCATGGGCGTATGGCGTGGCTAGGGCCAAAGCAAGGGCGTTTGGATTGGCATGATGTGACTAGCATGGCTAGGGCCAAGGCAAAGTGCGTTTGGCATGGCGCGGCTAGCTTGACTAGGTTTGGTTTAGCTTGGCATGCAGGGCCAAGGGTTTTCCATGTGCGTATGGCGTGGCTAGGGCTAAGGCAAGGGTGCAAGGTTTTTAAATCGTAAATCTAATCGTAAATCGTTTTTGAAAATTTGTGAATCGAATCGTATATTAAATCGTGAATCGTAGATTCATGGTCAATTTTTGAATAAATAAATCTATGCCTACAAATATCATTTAGCTATAGAAAATATTCTTAAGGTTTCATTTTTTATATCTAATTAGTATAAATATAAAATATATTGAGTTTTTACGTTGATAACCTCTCATAGTTTTGGTCTTTGGTCTTATATATACTAGTAAAGTTCATTAAACTTCAAAAAATTAACGTGGAATGGTGGACAGAGGCCACTCGTGTGAGCAGGATGTTTAGGGTTCGAAACTTCAGGCCTTCCTTTTTGAAAAAATCAGTTCTTAGATCATAACTAAGTCAAGAATCGTAGTCAACTTTGGTTGACCACCGATTCTTAGGCCAAAACGCTTCACAAGACGATTCAAATCGATTTGGTTGAAAATGAAGCGAATCGTGCGATTCGAATCGTGAATCGCACGATTTTTAAAACCATGCAAGGGTGTTTGGATTGGCATGATGTGACTAGCATGGCTAGGGCCGAGGCAAGAGTGCGTTTGGCATGGCGCGGCTAGCTTGGCTAGGTTTGGTTTGGCTTGGCATGTGGGGCCAAGGGTTCGCCTTGGGCGTTGCTAGCTTTGGCTAGGTGCGGTTTTGGCTTGGCATGTGGGGCCAAGGGTTCGCCTTATGGCGTGGCTAGCTTTGGCTAGGTGCGGTTTTAAGCTTGTATGTGAGGCCAAGGGTTTGCCATAGGCGCATGGCGTGACTAGCTTGGGCTAGGTGCTGTTTTGGCTTTGGCATGTGGGGCCAAGGGTTTGCCATAGGCACATGGCGTGACTAGCTTGGACTAGGTGCCGTTTTGGCTTGGCATGTGGGGCCAAGAGTTTGCCATAGACGCATGGCGTGACTAGCTTGGACTAGGTGCGGTTTTGGCTTGGCATGTTGGGCCAAGGGTTTTCCATAGGCGCATGGCGTGGATAGCTTGGGGTAGGTACGTTTTTGGCTTGGCATGTGGGGCCAAGGGTTTTGGGGCAAAGGTTGTTTGGTAATCTTAGACGATCAGGATTTGTTCCTGAGATTGAAGGGCAACCGTTGATTGTTGCACGCCTTCGTTTTGATAGCCGCGTAGCGAAGGCTAGTATGGCGGCGCGGCATGGGGACATGGCGATTGCGTTCGCATGGCGTAGTAGGTGTGGGCGGCATGGTTTGCCATTGGCACGGAGGTGCGGCTAGCATGGGTGGCATGCTTTAGGCCTTGGTCGGTGTCATTGACATGATTGCCATTGGTACATAGGTGCGGCTAGCATGGTTGGCATGCTTTTGGCGCGGTCGGTATTCTTTGGCATGATTTGCTATTGGCCTGGAGGTGCGGCTAGCATGGTTGGCATGCTTTTTGGCGCGGTCGGTATGGTGCATGATTTTCCATTGGCGCGAGAGGTGCGGCTAGCATGGTTGGCATGCTTTGGCGCGCGGTCGATGTGGATGGCATGATTTGCCATTGGCACGAGGTGCGGCTAGCATGGTTGGCATGCTTTTGGCGCGATCGGTGTGGTGACATGATTTGCCATTGGCGCGAGAGGTGCGGCTAGCATGGTTGGCATGCATTTGGCGTGATCGGTTATTGTTGCATGATTTTCCATTAGCGGAAGTGCGGCTAGCATGGTTGACATGCTTTTGCTCGGTCGGTGTGGGCGGCATGATTTTCCATTGGCGTAGAGGTGCGGCTAGCATGGTTGGCATGATTTGGCGGGTCGGTGTGGCTAGCATGATTTGCCATTGGCACTGAGAATGCGGCTAGCATGGTTGGCATGCTTTTGGCGCGGTCGGTGTGGGTAGGATGATTTTCCATTGGCACGGAGAGTGCGGCTAGCATGGTTGGCATGCTTTTGGCGTGCTCGGTGTGGGCGGCATGATTTTCCATTGGCACGAGAGGTGCGGCTAGCATGCTTGGCATGCTTTGGCGCGGCCGGTGTGGATGGCATGATTTGCCATTGGCACGGAGAGGTGCGGCTAGCATGGTTGGCATGCTTTGGCGCGGTCGGTGTGGCTGGCATGATTTGGCATTGGCACAGAGGTGCAGCTCGCATGGTTGGCGTGCTTTGGCGCGGTCGGTGTGGCTGGCTCGATTTGCCATTGGCACACGTGGGAATTAGGGTTTGGCTTGTCGTAACCCTAATTTGAAAAAGATACCCCGGTAATTATTTAGGGACACATTAAAGGTTTCAGTAAATGTGTCGAGTAAATGCTTGTTACTTTAAATGTTGTGACATCACTATCTCCTAGGGTTCAGTGTTTTACGATTTTAACCCCAAGCTAAAAACCACCATCAACACCAGCAGAACCCATCTTCCTGTTTTTAATAAACTCACGATTTCTTCTTAAAACTCGAGTCTCTTCTCTGTTTCTTCATAGAAACAGAATCTTCTTCATTCCCTTCATTAAGTTCACTTAACTCAATCTTACCACTGTAATTCGAATTAGGAAACTACGACCAAATTTCCTTCCCTAGCCATTCATCACAAAAATCATCCAAAAGAAAAGCAACCATGGCTAGGCGTTCAGTATTTCCTTTATTTATGTCTCCTCACCGGAACAGCAGCAACACAAGTCTTCACAAACTCATGGCACGTTCTCCATCAACACAATCTTCCAACAGCATCATCAGTAACAACCACCTCCTCCTCTTTGTTCAAACTCCATTTTCTAACTTGGAAGCAAGGTCATTCTCTTCATCACTCTATAACATCACCCAAACTCCAACTCGATCACAGCCAGCCAACTCATCACCTGCATCATGACTCCATAAACAGCAGCACCTAACTCGAGCTCCATCTTTTATGTATTCTCACATCTCAATCCCATTATCTTCCAGGCCATCATCTCATCATGATCACAAAGATCACTAACATGAACTGCCGTTAATGGCGATACCATTGGCAACAACTCTTTCTCCCTGTTCTACTGCCAACCATCTCTGTCTCCGACCATGAGCTTATTCTTCCATCTTCATCTTTCAACAATAGCAACAGATCATCAACATCACTGCCAAGCTTGAGTACCTTCCATCAATCACCAGTAGTAACCACACACCACCTCCGATAGTTACCATGCATCACCTCAAACGACGCAGCTAAATCATCTAGGGAAAAAAATTCTGACAACCACATCAACCATCCTTTTGTTTGTTCAGAACCCTAATCCTTCGCAACTAGTCGCGACCGTAAAGTTCATAATCAAGCCATAATTTTTTTTTTCTTCTTCTTCTCGGCAGTATCTCGTCTTCCATGTTTTCTCGGCATCAATAACATGCCCTAAACTCGATTTTCATCATGAATTCAAATGATATCATGCTTCTCCTTGTTCACCTGGCTTCTCAGCTTCAAACTTGTCACACCATCAAAATATTGCGCAACTTTATATTTAGTCTTCTTCCCCTTCTTATCGCAACTTTGCAAACTCTTTACTAAAACATCTACTTTTCTTCCTCTCCTCTCTACCTCTCACCTTGCTCTGATACCATGTGAAGGATCGAGCAAGAGAGAGGAGAGTATCGCAACTTTGCAAACTCTTTACAAAAACATCTAACTTCTCTTCCTTTCCTCTCTCCCTCTCACCTTGCTCTGATACCATGTTAAGGATCGAGCAAGAGAGAGGAGAGTATAAACTGATTTCTCACAGATTTGTATACTATGCAGATTGAATCTGCAACTAGGCAGACCAGATTTCTCCTAGAACTATTTCCATTACCCCTCTCTATTACAAAAGTCGGTGGAGATTTAGTCTGGCAAGCTGGTCAGTGTCTTTGTTATGATCCGAAACATGGGATACACATTGGATACTGTAATAAGAAATTCATAGTAGAGGCAATTCCACGAACAAACAGTTTAGTTTCCTTGGAAGCTCTGGTTGGTGAAGAAGAGAATAATTAATATCTATGAGGCTGTTTGGTAACCATTATTTTAATGGATTATCAGCTTATAATCCATTATGCAGATTATAATGGATTCTATATGCGTTTGGTAACCATTATAATAATTGGTTATTTTAGTCATAATTGAAAAAATCCATTATTTCCATAAACAGAAAAAAGTTGTTTTGAAAATTTATTATAATCAATTATTTTTTCTAAGGAACTCAAATTGAATTTTTTCTCTTATTTTCTCTAAACTATCAAGAGAGAGACAAAAAAACAACATAAGACTAACAAAAATATCCTAGATCATTGTTCTTTCCTCTCATTTTTGAGATCATCATTCTAAGATAATCAATTATCTAAAAAAAGTGTTTGGAAAAATTTATTTTTAAAATGATTATATCAAAATCATTTATCAATTTATGATTATCTATAATCATAAATTTTACCAAACAAGCCTATACTTTTACTAAATAAGCTCTGGCTGATGAGAGGCAAAATAAGTTTCACTAAGAGCATCTCCAATGGAGTATGGGTTTTAAAAAATATTGATGTCACCTAGGATTTTAGAAACTCTCAACAAAAAAAACATCTCCAGTGGTGGTTGGATAATCAAAATTTAATGTGATGTGGAAGTTTGAGTTTGGAGGAGAGTATGGGTTTTTTGAGACTCTTATCCATACCCACGTCATCAATTTGTTATTATTTTAATTACTTTTTTAGATTTTGTTTCTATAAATAAGCGACTAGTATATTAAAATAGATATGGATACAGCTACCACTGGAGATGCTTATTAAAACAAGATTTATATTTGGATTTTATGTTCTTAAATACCTTTTTTTTAGGTCTCCACATATGATAAATACTCGTACTCCACTGGAGATGCTCTAAATATCTATACTTTTACTAATCAACTGGTAAGCCCCCGGATTCTTTTGAGATGGTGCAATTGTTTTCTTTTGAAATACCGTTCCACCTAGACTCTCGCTTTCTCACGTATTCTTTTATCCAAATTTTTATATAATCCGAGTTGTTCTTCGAATTTGAAAGGCGGGGGCCGGGGAGATTGCGGAATGGAGATGATGATATTACCACATGATATTGTGGCGCAGGTATTTTCTCGATTACCTATTCAATCAATCTTAGACTGTAAATTAGTTTGCAAAGCATGGTTAAGTATGCTTAGGGATCCTTATTTTTCCCTACAACATGTCATATATCGTCTTATTTATGATGATGGTGATCATTATGTTGATGGTGATCATTATGTTCATGAACAAGGCTTCCTTTTGATAGTTAGGGATCCTTTTGATGGTGATCATTATGTTCTCTAAACAGATTAAGAGAGAAATCTCAATTGCATTGTATTCATTAGATTGGCAAAACTGTAAATATAGGGATTACAATGAAAAGAAAGATAACAAAATATACAAAAGATATGTACAAAGGATGCGTACAATATGACAACACTGAAAATATATGCAGTTAGGAAAGGGGATATGAAAAGATACTATAGTATCTCGTAACAAGTGTCTTTGTTATGATCCGAAACATGGGATACACATTGGATACTGTAATAAGAAATTCATAGTAGAGGCAATTCCACAAACAAACAGTTTAGTTTCCCTGGAAGCTCTGGTTGGTGGAGAGGAGAATAATTAATATAAATGGGGGATATAAGAAGGAATTTGGGGATATAGGAAAAGGACAAAAACCGGATCCAAATATAAAATCAAGGTAACCCCTTATCTCAGTATTTTAATAATGCCTAATCTACCCCTCACTAATCAGGATAGTGATTAATAATCATTAGTAAAATCATACTCCCTCCGTTCCGATTTAGTTGACGTTGTAGGATTTTTCACGGATATTAAGAAATATCAGAGAGAGTAAAATCTTTCCAATAATACCCATATTAATTCCTACATAAGTTAAATAACCTAGTTTTGTGTTTCTAGAATATAGGGAAAGTTATCAATCCCATAGTAATGTACTTGGGATGTACAAGATTGAGTATATATCCTCCATGGGGTATATTTAAATATTATAGAGTAATTTTTTTTGGTTGATTACCATGAGAATTAATTCTCTGGTGTGATTCTAAAGCAGGGATAGATTAGTGAAAATTGGGAAAAAAAACTAAAACTATCATCTAATTTGGAACACAAAGGAAACCCTAAAAAAGCAAGTAAAATGGAACGGAGGGAGTAAGATTTTTGATAAATGATTAGTGTGTGTTTTTATTTGATTTTGGGTGAGTGAGGTGAGAGTAGAAGGAGAGAAAAAGTATTTGAGAGGGAACTTTTTTGGGGGGAAATGGAGGATGATTGTTGAAGAGAATTGTGTGAGAGGTTCAAAATTCGATTTTTTCTTTGAATCCACCATTTTTGTAGCCGAAAAAGCTAGGTACCGGCATGGACGTGGTATGAATACAATGCCGGAACCATTCGTACCGACATGGTATTTGTACCATGTACCATGCCGGCACCAAGCTTATCCCCCAGTTTGATTCAAGCCGGCATAATATTCAACCAAAAAAACTATGCTCTGCATTTGTTATTTTTTTTCAACGCTATGCGAGAGTGCAGGGGGTCCTGGAGGGAGCGTAGCCCCCCGTAGGTGTTCGACATGACAGGTCAGGTCGCGTGGGTCTAGGGGGCAAAATAAGTAGGGGTGTAAATTGGGGCTGGGCCGATGCCCAAATTCAATTATTAAATGGGACTGGTCATGTAGTAGGCTAACATCTTTTAACCATGAAATTAAAAGGGCCGGGCGGGCATGGTTATTTATCTACAGTTAGTACCCATGGCCTGCCCAAGCCTGTTTAGTAATTTGGGCTCGGGCGGGTAGGGTCGGGAGGGCCTTGAATATTACAAATATATATTGTTAAAAATAAAAAGAAAGTAACGTAATAATATACAAGTTTTACTAATAATCAAATACGATGAGATTGAGATGGGAACAAGATAAACCAAACTTCCTATAAAATTTTCTTGTAGTGAATCATCAGAAAAGGAAACTACCTTAGATTTTGCTCAATATTTTCTCTATATGGTTAATAAATTTAGATTCCTATGGAGTAGAAGTTAAGAAATATATATGAGAACTATGAGGATTGACTGTGTTAAGTATATGTACCCAAGTATATTCTAGGATAAAAAATATGAGAATAGTCACTTAGGCTTGGAAAATGGATAACATTAACGGGCTAATAGGGCGGGTAACATTGACGGCCTAATAGGGAGGGTATTGGGCCGGGCAAGAAAAATTGACTTGTGGCCCATGACCTCCCTCTTATGTAAATGGGCTAGGTCGGGCCATCCCGTAATGGGCCACGGGCACTCATGGGCTGTCATGGGACAGGGCGGACGGTACTGGGCCTTGGGCTGCCGGCAAAATTTACACCCCTAAAAATAAGTTTCACTAATGTCTATACTTTTATATAATAATCAACTGGTAAGCCCCCGGATTCTTTTGAGAGGCAATTTTTTTCTTTTGAAATACCGTTCCACCTAGACTCTCAGTTTCTCACGTATTCTTTTATCCTATATGTATATATCCAGCTTTATATAACCCGAGTTGTTCTTCGAATCCTCATCAGAGAATTTGAAAGGCAGGGCCAGGGGAGATTGCGGAATGGAGATGATGATATTACCACATGATATTGTGGCGCAGGTATTTTCTCGATTACCTATTCAATCAATCTTAGACTGTAAATTAGTTTGCAAAGCATGGTTAAGTATGCTTAGGGATCCTTATTTTGCCCTACAACATGTCATATATCGTCTTATTTGTGGTGGTGGTGATCATTATGTTCATGACCACGGCTTCCTTTTGATAGTTAGGGATCCTTCAATCACCTATTTTTCACTTTTTTATCACGAGCATGGCAACAACAATAACGAAAACCAAGTCCAGTTGTACATGCGGCCAATCAAGCGAATCAGTCATCCTACAATTGAGAAAAACAATTTCCAAAGCCGCTCCGAAGCTATTATTGGTTCTTGCAATGGGTTGATCTGTTGTGCTTTTAAAATTGATGGCGATCCTATCTCTATTTGTAACCCCGTCACAAAAGAGTACTTGTGTCTTCCAAATATTTTAGATCGTCAAACGTTTGCGTGTACTGGATTTGGTTACAATCCTTCAACTAATGAGTACAAGGTTGTCCGAATTTTGGGAGCGTACACTGTAAAACGGGTCCAAGTGTACACTCTTGGTGGTACAAGTGATGAGGGATGGAGAGACAAAGATGATATTAGCTATGCATTTTCCACTCTAAAGGGTATCTTTTTGAATGGAGAAATTTATTGGTTGTGTTATGACAGGAAAATTGTGTCTTTCAATGTTGCTGATGAAAGATTTCATGAAGTTATCAGTTTACCACCTGATATAAAGGATTGGGTTCTCTACCTCGCTTTTTTTGCACTGGACGAATGCTTATGTGTTGTTGAACGGTTGCTGCATCATCATAAAGATGATGTATGGTTATTAAGAAGGGGATTTTAATTTTGTGCCACACTTCCAATTAGGTGTTCAAGAAAATGCCACCGTTTTTTTCAGAGTTTATTAAATGCCACACTCTTGACTTTTTTCCGTCACGTTTTTTTCATACAACAGTTAACATCCGTTAGTGCATAGGTGGCATTAATTCAGCTTAGGAAAAGACATTTACGCCCTTGAACCATCTCACTATAGTTCGTGTCTTCTTTGGGCCATTTCATCGAACATGTAGACCACGTCGAGCTCATCCGGCAGCAACAACATCAAGTTCGTCTCCGTCGTCTTCTCACTTCTCTGTTAACCACTCAGTTTCATCAGCACCAGCAGCAGCCTCAAAAATCGATCTCCTCTCAATCATTGAGTGCACCTGAAATTGAGACAGAGAGATGTTTTGTTGAATCAAAGATGATGAATCTTCTACTGCGGATTTGAGAGAAGAGGTGTTGATTGAGGGGAAGAAGAAATCAGGTCAAGAAATGGAATTGGGTCTTGACCCACATCTGCAATTGAAGAGAAGATGCAGTCTGTGATGTTCTGGTGGTGAAATTGCTTGTGGGAGGAAGCCGGTCCAATCAACCGGAGAACTCTTATCAGAGTGGGTTTGGGATCTCTACGGAAGAGGAGAGCTCCTTGAAGCAGCTGATAAAAAGTTAGGAAAGCAATATAATGAGTCAGAATTGGAACACTTACTGGTTGTAGGATTATGGTGTACTCTTCCCGATTCTACATCAAGACCTTCAGCCACTCAAGTGATTAATGCTCTTAAGTTCGGATCCTCATTGCCTGATCTTCTACCCATGTTGCCAAGGATTTCAGGAATGCGTCATGTTCCGTCAATGGCTGGTTTTACCAATACACTGGTGGGACGATAGCCAGAATTTGTGTAGGGCTGTAGCTATGTAGATGTGATTTCCTGTAATTCTTCTGAATATATTTGAAGTGATATAGTAATATTAATGTTTGCAATTTTTTCAAATATCCACAAATTATTCTTCACATACAATGTGCTCTGCAAGTAGTGAAATGTTGGGTTCAAAATCATAATACCTAACAGAACACAATTGCTTACATCTGTCTATATGCGAATTTTGACTGTTTTGTCGCTTTGGACTCTGCTACGGCTATATGCAGGCCTTCCACCAGCATTGATAGAACTTGAATTATCTTCTTCAGGTTCATAAGCCTTGAACTTTTGGTAATTTTTTATATATCCAGGGAGTCATCAATTTTCAAGGGCTCCCAATCTGCTCTGAAGCTTCTCTGTGAGTGAAGTGATTCCTTCCTCGACTGCGGGTTCTGGTGGTGGTGGTGATGGACGAGAAGATGAAGTGATGAAATAGTAATCGTTATTGGGAGGGTAATAAAGTAATTGCGTCATGAAAGATTGACCAGGTCTCCGACAACTGACCAATCATGTGGGCCTTGACGGAAGTTATAACGGTTGTGGCATTTAATAAACTCTGAAAAAAACGGTGGTATTTTCTTGAACACCTAATTGTAAGTGTGGCACAAAATTAAAATCCCCTATTAAGAAAGAGTAGTGTGAATGGGAAACAATGTCATACTTGGAGTTGGATCAAGGAGTTCAGTGTTCCTACAACTATGTCCATTACCCCGCTCTCTATAACTAAAGGTGGTGGACTTTTAATGTGGCAAGGTGGTGAGTGTGTTTGTTATGATCCAAAGCATGGGATTAAGCAACACATTGGATACAGTAATAATGGAAATATAGTAGATGCAATTCCACATATAAACAGTTTAGTTTCGCTGAAAGCTCTTGTTGGTGAAAGGCCTGCTAATCTAGTATCTGTAAGTAGTTTGAGTTCGAATGGTGTTTCTGCTAAATTCCGATGATATCGAGCAATACCTTCCCTTCAACCCGAGACTCTTAGTCTTAGCAAAAATCCGCAGCCAATCCCTGTTGAATCCCAACTGCCATCTTTTGCCTACACCACACAGGGAGAACTAATTGAAGACTAAGCAACTCTGTAAGAGTTCATAGCAAAGGGTAAGGTACCGCATAGCTACAACCCAGACTCTGGAGTGGGCTGTTCATCTCAATTGCAACTTGCTAGGGAACAATGCTAAGGTTAGAAGAACAATGCAAGGTCAAAGAAGAACTACAAAATGGAGGTCCAATCAGGCTAAACTTTTACTTTTTTTTTTTTTTTTTTTTTTCGACAAAGAAAAGTTTTTGCTCGATAAACTTTTACTTATATTTCATAGTGATCAGTAATATTTTTGTAAGGATTATATTTCCAAGTATGCAACATAGCGGTAATCATAGTGGTCATTGTTATCACAATACCTTGTTTATGGAGACCACAGCTATGAGAATTCCAGTTACCAAGAAGAGCATGTCTGACCTGTTCTGGGGATTGTTTATGCTTGAAGGCTTTAGAGCCTTGAGTATTACAGTCCCAGTTTTCCTCAACAACAATCTTAATTACATCCTGAGTCTCCTAGGTCTCGTAACCGGATTAATATCCCTAGCAGTAAGAACTAGGTGACTATGATCACTAGCAACCGGCGCAATGATAAACATGAGAGTTGGGAAATAAATTAAACCAAATATCATTCCCTAACTATCAAGTCTAGATTGTCTATATTCCAAACCATGTCTCCTCTTAGACCAAGAAAAAATATCCACAAATTCCCATCATCCTATAAGGATTTTATTATGAATGGATTTTAATGAAATCCTACAGAAGATCTCTTTTTCCGCTAGGGATTTTATTATGAATGGATTTTATTATCCACAAATTAAGCTTAGAATGAAAGTTACCTCTGAAAAAAAATTATCACTTCATTCCTAGTATTTTCTTACAGATAATGTTCCTAGCAGTTGAACTTTCATACCCTCAAAATGTTCCACTGTAAACCAGACAAAGGAAAACAAAAGTAACACCATCTCTTATTAAACATATATTGAACTTTCATACCCTCAAAATGATCAAAGACACACTCAAACCTCTAAAAAAATTATGGCTCCGTTCTCAACTTTTTAAACCAGACAAAAGAAACATAAGCCTAAATGAGTATCTTACTTAAACATATTTTGAATATTCCAAAGAATCACTGAGGTTTATCTTCTTCCTCGGAAAACCCAAAAGTTAGCAAATCATCAAGATCAAATGGTGCTGCAGGATATTGTGGCTGTCCAATTACCGCTGTACCTGAGGAGGAAGTTTGGATGCTACCAAAACAAAATTGTAGCTCAGATTGAGATAGTGCTTCTATGGAATCACTGGAAGCAGGGAAAGATGGATATGAAGGTGCTGCTTCTTTAGAAATTTCTGAAGTTCCCATTCCCGCTGTTGTCAGTTTTTGTTTAGCAATATCAAGTTCCCTAGTAACAGCACCCAATCTCTTATGAAGTGATAAAACAATCCCAATAGTGCCATAAACACGGTCGTAATCTCTAGCATTAGCTTCAAAGAGAACTGTGCGCTTCTGTATCCAACTGACATCTTCTAACAGCTTTTGACTGCACTCGAATTTACTTGCACCGAAGATGCTAAAAGCAGCAGGCATATCCGGCTCATCTGCGTCTCCAAATACGAAAAACATTGGACCATAAACACAAGTTTTTGAGAGACCTATAACTGGGTAATTGCATCCTGGACAGTTTTCTGGACAGGGTGCTGGTTTGGGCATTGCCATATTCTTATCCGAAGAAGGGTGACACTGCTGTCCTTGTACCGTTGTTGCTGATGAAGGTAAATTCAGTTTTCGATTAGCGATTTCAAGTTCACGAGTAGCAGCTCGCAATCTCTTATGGAGTGATAATATAATCCCAGTTGTGCCATAAACAGGGTCGTATTCTCTAGCCTTAGCTTCAAACAATATTGTGCGTGTCCTTATCTGTTTGACATTGGCATACTGTTCCTCATGATACTCAAATATAGTCGCATCAAAAACACGATAAGCAGCAGCTATATCCTCGTTTCCGTTCATGTAAAATAGTGGAGCATAAACACAATTCTCTCGACAACCTTCCACTTTAAAATTGCATCCGGGACAGTCATCATAATCACAACTGTATCCTTTACAGATTTCATCATCGTATTCCCAACTGTATCCATCAGAGATTTCATTATCGGATTCCGAACTGTATCCTTCACACATTTCTTGGTCGGTCATATTTAATCAAAATCCTACAAAACAAAATCAAATGAATAGTAAGCACAAACTTTACATTTCATTATACAAAGGCAACATATATTCTAGTCGTACAACTTACTTTCCAGGCCCCGAAGTCAGAGCAACCGGACACAAAGCATTACAGCATAACTCAAATAATCAAAGACGGAAAATAAAACTTAAATTGAAACAATGCCATCAACTCTTGAACCTAGCATAACCGGTTTATTGTTGTTTCACAATCTTTGTACCAATCTGTAGAAATCATGCAAATACAAATGTATGTGCGAAAACACAAGCATATGAACACAATGCTACACAAAGATAAATTACCCAATCATGTAAATACAATTTATGTGCGAAAACACAAGCATATGAACACAATGCTACACAAAGATAAATTACCCAATCATGCAAATACAAATGTATGTGCGAAAACACAAGCATATGAACACAATGCTAGTTACCCACTACTTGGGTTTACCAATCTTTGTCATAATCTGAAGAAAAACCTAATTATTGAAGACAATGAACCCATACCAATTTCATAATATTTTCTGCTTTGAGAAACGAATCAAATTTATTTGAACCCATACCTCAAATCACAATCAAATGAGTTCATGACTCAAATCACAGAGGAATCTAACCAATTCTTTCGATTTAAATTAAAGAAAAGAATCAAAAATGTAAGTAAGAACAAGAAACCTTACCTATTTTCTGATATTTCTGGTTTGAGAAGAAAGAGACAGAAGCAGAAGATGAATCAACACTTGCAGTAGAAATCTTGACAAACTTCAACTTGAACTCTCGCTTACCAACATAAATCTTGTCAAATTCCTTGTTGAAACCTCGTTTCCAGCAAGAATTTCTTTGAAAGATTGGTCTTTTTTTGAGTAACTAAGGAAAAGGGAGAAAGGGTTTCAGTGGTAATGTCAGAAAGACTGGTTCTTGATGAGAGGGTTTTAGAAGGATTTGTGAATAGAAAACAGCTCAAGAAATTTGCTCTGCTCTTCTAACTAGAAGGCGAGCTATAAAACGGTTAAGAGATGGTGACGTGGCAAAGTAACACGTGCGATTGAAGGATGACATGGCACAGAGCGTACCTGGTGACTGGATGGATGACAGGGACATAAGAAATTGTTTGGACTGCGCCCCCATCCAAATGTCCCAATTGCAATTTCCCCCTCAAAAGATAAGAAATTTGACTTCACCCCCTAGCCACCGTTTCAATCAGATCTGAAATCCGTTTCAAAAACCAAATCTCATCGTCTCTACTTATCACTTGTGCAGATAGCACCACCATTTTCACCCGCCATCTATATTGAGAACCAAACACCTTGAATTCCTTCTTCGACAATGGAATGGAAGAATCGAGACTTCAATTTCTGTAATTGATTATCATCATCATCCTTGAGGTTGATTGGATTGGTGATCTCTGCGATTTGGTGAGAGATGTGTGATTCCATTATGAAATTCAAGCAAAAAAAAGAAGATTGAGATTAAAAAAATGAGAAACTGATTTTAGTGAAAGGGAGAAAAGAAAACACAGACCCTAATAACACCTTTACATATCTCACAGACAAAGACAAGTGACGCGATAGATGAAAAGTGGTACGTGTCAAAGAGTGATAGGTTACACCTCGGCGAGTGTAAAGGAGGTGTAAGTAAAGGCTGTGTCTGCGAGATCACATTCAACGACCGAGAGTATGAGACTGTACAATGGTGAGGGTTTTTGTTTATTATTGTTACATAAAATAGGCATTAACACCATTATTTAGTTATAAAATAGTCTTACGAATTAAATAAAAATTATTGATCTTTTTTTGTTTATTATTGTTACAAAATATTAGACATTGTAAAAGGTCCTATGAAAAATTTAAGTACAGGGCCCTTCTAGACGCAGGATCGGCTTTGATCGAGACTCGTACAATGTTTTTCGAAGAAGAAGCAAACAAAGATAAGAAATGGAAAAGAAAAGAAATCAACATGCAAAACACGAAAAAGAAGAAAGAGCGAGTGCTATCCCGTACGAATTTGCGGGAGAGCTTGATAAGGAGTCATCCTACTAGTCGTTGGATTTTTCCCAGGAAACGTTAAGATTGATTTTAGTCCCTCAGTCCCAAATTAGATGAGTTGGTTATAGTTTGCACAATGTTTAAGGTAAAGAGGAAAGATGAGTATGTTTAATTATATGCCCTTATAGATAATAACTAGTAAAATATAAAAATGATTTAGCTCTTAAACTATATCAAGGTTTTTCATAAACTTTATACCATTGAAAAGCATTTTAAAAACACTTACACAACGAATATAAATATGGCTATAAAATTATACATATTTCTTATAGTAACAATAATCAATTAAAAGGGTAGTTTTAGAAATACCCCTTGATTAGTGAAATAGTTCATCTATAGTAGAAACTCTTTTAATTAATACTCGATTATTTAATAAACTCTCTTAAATAATATTTTTGCAACCCGAGTCGGGGACAACGTGCCAAATTAATAATTCTCTAAAATTATAAGATAATACTTTTTAATTATCTATGTAGGCCCCATATGAAATATAAATTAATCATTTCATTAATGATTTACGAAGACTTTTGAAAAATGATTTAATTGTCTTTTTGTTTTTTACTAAAAGCAATATCACATTGAATTTCATCTCTAATTTTTCTTATCATTTGCAAGAATTTTTGGTGTTGTTGGATTATCCTTCTTGTGCTTGAATAATGCTCTACAATTTCACCAATCAATGTTGATTTTTAATACCTTTAAGATGAGAAGTCATATTTGTGTGTATGATTTGTTTGTGTTAGTAGGATGATTTCGTATTGTATTTATATAAAATAGTTTTTATTTGTTAGTAGTATGATTTCATATTGTATTTCTATATGAAATATTTTTTTTTTGATAAGAAATTATTTAGAAAATACGATTTGATATTGTGTTTATAAAAATATATGATTTGATATTGTTGTTGTGTTTCTATAAGAAATTAAAAATATGATTGAATATTATGTTTATAAAAATATGATTTGATATTGATATTATATTTATATAGGAAATAAAAAGGATATGATATGGTATCTTGTTTGTATATAAACTAACTATTTGATATGAAATTTATCTATAAATTAATAAGTATTAATTTATCGGTTAATTAATATCTCGCTTAATTAATAAATTTTGATAGTTCCGACAACATTAATTGATAGAGTTTCTACTGTATTTTGTGACAAAATTTAAAACCAACTAGCTCATCTAATTTGGGAGAGAGGGAATATTTGATAAGTACCATCAAGTTTTTAAGAAGAGCAAACTAAAATCAATCTAAGAAGTAAAAACATTGAGGATGTTTAGTTTGAATCTATGTATACAGGATAGGCTTGTTAAAAAGATAAACTAAAATGAATACAGTTAGGATCTATGTACATAAAACCTTTCCATCGACTTCTCAATGTTAGCAACAGAACATCAGCAAAATACAAGTCAGGTCCACTAGTGTTATCACAAGTTTCAATAAAATATGATCAAGAGAGCAACAATTTGTGGAGTTAACCACAAACGTTTGCAACAGAGAAGTTCTTATATGGCAGTGTTGGCTACTTGGCTTAGATAAGTCTTAACAAAAAAGTGTTGACATTAAACATAAAATCCATCAGTACCAAGCTTAATATGATTTCACAAAAACTATCCTACTCAACTGGATATATTACTACATTTAAAACTGATTATATTTCTATATGTAACTAGTTACTTACTACCATATGGACTACTGCAAAAGACTTAAAAACCAGGTGTGAATGCGGAAGCCAGTAAAGCCAAGTACTCGGTAACATCTTCACCTTCTTTTGTAACCTTAGTAATAGAAATTCACAAAATATAAGAAGTAAAAACAGTGACGGGGATCACAAGTGAAGTACATAGTGGACAAAACTCTTATGAGTCAAAGATGGGAGAATATCCGACAATCAATTTCCTTCTAAAACTATGTAAGTAAAGATACAACTAAAATATCTAGCACTACATAAAGCAAATGTACGGTACTCAGTACAATTTGGTGACCAAGAGTTAACAAAAGTAAATCTGAGTCCCTAATGAACACAACCTCTAATACTAAATTGCAAATATTTCTCATTAATTGAAATAGAGAAGGAGGTTCTTACACATTTAAGGAAGTAAAGACCTAACAACGACGATCGATAGTGGACACTTGTCACTATCGATCGGTTAACAATTGACCAATGACTAAACAATTTATAAGAGCACCATTTCTATTATTACAGTCATACACAGTACTCAACACAACCAATAAGACTATGACACTTCCTACTGCTGGAAATTATCCTTGTCCTCAAGGATAAAGTTGCGATAGTGAGACTTGATGGTAGCAACATCTTCCCAAGTAGCATCCTTTGGAGTTGAATTAGTTCATTGAATGAGAACCTTCTTCACTTGCCTCTTGCCAATAAGAATGGTTTTGTGTTGTAGAACTTTTGCAGGTACCATGATCACTTCACCTGCATGATCAACAATAGGCAAAAAAGGAGAGGGGGTGTGCTTCTTACCAATGTGTTGCTTCAATTATGACACATGAAAGACAGGGTGAATCCTAGCCTGATCGTAATCAGAACTTGTAGGCTCTTTGGTCCAATTCTTTATAAAATGAAAAAGGCCCATAGAACTTTCCAGACAACTTGAAATGCTTCCTCAGGGAAACAAAAGCTTTTCTATAAGGTTGAAGCTTCAGATATACCAAATCACCCACTGCAAAAGTCTTATCTTTCCATATCTTATCAGCAAAGAATTTCATTCTTGCTTGAGCATTAATGTAGAGACTCTATAAGAATATCAATCATTGCCTCTCTGTCCTTGAGATATGACTCCACAACAACTACATAAGTTGTGATGGAAGATGGAAAAGCCATATATGGAGGAAGATAGCCATATAAGTCTTGAAAGGGAGACATTTTTAAACTAGTATGGTAACTAGTGTTATACCACCACTCAGCAAGATATAACCACTGACACCACTTATTAGGTTTATGGCCAGTGATGCACCTTAAGTAAGTTTCCAAACAAGAATTAACTATCTTTGATTGGCCATCAGTCTGAGGATGGTAAGCAGTGCTGAGATTCAAGCTAGTACCCAGAGCCTTAAACAGATCTTGTCAGAAATGACTAGTGAATACTTTATCTCTATCAGACACAATGGAAGAAGGTAAGCCATGGAGTTTGAATACGTGATCTAAGAATGCCTATGCCACAGCCCGAGCCTATACTCTTATGAGTCTATCAACAATCACCAATATAACACTCTTCCTGTCACTTAGGGGTAAGCCTTCAATAAAGTCCATGGTGATGTGCTTCCATGCCTGCTCAAGTACTAGAAATGGTTGCAATAAGCCAGAAGGGAAGGAGCATTCACCTTTATTTCTCTGGCAGATATCACATTCAGCTACAAACAGAAGTATCTCCTTCTTCATGTTAGGCAAAAAAAATGGGACTTGGCCCTCACATAAGTGGCCTGCATACCAGAATGGTCTTCAACAGCAGAGGTGTGTACAGTATTTAAGATGGTGGCTCTAACCCCATTGCTTGCACCCACATATATCCTTGATTTGTATCTCAAGCTCTCAACTTTATAAGAATAATGTTGAACAGTCGTAGAGACAAGCAATTGAGTAATGAGATTTTGCACCTTGTCATCACCATCATAGCTTTGAAGAATGTCATGCATCCAATTTGGTTGAGACGAGTCGGTGCGAGCAAATGGCGAGATGCAAAGGGTCTTCTAGATAAGGCATCATCAACTACATTTTCTTTATCTTTTTTGTATTCAATCTCATAGTCATAACTCAATAATTTCATTAACCACTTTTCTTTGTTTAACTTGTGGTTGTTCTTTGTTCTAAAAAGTATTTAAGGATGTGATGGTCAGTTGGATAATGAATTTTCCCCCTTGTAAATACTGCCTCCATTTATGAACAACCTTAACTATGGCTAAGAACTCTTTTTCATAAGTAGATAATGCTTTTGCTCTAGGCCCTAAGGGTGAGCTGAAAAATGAAATTGGTTTACCTTCTTGAGTTAAGACAACACCAAAGCGGTATCACTTGCATCACTTTCTATGATGAATTGCTTGGAAAAATCTGGCAAAGCAAGAACTGGAGTGGTGGACATAGCCATCTTGAGTTGTTCAAATGCAGAAGTTGCAGTTGCAGCCCAATTGAAAGAATTCTTCCTTCACAGGTCAGTTAAAGGTTTGCAGATGGCACCATAATTCTTCACAAATTTCCTATAATACCCAGTTAAACTTAGAAATCCTCTTAATTCTTTTATATAAGTTGGAAGTGGCCAGCTTTGCATGGTTGCAATCTTGTTGGGATCAGCACAAACCCCTTGAGGAGTGATAATGTGGCCCAAGTACTCCAACCGTGGTAGCCAAAAAACACTTGAAAGCTTAGCATACGATTGGTGATCTACGAGTAAAGCAAACACTAATCTCAAATGCTCAATATGTTCACACATGGATGGGCTGTAAACCAAAATATCATCAAAAAAAACACGAACAAACTTCCTTAAGTAAAGGTGCAAATACTTCCTTAAGTTGGTTATCTATTTTGCGATTAATTCTTAAGAGTATCGTGATTTGGTTGACCATATTCTTCAACATTCGGCAATGGTGTCATTCAATCGGAATAATTATTACTTTTAACATTAGGAATATAACTATTTTGGTTTTACGGGTTATATGAAAAATTTATCGATTTCGGTTTCTTGCAATAACTAGTCTTTTGTTAATTAAAGAATAAATTATCTTTTTGATTTGTTCCATAAAGTATACTTAGTCTTGATTCAATTACGAGAAGAACAACATAAATTTGAGAAATCTATTGGCTATTAGAAATGAGTAAACCAAACCGAAATCTTACAACAATGATATATATATGCTCAATGAGATAATATTTGAGCTTAAGGTGGACATTTATCTCTGAATATTACACTTTGATTTTTAACCTTACAGATCTAACCTCTACAAAAATTCTTACAGATAATGTACCTTGCAGTTGAGCTTTCGTACCGTTTAGAATGTTCCACTGTAAACCAAAGGAACATATAAGGAATATCAGACTAAATTGATTAGTTCTATAAATAACTAGTGTTGTTAAAGAACTAAATGTATTGATCTGTTTCACGAAATATCACATCTTAGATTCGATTACGGGAGGAAAACCAATTCGATCATATTCAAAACAAAAAAATGGAATTTATGGAGCTTTATAAGTAGTTGATTGTCCCCATTCCCAAGGATTGCCAGAGTCCCTAATCAAGGCTGTTTGCCCAAATTTCCTCCTCCGTAACTTCTTTAGTTTCCATATCAATTATTCGGATATAAAGGTCTTTGAAGTTCCCATATCATCAGTTATTTCCGCTGTTGTGGTCGTTGCATCGAGAGAATGGTGATCTTTGGGGATGTTTGTCCATATCATAAGTTATTTCGATGTTGTGGTCGTTGCGGATGAAAGTATATTAACTATTCGGTTTTCGTAAGCAAAATCAAGTGTCCCGATACTGATACCAATCACTTATGAAGTCATAAAACAATCCCGGTTGTCGTGAACATGATGTGTCGCATTAACTTCAAAGAGTAGTCATAACGGCTAACATCCTCGTATTGTCTTGCATATGGTCCCTTATTCAACTGCCCCAACTAGATTATGGGTCTAGTCCTCGAACCCTAGTTGGTGACGCATGAGAAGGACCTATAAAAGCGACCCCAATTTTTAGAGAATAAAGCTGGAGAATACAAGAAAAGGAAGGACCTATAAAAAGAATGTTAAGCATACATCGAGGAGTCTTCCTAAAGACTCCCGGTCAGAGAAGGCGGAACATCATTGTGGCGTTCAAATAGTTCCTTATATGTTAGCTATTTTCATGTTATTCAAAGTTGTTATATTCAACAACATTTATCTGTGTAACAACTTGAGATTCAATCTCATACTACAAATAAGTCAAGTATCTCCACCCAGGTTTGGTGTGGGAAGAATTCACCTAAATCTCTGTTCTAACTTGGTATTAGCTTTTTGATCCAAGCCACCTTTCGCAAATCAAAAACAAAACAAAAAAATTTGATCCATCAAAAATGGCAGATATTACAAATACCCTTCATGAGTACAAATCCACCATCTAGTAACCTTGAAGCATACAAAGAAAAATCATCACCCCACTCTGGAAGGCTCGGTTTAAACCTATTCTTAAAGGTTATAATCTCACAAGTTTCATAGATGGATCAAAACCAAAACCCGGCAAGAACACTTCCGGAAAGTGAAGCAATAAATCCGACTTTACTACGTATGAATCTCGGGGATTCAGCGATAGTTGGATGGTTGAATTCAACCTTAACACACGAAGTCTTGAGCACGGTAGCAAGACTTGACACGAAGAAATGGGGATAAGTTGGAGGCGGAGTATGTGCCCAAAACCTTTATTCACCCGAGATGAACCTAAAGAAAGCGACTTACGGCTAACCAAAGGTAATAAGACTATGAAATCTTATTTGACTGATGCTAAAGCTTTGTTTGCTCAATTAGCGAGAATGTCCCGGGATACAGTCTCGGTGATGAACGGAAGCAAGCCATACGCAATGGCTTAAATCAAAGCTATGATCCGATCGTAGCTGCACTCCTACTGATCGAGGGTATGGACATAGATACCTTTATTCTCATCTTTTAACCTTTGATATGAGGAAAGAGCAACACCTATCCTTGTTGCAGCCCAGTTAGCAATGTAGCAATGACTTCCACATCAGCATGCAGTAGTAGAGCAAGACCAAAAAGAAGATTTATTGGTCAAGGTACACAATACCATCAAAACACACGGTTCAACAAAACACAAATCAGTCCTTCAAGAGGGCAATAACAATTTCTTCGAAGCGCAATAATGCCCTTTAACCACGAGAATGAGACGGGACCAAAGTGTCGGATTTGCAAGAAAAGAAATCATCTTGCGAGATAGGTGTTGGTTTGAGATATGACAAACCCAATAACAATCAGCGAGAGACAACAAGCTTCTTACATAACTCTGCAGGAGGACAACATTTGAAAATCAGCATAAATTCTTGATTAGAACTCACGCATCATCGACCAGTGAGATATGAGAAATTTAACTATTCCCCATGAGTATGATGGCCTGAACAAGTGAAAGTGGGTAATAGCCTTGCATTGAATATTGCTCATATTGGTAATAGTTCTTTTACAAAAAATTCAAGATATTTTTGCTTAAATAATGTTTACCATGTGCACACTGCAATAAAGTGTAATTTCTTTATCGGTGTCTCAGTGCAGCAAAGACAATGCGGTATTCTTCGAATTTCACACCTCTTATTTTGTTGTGAAGGACAAGAAACGGGGCTGCCATTTACTTGAGAGGACTTGAAAGGAATGGAATGTCGTTTTTGATGGAATTGATGTGCTAGATCATCCAATAAAGCCACGGGCACATGTTGCTTCGATTTACCACTTTGGCACCAACGATTAGGCCATCCCATCTTGTCTTTGATCTCTAGAATGCGTCAATTTTCCCTTCTGTTAATAATAAAAAATTTGATTATTGTCACTCTTTCCACATCGGTAAAAAAGTTGTCTTTCTCTCTTAGTACTCTTGTTTATGACAAGCCTTTGAGCTTGGTTGTCTCGGATATTTGGGTCTCTCACCAGTTTATCTAGATCTGGTTTCGATACCTTTTGATAATGGATGTCTTTTAGCATTATACTTGGGTATTTCCTTTTCAAAGGTCGGATGCTCTAAAAACTTTAGTCCTCTTTCACAAACAAGTTGAGAATCTAACGATCATAAAATCAAAGTTTTTAATCGGATAATGCCTTAGAATATAAAAAGTTCACATCATATCTCAATGAATCGGGTATACAACATAGATTCTCATGTCCACACACATCACCTCAAAATGGTTTAGCGAACGTCGGGTCGTCATGTAACAGAGGTCTGGTTTAGCTCTCTTGTTCCATGCTCATATGCCACGCTCCTTTTGGGATGATGCTTTTACAACAACTGTTATTTGATCAGGGCTACCTAAATCAATACTGATTCCAAAAACACCACTTGAACTTCTTTTCCGAAATCTCAAGATTACTCTTTCTTACGAGTTTTGGGTATCTAGCTTATCCACTGCCCTAAGGCCATATAATGCAAATAAACTTGAACCTAGGTCTCTTCCCTGTATCTTCATAGGATATAGTAGTACACAAGGGTTACATGTGCTTCCAGAAAACCAACGGGATGTATATATCACGCCATGTACGGTTTGAAGAAGAGAGTCATTCCATTCCGGTCTTCTCGCTGACAACAAGCTCCGAGGTATTGTACCATCAAGTACTAGTGTTTTGCTTTCACCTCCATTTATACACTGCGTAACTCACCAATACATCGAGGAAGCTACTTGTCAAAGTCCTCAGGCAGAATCAAAGAGATAATATACCAACGTCACCGGTACATTGTCTACCTACTCCGGCTTCTCCGGATCTCGAGTGCCTCTCTGCAACAATGTTAGATGCACGAGAACTTGATTCGATCACGGCATCACCTTCTTCTAATACTTTGCAACATCATCAACAAGTCTTCCCCCTTTGAGCAACCCAGTTCAACCAGCGTGATAGTTCATCCTATGAGGACTCGTGCAAAATGCTGGTATTACAAAACCCATCCAAAAATTGTGTTCACTCTTGGAGTCAGGACTTTATGGAACCAACTTTGCTTCTCGTGGCCTGCAAAATCCCAAATGGAGAAAAAAGCTATGGATGTCGTTAATGCACTTATTCGAAATGGTACATACTCATTGGTGCCATATGAGAGCGGAATGAATGTTGTAGGTTCAAAATGGGTCTTCCGCGTCAAACAAAATCCAGATGGCGACATCAATCGATTCAAAAGCACGCTTGGTTTCTAAAGGCTTCAATCGGCAAGAAGGAGTTGATTATGGAGAGACATTTAGCCCTGTCATAAAAAAAGTGTACTATTAGCCTTGTGTTATCTATTCTTTGTCATGAACAATTGGCCATTAAAGCAATTGGATGTTGAAAATGCATTCTTGCATGGCACTTGGAGGAGGAGGTGTACATGAAGCAGCCTGCTGGGTATGTTGATCTAACTATCCTCACCATGTTTATAAGCTACATAAATCATTGTATGGCCTCAAAAACGGGCTCCGCGTGCTTGGTTTTCAAGGCTAAGCAACTATCTGGTTAAACTTGGATTCACGGGTTCATATCGATAGCTCTTTGTTTATCTTAAAAACTAAAGACTCTGTCACATATGTTAGATTTATGTCGATGACATAATTTTAACGAGTTTCTTTGCATATTCATGACTCCATAGAGTCTCTTGGTTCGGAGTTTGCATTAAAGGATATGTGAGATTTATCCTTCTTCTTGGGTGTTGAGGTTATTAGACAAGACAATGCACTTATTCTCACTCAACGAAAATATGTAACGGTCTTTTGAAGCGTACTAAGATGGATGGTGTGAAGCTTTGTATCCACTCCCCTTGCTTTTGCAAATGAAAAAAATTCGAAAAAGATGGTCTTTGAAAGATTCAAGGATCCTTCATTATATCGAAGTGTTATCGGTGCGTTGCAATATTTACATCTCACCCCGGACACGATATATCCATTGTTGTTAACAAGGTCTGCCAATATATGCATGACCAATTTGTTGAACACTTGGGAGCTTGTCAAGAAGATTATCGGTGTCTAAAAACAACGATGGACTATGGTCTTCATGGGGAGCATCTCGTGATTACTCCCCTCCATGCGTATTCGAGATGCGGGCCAGGTGGCGATCTGGATGATCTTCGTTCCGAGTGTGGCTATGTATATATTTTGGAGGGAATATGATTTCGTGGAGCACTAGGAAGCAGAAGACAGTCTCTAAGTCGAGTACAGAGGCTGAATATCGAGGTGTGGCGATTGCTACCTCTGAGATTATCTGGATACAGTCCTTGCTTCAAGAGCTTGGCGTTAACATACCAACACCCATTCTATGGTGTGACAACCTAGGGGCCACTTACCTTACGGCTAATCCAGTTTTCCACGCTCGCACCAAGCACATAGAAATTGATTACCATTTTATGCGGGAAAGGGTTGCAAGGAAGCTTATTTTGCAAGTGCGTTTCATCGGCTCGGAAGGATCGGTTGGCCGATATCTTTACAAGGGTCTATCTTTTACATGGTTTCATCTATACGATCCAAGTTGCACATTCGCCAACTCACGTACAACTTGAGAGGAGGTGTTAAGCATATAGCGAGTCTTCCTAAAGACTCTCGGTCAGTGAAATGTAACGGAACATCATTGTAGGCGTTCAACTAGTTCCTATAAGTTAGCTATTTTCATGTTATTCAAAGTTTTTATATTCAACAACATTTATCTGTGTAACAACTTGAGATTCAATCTCATAGTATAAATAAGTAAAGTATCTCCACCAGTCACCCTAAATCTCTGTTTTAACTAAGAATAAGAAACCCTATAAGGAAAAATCTCTCGCTCTACAAGAAATCAGAAGAAGAAGAGGGAGAAGCAATGTCAAGCATCTTAGGAAGACATAAAATATCTTGAAATCCTTTTGAGTACAAGCGAAATCAACTTTTGTATGCAAGTGTGTTTGCAAGACTTGGTTTTCCATTATTTCTAATCCTGATTTTGCTAACATGCTGCATCATCATGAAAAAGAAACAATAGGCTATTGCTTACAAGTTATGCCAAGAGTAGACGTAAAACTGTTATGTATTCCGTAGGTTATGATGCATTATCTTTATTATTCGGTGAGTTTGAGAACGAAATGAAAGCGATGTTGTTGAACGCCATTTTAATGGTTTGGGTGCTTTGTTCTTGTAATGGTTTGGTTTGTCTATGGCGTTATGATGGAACGTACCCTTCATTTGTATTTGGAATCCCTCGACTACATAATACAAAAAGATGCCGGAATCAACAATTGAATATGCCTTGCAAGATATCCGCCTATCTGCTTTAGGTTATGACCAGAAAACCGATGATTACAAGCTAATAGTTGTGGTAGGTCCTATGTTAAATTACCGTTACGTAGTAGACATCTACACACTAAAATCAAATTCTTGGACAACCAGTACTCAGATCTTGCCGTACATGTTTCTGTCTATGGGAAAAAGTGGGGTGCTCGTCAATGAAGCTTTCCATTGGTTTGGCAAGACTCCTGAGAAAGACTCTTCATGGATAATAATCTGTTTGGATATCGGTGATGAGAAATTTGAAGAATTGCAACTACCAAAAGAACTAGTCAGAATAAGGAAATGTCTGGGACTATGGGAGTCTTGGAAGGGTGCCTTTGTGTACTTGTTTTGTTGTTGTTATGGTTGGTTTCGATGTTTGGGTGATGCAAGATTATGGAGTTCAAGAATCTTGGACTAAACATTTTATCATCATTCCTAAGAAAGTCATGAAGGCGTCTTATTTGAGGCTTTTCTGGTCTTTCAAAGGCGGTCTTTTCCCACCTAACGGAATTGGGTTAACTTGATTGTACGTCACATGAAACATTCAACTGGTCTTGGAAGTATATTGATTTAGATATATGAACTATAAATAAGATAATAAACAAAAAACAAACTATTTGACAGCTTACTCGGAGTGAATGGGACTATTAGATCTAAACAAACAAGGTGTGAGTACGAAATATTCAACATTTACACGTTATCTCTCCATTCATCATATTATAAAATGTAAATTTTGGCCATCACTCGATATAATTGAAAATGCCAACCCCGTAATTTTTTTTTTTGAAATGGGAAGGTTATATTAAGAGAAACCGGGGCGGAACTGTAAGAATACAAATATTCTGAAGCAAACCCGGCTCTTTGAATCAACTGAACAAGAGAAACAACGACTGAAAAGAAAAAGAATACGAATCGAGATCCACATAACTAGAACTACATATGCAAAGCAGGTTTCCCGGTGGTGAAGAATTGAGTTTACATCCACAAAACTAAAAACATCAATCACAATTCCAAAAGAACTAAAGTTTGTTTTACGGGATGATGATCTCCCTCCATGACCTCGTCGATGCCCAAAAACTCTATTATTTCGTTCGTTCCCGATGTTCCAAACAATGGCGAAGTGCATTACATCCCATAAAGATTTGCATCTTCCCGAAAACACATTCCAGTCCCAGGCAATAAACAAGCTGCCGGTATAGTTCTTTGGAAAAGTCCATGAGATCTGAAAAGATTTAATGAAGAAATCCCAAACCTTGAAAGAAAAGAGCAATGAATTAACATATGATCAAATTGTCTCTCGTTATTTATTACGAAAACGCATAAATCTGAATCCATTTGAGCACCTTTCAGCCGTCTAAGCATGGTTCGTGTAGGGATAGAATCATTGAAAAGTGCCCATAAGAAAGCCGACTTTGTTAGGAACTCCCTTAATCAAAGCAAATTGTTATAAGCGGTCCTCCACAGGTTCCTTCTAGAGCAACATAGCAAGTTTTGGGTAAAATTATCAAAAAAATTGACTTCATCATCACAATCTACAAACGAGGCACATTCCTAAGTCTCTTTTGAGTAAATCCCTCCATTTTTTCGTTTTGATTTAAAGTTCTTTTGAAAGTACCTACCATCTTCCATCGAGAAATCATCTCAGCAATGGATGCTTGCTTGTTCTGCTCGCCTTAAAAATAGCTGGAAACAAGTCTTTTATACTGCCTCTATCAACCCGGTGATCATACAAAACCGAATGTTCCTACCATTGTTAATTTTGAAAATTCCCCGAACCTCTGCCCGGATCAGGGAACAATCTTTGTAACGTTCCTCCATAAACTCCTACCTTGAGCAGTTGATTCATCTGCTTCCCAGTGCAATTTCATTGTTCACCTTGCTCTTTTGTTGGACAATCTTCCTCCCGGTGCACCTCTTTGGGTCAGTACCTCCAAACCCACTTAGCAAGAAGAGATTTGTTGGTCAGCCTTAGATTTTTAACACCTAACCCTCCATTTCGTTTAGCAATGCTTACCTTGTTCGATTCACCCAAGACATCTTCTTTTTCCTTCAGCGCCCCAAAGAAAAGTTCCGCATCGGTTTATCATTAGCTTCTCTATACTCAACGGAAGATGAAAGAAGCGATAAAATAAATTGGTAAGCTGGAAAGAAGCAGCTCTTTATAAAGAGCTAATCATACTGCCTTGTTAAGAAATTTCTTCTTCCGGGAAGCAAGCCTCATCTCCATTCTTTCAAGAGCAGATTCCCAAATAGGCGTGCTTACTGGAGCATGCCAATTGTGGAGACCTAAGTACTTAATAGGCAGTGTTTCAATTTTACAACCCAACTCCTTAGATAAGGAAGAAATAATCGATCGGCCCCAACACTTACCATGGTACTTTTCTCTAAATTTAATCTCGGACACATCAGTTGTTCAAAGATAGTGAGAATGACAAAGTCAGTTACTTCCTCTTCCTTAGCATCAATAAAAATGAGAGTATCATCCGCAAATTGGAGATGAGAAATTACTGAACCCGTATCTGCAACTACACGAACATTTACCATTCCGCCATTTTGCCAACCCCGTAATTTTGCCAACCCCGTAATTTGACAAGGACGGACATTTACCATTCCGCACGTCTACACGAAAAGGCTCCAGATTATGAATTCCTGTGAATTGCTTGTCATCAATATCCTATGAGATAACCCCATGAATTATGAGACATTGAGACTTCGTATCAACAACAAGAAGTTTGGCGAGCCATCCCGGTACCTTCCGTGTCTACTCCATCACAGAGCATTACTTTGCATTTGATCGTGACTGTCTCCAACCAGCGCCAGGTACGAGATTTTCAATTCTGATTCCAAATCCAAGAGAACTCATAGATTGAACCCTGTGTAACCAGTTTCCATCTCAAAGACATCAAAATGTTCTTTTTTTTTTTTTTTTTTTTTTTTTTTTTGACGTCATGGAGATGGATACTGGTTACACAAGGTGGAATCTAAGAGACATCAAAAAACATCAAAATGGCTGCCAAAACCTGTATCATCTTGCACAATCAGCTGCAAATGTCCCCTGCAAACATTTACACGTTATCTCTCAATTTACCATACTATAAATGCAGATTTTGGCCTTGAACTGGTGTGTACTGGAATGGTTCATTGAACTGGATGAACGATGAAGGGACTTTAGTCTGTTTTGAAGTTGATCAAGAAATAATCAGGCATCTCACAGTGATGCCTTGCGAAATCGATGGAGTATCAAAAACAGTTCACCACTTAGATGTTTGTAGGGTTTACTTGCTAATGATCGTGAGCAAGTGTCCCCTGCAAACATCAGAGTAATGAACCCTTTTTAATTACTCCATATGGCTTAAATGTAAGATTCTTGATGAACCTTAAAAATAAATTGAAGTCCCGGGTCGCTCAGCAAGTGCAAAGAATCATTCCAGCAGACGCCAGGGCTAGACGACACCTGCGTTTGAAGTTTTTCTTCGCAATTCTTCATAGAGGAAGTTTAGGAGGAGTAAGTATCAATGTGATAACCACAAGCTCGTCTTTTCCACAAGCCTTTCACCTTAGAAAAAGGAAATTTGGATGGATGAAAAGCTAAACTAAAACTAAAACCGCTTATACCTCAATAATGAGCGATGCTAATACCTCCATAGTGCAGTTGGGTCCAGGAGAAAACTGCCTGTTGCAACTACTGTATGCACTATGACATTAATTACCCACTCATACGAACCAAGCAATGAAAATTGTAGAAGAAAGAAAATAAAATCAAATATGCAAATCAAAGCGAGAAGAGGAGAAATAGCGAGAGATGGTAGCCTGCTCTAGCCTCTCGGATGGTTTGGAATGAAGAATTTCATTTGCTTTTATAGACGAACCAAGAAGGTGAATCAGTCCACAATGAATGCGAAATTATGGCATGACACTGCCAAATTATGACAAAATAATGTTAAACGTTTTGAAAATATTCTGTCATAATGTTGCAGAATCAATTTTATTAAGCAAAAGATACTCACCAAATCAGATGTAATAAAAAAAAAAAAAAAAGATCTCTTGTTTTACAGCCTCCATAAATTCCCTCTTCATATCAATTTATATAGGTACTGCGATTTCTTCTATAATCCTCATAGAATTTGGTATCTTGTAGCAACTATCAAAATCTACATTGTGATTTAAAACATGCTCCATAAATTAAAATTTGCATTGAGATATGAAAATTATCTCATGATCAAAGATTTGTTCATCAAATTATGAAACTATTCATGTGATCCAATATTTATAATAGAATTTAAAATATGCATTGGGGACCTTAAATTTTTCTCAGGACCTGAAATATATCTTAAGATCCAATACGTATCCACTAATGCCAAGTTGCTTGGTAACCTAGAATTTTCTCCTTAGCACCCTCTAATATGTACCAAGTGATCCCAAAAAGCGTGTTACAATGAGGCGCGGCACATTGTGTTTTCATAAAGATTACTTGTATATTTTTCTCTTTAAAGGTAAATCCGAAGCTAATTTGTACCTGCTACACTGCTAGTCGGTCTGGACTAACGAATCCATTTTTCCAGAATTTTGTACTAAGTTATATTTTTCAGCAGCTAAAGAAAACGAAAAAAAAAAAAGTAAATAACTGGGAAGGCACTGCTTTGGAAATCATAGCCAGCCAAGTTATCACCTCTATGTTTAACTGTCTACATCGCGTGGCTAAGTAATTCAGATTCCTAACAAACACAGATTGGTGAGCTGCTTCGTACCCTGTATATATATATATAGAGAGAGAGAGAGAGGGGCACTTAAAAAGTCTCAAAAATTAACCTTGAAGACGATAGAAACCTCTGCCAGCATAACTAGGTTGTTATTTTATTTTATTACAGAAAACATACTTTCCCGTGTGCCCCAGAAATCTGTATGAAACTGCAAACGAGTATGCAAGACATGGAAGAAAATTCTTGTTGATATTAAGGTATGGGTCTTCTTAATTAATCTCATCCATAATATTGTGTATTATTGTAACTTTTGTTGGAGAAAATGAGCTTTATTGTTTTGGTTTTATAGTCTTGGTGGGAATGGAGCTTAGGACCTTTGGGTCTCTAAGAGCACTTACTCATTTTCTATGAGTGAATGAAATAGGACCTTTAGTCCCACATTGGGTATAACTAAATAGGAGATCCACTAATCGCTATTCCTTTATGGATAGTTAGTAAAACAAGACTTATTCTTTTTTGACAAGAATTATTTCCTGAATGAATTTAAAATCAAATTAAATTTTGTCTTACATAATGTGCATGGCTATTTTACTACCGTTTTGAAAAAATCTTGAATTAACTCAAATTTATTTTTGTCTTTAATTCTGATTTATTCTCTCTTTAATTCGCTCTAAATGCACATCATTTCGACCTCTCTTCTCCCCTGTATAAACCACTCGAATTCTTCATTCCAATTAGTATCCAGAAGAAGCTACTATCCTTCTTCTTTTTGTCTCTCTCCCTCTGTGTGGTTTTTCTTTTTCTTCTGTGCCATTGTTGTTGCAATTAACCAACGATTGATTGAATCATTGCATTTCTCAACGCGTTTCTTTAATTCAACAAAACACGATTTTATCTGAAGAAAATGAAAACAAAGCTTATCACGTCCTAATGCCGATGCTTGTTGGCCTACTCTGTTAATGTCAGTACTAATATTGGAACATATTTGGATTTAGTCGCAAAGCTTGTTTATTAAATTGTTTACTTTCATTTTGGAATTTTCTTAATATTTTCGTTAGAACAATTTATCCAGTTACAATCAAATCGAAAACTGAAACTAAACAGCTAAGAAAAGCAAAGCATGGGTTACGAAGTGCAACAATAACACCTTTAATTCAAAAATTATTGAAGTGAAGGAGTGGCCATCGGTCTTTCCTAATTATCCCCAAAACATGCAGCTTCAGCGAGAATGGGCCATGCAAGCTTCTTCGTTAAATTTTTGCGTTCCATGGATATAAGAAATTCACTTTTGTGTTGTTCTTGATTACGTCTCTTAATTTTCTCATGGATCGATAGTCATAATGGCAATTGATAGACAAAACCAAATTAAATTTTTACTAGGTAAGCTAAACTACGGAATTTTGAGATCATACTGGCAAGTCTTTTTTTTTTTTTGATCCGTCAAAAAGAAAATTTATTGAAAAAAGGTACTTAAGAGGGGTACCTCAACCCAACAAAAACAACCGAAACAAAAAATGGAAACCGAAAGTGAATTCGGCCACCTAAAGAAAAATGAAAAGAAACAAAAGAATAAATAAACCAAGAAGGTCTTGTGACCTTGCTTCTCAAAATAAAACTCAATGAGAATGATAGAAATTCGTATCCCATTATGCTATCACCATGCTGGCCGTTAAACCTAGCATTGTAGTGTTAGACTCCGCCCAAAAGAAAGCTTGAAGCTTGATATCCCGAATCAAACTTGCCAAATTTCTCTTCTTGTTGTTGAAGGTCCTTGCATTTCTTTATTTCCAAATGCACCACCATATTGCAACCAGTAAATTGTTGCGAATGCAATTAAGACGCTCATCGTCCCAATCATGACTGCAATTTCTTATAGTCGTGGCGACATTAGAGTTGTGGGTCCAATGGAAACTACATCCTTCCGCAAAATATGTCCAAATTCTCTTCGTCCTCCAACAATCATAAAATAAGTGAGCACTTGTTTCATCTTGCTCCTCACACAAATGACACAACCTATCCACATTCATGCCGCTTCTACTTAACTCATCGGCCGTCATTAATCTTTCATGATGTAGAAGCCAAAGGAAGAAGTTTAGCTTGCCTGGGTAAAACCAGCTCCTAATAATCTCGCTTGGAAAATTTATCTCACCAATTTCCACAAGGGAATTAACTCCATTCTTGACCATATAAGTATTCGACATAGTGTTTTCATCAACTATCCATAATCTAGAATCTAAAGCTTCTTATCAGATATTCATTCAATCTAGTAACGTGATTATGGAGGCAACCTCTCTCATTGTATTTTGAGGATACCTCTTTCGGGACATAAACTTCCATTTGATTCCGTTACTCGAGATCTCATACAAACGAGCTACCACACACCCCTTCGTTCTTGAAGCTTCAAAAGCTAATGGAAATATATTGCATAAGATACAATCTCCAATCCAAAGATCTTCCCAAAATCTAGTCTCATTTCCCGCGCCGATCTTAAATCTTACATTTTTGTTAAAGATTTCGAGCTCACCATAAATATTATGACACAAGCTAACTCCCTTTGGCCCTTTAGGTTGAAGAGTTTTCCAATCGGTTGAGGTTTCACCAAATTTTTCCACCATAATATTTGTCCAAAAAGCTTCCTTTTCGGTGCCAAATCTCCACCACCACTTTTTAAGAAGCGCCGAGTTCATATGTTTGGACTTCCGAATTCCAAGACCACCATGTACTTTAGACTTCACGACCAAAGGCCACAAAATATTATGAGTTATTTTCTTGTTAGAACCATCATCCCAAAGAAAATTTCTCACTATTCTATCAAGTTTTTTTGTTATGGAACAAGGGGCAAGAAATAAAAATCATACTACCAAGTGATAGACACTGATTAAAAAAATACTGGAAAATGATAGACAACACTAGGTAGACCTACAAGAAGTCCTTTGGAGCACCAAAAATTACTCCAAATATTGAGTGCTTCAAAAGATACTGAAGTTTTAATACTTCGGGCGTTGGATGACATTATGATGTCATTACCTGAGGTGTATACAGTTGCAGAAACTCTATAGTACATCGACAATCCATTACATCTATCAGGGCAATACTTTATGCGACAGCTTCTGTGTTTGGCAAGCACATGTCAAGATTCTACCAGTACTATTAGAAAACGAGTTTGTAGAAATTCGAAAAAACCCAGGGTTTTGCCGTATCTGTGGAGGTTGTTTGTGATATTTTCCGTCCTTCGGATGACAAGATCTTTACCTTATGTGATAGTAACATGTGGTGTCATATGCATGAATTTGTGAATGACGTGATACTTTCTTGTTTTGATATTGGGATTGCAGTTGGCTAGCACTTAGAGATTTCTTCCAATGACCTAGGGTGCCTTGGACATTTCTGCTAAGATGGATGCATATCTGCAGATAATGAGGAGTTGATAAATTACGGAAACTAACTGTGGCGTGGTATCATTGATGCAAACTCACGGTATCCTCCAAGGGCTAATGAACTTAAAGTCGGAAGTGGTCTCGCCCAATCTTTGGTCATCTCTTAAAAGTTGTTGAAATGGTATTTAGAGATAAGACGAGGGAGGAAAGTGTTCCCAAAGCCGCAATAGGAACTAGCGGTGACGGGACTTAGCTCATACATTGAGTCCAAATGTGAAGATGTTGTTCATGACATAGGCTTTCATTGGTTCTGATTTTTTTGGGAGAGTGTTCGGAATCAAATAAATATAGATTGATCTTGGATATTGATTTTTGAGATTGTCTAAGTACTTTTTTTAACAATCAGGTTCACAGACACTAAGTCCATATACATACTGATTGAAAAGAGGTAGAGATGTAAACTCTATATACATATTGTCAAGAATCACTCAGTTGGTCTACCTGCAACTATAGTAGGTTTTGTCCATACAGGTGTTTATGGGTAAAATCGTTTCACGATTTCGGTAAATTCGGTAGGTGAGTGAGAAACCTGGTTCAAACCACTAAACAAATGTCTTTTGCATGTGAGCACTTTATAGATTCGAGAGATCAATCCGTACAAGTCTGGCCTAAACCAAGAAATGGCGTTCCGGACTTGCTTCGGTCAAAAAGTGGAGGAGAAGGGTTGATTTGGGGAGGGAAGCCAAGAAAGGTGTTGAGACCCGAGAATAGTTACTGGGAGAGTAGTGTCTCGACTTGTATCGAAAGTAGAAGCTTAGGAAGCTTGCAAGAGATGAAAGCTTTTGGAGAGCTTGCAAAGTTGCCTTTTCGAGAGTGTAGTATTTTTCTCTCATTTGAGACTTGTTGTCTGGTGGAAATAGGTAAGACCTATTTATACAAGTCGAGATTGAAACGCACTTCACGGCCTCATGAAGGAAGAGAGTAAAGGGTGAAATAATGAGAGGAGGTGGTAACCTCAAGGTGTTTATGGGTGAAAACGTTTTCACCATTATTTCCTCATTTACTTGACCGCTTTATTCCTTTTCACGCTTTCTTAATGTGAGCGTAGTGTACACTGCATAGTGTGGACCGCCAAACCAAAACCCTAGCATCCCCGGTTTGTGTTGATATATCGAGTGTTGGTTGTACCTTGAGTGCAACCGGCGCCGGCTAGTGGCGCATGTGGCATGTGCCATTGGCATGTGCCATTGGCATGTGCGGAATGCCCTTGTTGCGGGTTGTACTTCGAGCGCAAGTGGCAATGCGAAGTTCTTAGTGGCGTGCGTGGCATGTGCCAATGGCATGTGCGGAATGCCTTAGTGGTAGGTTGTACGTTGAGTGTAAGTGGCAATGCCCGGAGCTGCTAGTGGCGTGTGTGGCATGTGCCAATGGCATGTGCGGAATGCCTTGGTGGTAGGTTGCAAGGTTTGCAAGTTAGGCTACCAAACTTGTGTGTTTGGCATGTGCCAATGGCATGTGCGGAATGCCTTAGTGGTAGGTTGCACGGTTTGCAAGTTAGGTTTCCAGGCTGCCAATGGCATGTGCCAATGGCATGTGCGGAATGCCTTGGTGGTAGGTTGCACGGTTTGCAAGTTAGGCTACCGTGTGTGCGTTTGGCATGTGCCAATGGCATGCGTGGCCGTTAGGGGCGTGGCTTTGGTGGAAAAGCTGCGTAATGAGCATGTTGGCATGTGCCAATGGCATGCGTGGCATGTTGGTAAGTGGCCTTGGTAGGAAAAAGCTACCGGCGAGCATGTTGGCATGTGCCAATGGCATGCGTGGCCGTTAGGGCCGTGGCCTTGGTAGGAAAAGCTACCAAATGAGCATGTTGGCATGTGCCAATGGCATGCGTGGCGTTAGGGCCGTGGCCTTGGTAGAAAAAGCTACCGAAAGCATGTTGGCATGTGCCAATGGCATGCGTGGCGTTAGGGCCATGGCCTTGGTAGGAAAAGATACCAAATGAGCATGTTGGCATGTGCCAATGGCATGCTTAGCCGTTAGGGCGTGGCCTTGGTAAGAAAAGCTACCAAATGAGCATGTTGGCATGTGCCAAGGGCATGCGTGGTCGCAAGCCGTGGCCTTGGTAGGAAAAGCTACCAGCGAGCATGTTGGCATATGCCAATTGCATGCGTGGCCGTTAGGGCCGTGGCCTTGGTAGGAAAAGCTACCAACGAGCATGTTGGCATGTGCCAATGACATGCGTGGCCGTTAGGGCCGTGGCCTTGAAAGGAAAATCTACCCGGCAGCATGTTGGCATGTGCCAAGGGCATGCGTAGCCGTTAGGCCGTGGCCTTGGTAGGAAAAGCTACCGGCGAGCATGTTGGCTTGTGCCAATGGCATGCGTGGCCGTTAGGCAATGGCCTTGGTAGGAAAAGCTACCGTGAGCATGTTGGCATGTGCCAATGGCATGCGTTGCATTAGGGCCGTGGCCTTGGTAGGAAAAGCTACCAGAGAATGTTGGCATGTGCCAATGGCATGCGTGGCCGTTAGGGCCGGGCCTTGGTAGGAAAAAGCTACCGCGCCGAGCATGTTGGCATGTGCCAATGGCATGCGTGGCCCGTTAGGGCCGTGGCCTTTGGTAAGAAAAGCTACCAGTGAGCATGTTGGCATGCCAATGGCATGCGTGGCCGTTAGGCCCTTGGTAAGAAAAGCTACCCGGGAGCATGTTGGCATGTGCCAATGGCATGCGTGGCCGTTAGGGCCGTGGCCTTGGTAGGAAAAGCTACCCGTGAGCATGTTGGCATGTGCCAATGGCATGCGTGGCCGACTTGGCCTAGGTTGCATGGTTTGTAAGCCTAGAGGCGCTATATTTGGCATGCGCCAATGGCATAGCGGCTTGGAAATATGGCTTGTGGTACGTGTTGGCATGTGCCAATGGCACGTGCGGCCATGTTGACCTAGTTGCACGTTTTGCAAGCCTAGGGCGCTATATTTGGCATGTGCCAATGGCATAGCGGCTTAGTTTGGCATGGTTGCCAATGAGTGCGATATGTAGTTTGGTTTTGGCGTCAGCCTTGCCATGGTGCGCAGTGTGCGGTTTGGTTTTGGCGTTGTTGCCATGGTGCGCGATGTGCGGTTTGGTTTGGCATTGTTGCCATGGTGCGCGATGTGCGGCTTGGTTTAGCATTGTTGCCATGGTGCGCAATGTGCGGCTTGGTTTTAGCATTGTTGCCATGGTGCGCGCATGTGCGGCTTGGTTTAGCATTGTTTCCATGGTGCGCGAGTGTGCGGCTTGGTTTGGCATTGTTGCCATGGTGCGCAGAGTGTGCGGCTTGGCTTGGCATTGTTGCCATGGTGCGCGATGTGCGGCTTGGCTTGGCATTGTTGCCATGGTGCGCAGTGTGCGGCTTGGTTTTGGAATTAGGGTTTTGTGTCGAAAACCTAATCGTATTTTGAAAAATACCCTATTAATTATTTTCACCCGAGTTAAATGCTCTTAGTTAATGTGTTTAAGGTAACACTAGGTAATGGGTTTTACGATTTTACCCCTTGTTTAAAAACCACCATCAACAAGGATGCGAATGAAAAAGTTGGTGATGTATTTGGTACCCCCGCATTTTTATATGTAACCCCGGATGCACCACCTTATATTCACCCCCGAAGGCGTTGCGGATATTTTCATCTAAAGGATGAATTATTTTGTCTATCTATTTCTGAGCTCAATGAGTTTCTAGCTTCATGGGCTTTAGTAACAAGTTGATTTGCTTTTTGCAAAATTATGACTCTGCCATCTTTTGTCACCATTTCAGGCTTCTTCACTTTCAATTCCAAATTTTGGTAGCTCTATTGAGTTTCCAACTTGGTTGGCCTTGCAAATATTTTTGGCTCTCCACCCAATGTCGGTAGGTGTAATAAAAGTTTTATATGAAGTTGCAACTACATGAGTCTCCATTTGTGAAAAAGAAATCCTAATTAAAAGAAATCCTAATTAAAAGTTTTATACCAAAACAAGAAAAAAGAAAAAAAAAAACGTTCTCTCACAATACAAAGCACACAGTCGGTTAGATATAAGGCGGTTGGGTTGTTTTTGAACACACGCCACCCGAGACCGTCGTCGTCTCGACCTCCTTCATCCGTACACAAATACGGCTCACACCTCCATTCTTTCTTGCTTTCTTTCTTCCTCCATTACTTCTTAGAATCTAGGTCAAAATCATATCGTCTCTTCTCTTTTTGATGAACGTTTTTCTTTGATTTCAGCTAAACGAGAATTCAAGAAGAAATTCAACAAGATTTCGATTAAACGAGAATCTAAGGAGGATTCTTACAAGATTTCTGCGCGAGAGTTGAAGAAGAATTTTCACGAGAATTGAAGAAGGTATTTCACAAGATTTCTACTGAAAACGAGAATTGAAGAAGAATTTTCACGAGATTTGAAGAAGGAATTTCACAGGATTTCTACTGAAAACGAGAATTGGAGTAGGATTTTACACAAATATTTGGTAATTAAAGAAACCTATTATAGGGGCTCCAAATATTTGGTTTTGAGGGCTCATAAGATGACAAAATCGGGTTATGAAATAGTAATCAACAAAACCCCATATCTAACTATTTTTTTGTAATGGCTAAAATACCCTCCATGAATTATAAAATTAAATTTATTATCTTTTCTTTCTCTTTTCATTTATAAATCATGATGAAGATGATGATCATATACAAAAAACTAAATCTATTGTCTTCTTATTCTCTTTTCATTCATAAATCACGACGAAGATGATGATCATAAAAAAAAACCTATTATTTTTCTTTCTCTCTTCTTCTTGTCCGTCAGTGATGAAGATGACGATCATAAAATAAAAAACTAAGAAAACCCATCACTTATTTTTGCAAAAAACAGTTTGATCTTGTCTACACGGTTGGGAAAATTCATACTTCCCAACCGTAGAGCAGTTTATCTGATTGGGAAAATTCATATTTCCCCACCGTGGCGATCTACGATTGGGAAAATTCATACTTCCCAACCGTAGGCCAGTTTTGTCTGATTGGGAAAATTCATATTTCCCCACCGTTGGCTATCTGATTAGGAAAATTCATATTTCCCAACGATGAAACGATTCAAACTTTTTTCAAAAACCCAATTGACGATTCTCGTTTATCCATGCATTGAAACCAATTAAATAAGATGGGTTTTGATTTTTACCTTATTGAAGTCATTGCGGGTGGATTAAATGGTGTTAATCGATAATGAATTATTTTGAGAATTGACGATTAATCGAAGAAAAGCGATGGAGGTGATGGGGAAGAAGAAAATGGAAGAATTAAAGGAGAGGAATGAAAACAAATTAGTTTAGGTTTTCAATATTTAATAGGTTAAGGGTATTTTAGTATTTTTCTTATGAATTAGGTCCCTTATCTTCATTGTAGGATATTTGAATCCTTAGGAGCCCTCAAAACTCTTTTCTTGGAGCCCCTATAATAGGTTTCTAATTAAAGGGTCCCACAAGAATACCCAGAACCAAAAAAAAAAAAAAAAAAAAAGAAAACGTCATCGCACAGAGAAGCATATAAGGCGGTTGGGTTGTTTTCGAAACACACGCACAGAGACAATCGTCGTCTCTGACACTCCTTCATCCGTACACAAATACAGCTCACACCTCCATTCTTTCTTGCTTTCTTTCTTCCTCCATTACTTCTTAGAATCTAGGTCAAAATCATATCGTCTCTTCTCTTTTGATGAACGTTTTTTTACCAGATTTCAACTGCAAACGAGAATTCAAGAAGAAATTCAACAAGATTTCTGATTAAACGAGAATCTAAGGAGGATTCTTACAAGATTTCTACTGAAAACGAGAGTTGAAGAAGAATTTTCACGAGAATTGAAGAAGGTATTTCACAAGATTTCTACTGAAAACGAGAATTGAAGATGAATTTTCACGAGATTTGAAGAAACAATTTCACAGGATTTCTACTGAAAACAAGAATTGAAGTAAGATTTTCTCAAGATTTCTACTGCGAGTGTTGATTCATTTTCTGCTTCTGTCACTTTCACCGTTCCTCAAACCAGAATATCAAGAAATTGGTAAGGTTTCTCGTCTTATTGGCCTTTTCGATTCTTTCTTGAATTTACATCATGAATTCATTTGATTCTGGTGGTTTGACATCACATGAGTCTGTGTACGTGAAGATTTCATGAAACCCTATTACAATTTGATTTTGTTTATTGTATGGATCACTGAGTTGATTCTTTTACTCACATTTTGGATTCTTTTCTTGAATTAAATCCTTCTCAAGTAGTAGATATGCCTTTGTGATTAGTGAAAATTTCATGAAAATCTCTGTGATTTAAGTCCTGAATTCATTTGATTGCCGGTTTGACATCACAAGAGTCTGTGTACGTGAAAATTTTATGAAATCCTTTTCCAATGTTTTTTTGTTTTTGTAGGATTTTGATTACATATGGCGCTCATTTGGCAACACAAAGATTGTCCAGGATGCAATTATCATGTCAAAGGTTGTCAGAAAGTTGTGTTTACGCCGCACTATTTCATAGATGGAAACCAAGATATGAGTGCTGCATTTAGTCTTTTTGGTGTGAATAAATTTGAGTTACAGCCTCAGCAGTTGGCGGATGTCAACCAGATAAGGAAACGCACAATATTGTTTGAAGCGAATGCTAGAGAACACGACCGTTTGTATGGCGTAACTGGGATTGTTTTATCGCTTCATATGAGATTGCGTGCTGTTACTCGTGAACTTAATATTGCTAGAGAAGATCTGACTGCAATTACTCAACTTTCAGAATCAGCAGCAACGGTACTAGCACAGCAACATCACCTATTCCTAATCAGATTATGATGCCCAGATACGATTCTGTACATAATGCAACCAGCAACTGTCCTGCTCCAGACAATGGTTGTCAGGATGCAATTACCGAGTCATAGGTTTTCCTGAAGGGAATTGTGCTTATGGTCCACTGTTCCGTTTAGATAGAACCCCAGATAATGCTGCTGATTTTAGTTTCTTTGGTGCAAGCGTAGCTCAGTTCAGGCCGCAAAATATAGATGATGTCCAAGGTTAAGGACCATAAGGCAACGCACAATCTGGTTTGAAGTTAATGCTAGAGATTACGACCATGTTTATGGCATGACTGGGATTGTTTATCACTTCATAAGAGATTGGCTGTTCTTACTTGCGAACTTAATATTGCTAAACAACAACTGAGCAGTGTAGGTTTTCCTCCTTGACAACATGGGAAGCTGATCTGCATGATATCTTGCAAGACCCACAACAACGGAAAGAACAACTGCGTCAGACATGGCTACAGTACTTTCGAATCTTAAATCGATCATCGCGCAACAATCTGATTCTGGCATCGAGAGTTCTTTGGCACCTACAAAGTATTATATTACTAATAATGCCGTTTCTTCATCAGCAAAACCTGCAACATTGCAATATCGCCAAAAACCCACACACATGCATATGGTGCAGCTTGATAAAAAATTCTATGAAGCGACATTAACAGGTCTGCATGTTACATAAAATGCCTCAGTCTTAAGCTTCATAGTGGGAATTAACTTTTGTCTTTCTGACACAATGAAACTGTTTTTTTTTTCCCTCCAATTTTGGTTGAGTTTGGTGTTGGTTTTATAGTCAGTGCTAATTGATAAATACTGCCATTTGATTAACATGGCCATGTTGTATGTTCATTTTCTATCATTTCAGTTTTGTTTTGATGTTACAATATTGGAGGTAGATGTGCAGGCAGATAACCAAAAATATCTTTAAATCATTAACTTTGATCAATTTCATGTGAACTTTTTCTGTTGTTGGAGGTTAAGTAGAGTAGTAAGTCAGCTTTCCCAAATAATAATACTGTGCTAATGCTCTAAGTTAGCATCTAGATGAAAATGTCTGGACTCAGGGCCCTAGATTAGTCAATAGATGGTGACTGACTGGCATTCCTCTGAATGCCACAATTCCTGGAGCCTAGATTTGCCATAGCTCGGTACATGAGTTACCAAAATTGGCTCAAGCCACATACTAGGACTCTTAATCAAATTTTAGTGAACAATCTTTTTCACTTCTTGAATGTTGAATCAACTATTGGTCATGCATAACCTGCCACTACGTTGACAAAGCTTTTGTCTGGGATGCTCTCTTTGATATCATTATCTACTGAATCCTTGTTCATCCTACAAGAAACCACAAGTTTAATGACACAACTATCATTCACAGAATATCCTTTATCCGGGTCATGGAATTCACTAAGACCCAACACTGATTGTTTTCCCAACCCCAACCCAACCAAAATTTCTCGGTGACAGTGTGTTTTTCACTGGAATACTAAAAAGAATTTTACAAGTCCAAAATTATGAACCAGATATGTATTCTTGCTCACTGTGTTATGGGATTAGTTTATTTGATTTTGATATCTCCTAGTTATGGAATTGATTTCGACTTAACTGGTGTTTAGTGTCAAGAGGGACAAAAGTAAATCAGTTTAGTTGGTTTGATTCTTTGCAAACTCCATATGATGAGCACTCACATTTTAACGGAAATTTGTATCCAAGGCACTAACAGTGGTTCGACATTGAAATTTGTAGAAAGTTCTGAAAAATATATCCTTCTTTTCCTTAATTCACATGCTACATGCTCCCTCATGAAGAAACAACTAGATGGAGTTAATAGTGTCTAACGAGAGACCAAAACAAAGGTATTTCTAGGTTTAGTATCTTAAGTTCCAAAATATTAGCGAAAAAGTTTACATTAATAAGTCAAGATCAAAACAAAAACAATACAAATGAATAATAGGTAACCCTTCAGACACGAGTAATTGATAAAGACGGACAGTTACCACTCCATGAAGTTTCGCGAAAATGAATGGATGTTCTAGACTGTGGATTCTTGTGACTTTTGTATCATCCGTAACAACTTGGCGAACCTTCTGTGTTTATTCCATCACAGAGCATTTCGAGGCTGTCTCCAACCAGCTTAAATGACGCACAATTTAAAGTCTCCTACCAGCTCCGGGTAGGAGATTCTCTATTCAATTCTAATCCAAGTGGTATTGTCGATTCCACCTTGTGGAACCAGTATCATGGGAAAGGTATCCAATATGAACGACGGCTTCGCACACTTGATTATTCATTGAAAGAAGTTTCCCAACATGTCAATATACAAGTTGCATTGTGGAGGCGAGCCTAAGAGAGTTATTGAACGATATCATGTTATGTTTCCATAAACTTCTCATTAGATTCTTCCAAGCTCCACAGCTTTTGATACAGAAGTACATATCATGTGTTCCCTAACAACACATGACACCATGGCCAAATGTTAGAATCTTGTCATTCAAACACTCCGCTATCCATTATACCCAAATAATATATACTCATCATGTCGACATGTACATATCTCTACCCTAAACCTTACCTCTGATAAAACTCCACAACGGAATATTGGTCCTTTATTAATTGGGATGCAAATCTCATAAGCTAGGATCCACCTTCAACAATAACTTCCTAAACATGTGTTTCTTTGCACTAGAATTGAAGCCCGTAACCTGAGACGACATACTTTGTTTCCTTTGCGCACTTTTCTCGGCACCAAAAACTGAAAAATCGCAAAGATATATTTAGAAGCCAAGCAGGTTATAGTACATATATCTATATTATAAAAAGAAGTGGTGTTTGTGTAGACTGATATATCCGACCATCGATTTCGTCATCCGGCGGCGAGGATCGTGAGTTGGGCGAGGGATATTTTCGTGCGTCGGATCCCTTGATTTCCTGATATTGTTAGGGGCCGTTATTAATAATAACTTGATTTCCCTTATATGACTCGGTTAGCTACTACGGACCAACATCAATAGCTAACTACGGACCAACATCAATAACCAACAGCAACATAAATCTGTTCCATGTCCATCTTACCGAACCCTTTGAAAAATTAGGAGCGCACAATCTTTTTCTTCTCGAACCCTAAATTTGGAGATATCCCGATAGTATAGAAGAAAAGGAAAGAAGAACTATAAAATATTTTTTAGGCCTCTACGAAACTTACCGAATCTGTATGGCAGAATAATTCCTAAAACAGGTTGGACTAGAATAATTCCTGCATGACATTCAAAGCGCCGCCTAATATTTGGCAAGTTTCTCAAACCGTGTATCAACACAAGAGGAAAATCCAAAATCCTTAGCTCAAGGCTATAAATACAAATTCATCCTTAGCTCCTCTTTCATATCACACAAGAGGAAAATCCAAATCCTCTTCTAATATTTGCTTCCGATTAAATCAAAACCCCAATAGTGAGAGAGCATATGAATCTGCTTCAACTTCTCAATGAATAAATCCTAATGGTGTTTCACAATATCAAGAAGAAGATAAGGATTTGGCACGAAGAGTTGCTGACCATTACAGTGCAAGGTCCAATCAGACTTATTCACAACGAAAAGCCAGTCCAATTATCCATTTGAAAAAGCTTATTAATTGGATTAAGAGTGTTTTGATTCACCTCTACACTCGCCCTGGAGATGTTGTTCTAGATCTTGCTTGCGGCAAGGGTGGTGATTTGATCAAGTGGGACAAAGCAAGGGTCGGATATTATGTTGGTATTGATATAGCCCAAGGCTCCATACAGACTGTAGAACACGTTACAATGGGGATCAAAACAATCATCATCAACGACGTTGGCGCAGTAGGTTTACGTTCCCTGCACGCCTCTTATGTGCTGATTGCTTTGAGGTGCGCTTGGATACAGTTTTGAGGGATGATGGGCCGTTTGATATCTGCAGTTGCCAGTTGGTCGAGATATATTTTTGGTCGTCGGATCCCTTTGGTTTCCTGATGTTGTCACGGTCCCAACAGTAATTTGGGACAAACTACTGGGTTTCCTCTTATAATCGGGTTTCCTAATTACAAACAAATTAACCTAATATAGATTTCGGTTCCTCATATATAATTGTGTTTTTCCACATAAAGTCCACTGGAACCCATTCTCCACCGTTATGATTAGAGCTGTATATGTGGGGAGATGACATGCATTGTTATATATTAAACCACGTTCACTAAAACTTCGGTAGCATTATTTGAAAACTTCCAATAAAAAAGCGTATAATGATGCAGGATATTGAAAACGATGTTCCATGGTTAACCATTGCCACCCTCGGCTTGGCCCATTACATGTTGTGTGATTATTTATGTCGATGTGAATTGTGAGATGCGTGATATAAGCGTATCATAAATTTTCAGCGAGGATAAACTATTAAAATGGAACGAGAAACCTTAGATTAATTTTAATCGGTGACTACGATTAACCTTAGATTTTTTTAATCCACGGCCGGGCGTAGGCCCCGGCCAAACCCCTAGATTTCTAAATAAAAACTAGACCAATTTAACCCAACCAACAAGACATCTACGGCATAGCCCCGACTATTTTACAAAGCTTAACTCCTGGGTCGTAGGCTAACTAAACTGGGACCCGGTGATAACACGGCTGACTAAAATTTTGTGGGAGGCTACTAATCGTCGACCAAACAACAACAAAAATTCAAAAAAATGGTTGAGCCCGACCGTAGGCCGGGTGATACCTAGTATATATATATATAGGACTCCAAGTAGGTTACGTCAATGTGATTCGCCATTAGGGCTTATAAAGCGATTTCGGAGAAGCAGAGACCTTGGTATTTTTTCTCTTGAGAATGTGTTCATTACCAAAGCGCCAAAGGAAAGGTAAGATTTCAGATTTTGCATCATCATCATCTTTGGTAATTAGCAATGTAGATTTACTATCGTAGATCCTATTAAATCCGCTATATCAATCCATTATCGCATTCAAATCTGTATGAAACAATGGCGGTCAATAATTTCTCATTCCTCTTTTCAAAAGTCCCTTTTAAACAAGCATTCTCTTTTCGCTTTCGGGTTGATTCTTCCAAAATCAATATGCTTGAGGAATAAAGAATATGAGTCTGAATACATCTTTCTCAACCCAAAAGCTCTGATACCACTTGTCGGGGGAGTCTTACGAAATCCAAGCCGCTATGCGCAATACGAAACCTACACAAGCAATGATATACAAATGCAGAAATAACAAAAATACGCAATATAGAAACAATCACACAACACATGCAATTATGTGGAAAATCCCCTCCAAGGTGAAGGGTAAAAAACCACGGGCAAATCTTCCACTATAACAATAATGGGTTACACACAATTCTCCCAATTTGGGGATAACAACAACCTCAAGGTGCCTATAGCACTTGGATACCAATTTTCCTAAATTACACTCATCCCTAAGGATGGATCAACAATTCATTCACCGAATAGATAATAGACACTATCAATTTGACAATAGAAAGTGATTTAGAAACTTACTACTAGGGTTTGAACAAACCCTAGAATTTTCCCCCTTTGAAGAGATGTGGAAATTTTTTTTTTGATAGAAATAAGAAGTACAAAGACAGTTATTGAGTGTTAGAACCATACTGAATCCACACAAGCGGATAATGGATTGGTCTCTCTCTCTCATCGCCAAATAAGATAAGTCTAAATGTTTTTTGGATTGAAGATCCTTACACAAAATGTTATTAAAACTATTAAAAAGCTGTAAAACGGTGTCCATGAGTCTATTGTTTCTCCAGTGAGTAGCTCTCCTTGGTTGTTGAATTGATTTCCTGATGCTTGTGTTGTTTATTAGAAGGTTGAGTCTGCTGCAACTTAGTTGCTTAGCCCATTCCAGAGTTTGAATTGCCGCTAAGCAATCTCCTTCTTCCTTGCTATGAGCTCTGACAGTGTTGGTTCTTTTCCCAATAGTTCTCCCTGCTTCATCATAAAAGATAGAGCCAATACCCGTGAGTTCCGTTTTTTTATCATAGTGAGTGTTAAAAGCAAAAGTGGGCCAAGCAGTGTTTAATATGTTCCTAGGTGGGTTGTTGGTACTGGGTAACTGCGGATTAGAAAGTTGATGTGACTTAGATATGGAGTTGAGGTGATTGCTAATTTGAGTACCCGTGGAAAGGTGCAGAATATGTTTTGTATGAATTTAATTTCGTGTATGTGTCCTTTGAGCTTCAATTTGTCATTAGAAAAAACTTAAGCAACAACCAGTGACACCCAAAAAAATTTGAGGCGCCCAAACTTTGCCCATTCCGCAGCATCATAAGCAAACATCATAACCAGTTAATTTGAGGCGCCCATTTGTTTAAGTATTTTTGCAAGTATCATCATAACCATTCATTTGTGATAATGTTCATTACAGTTACAAGTGCTGTAAATCCGTCCAAATGGACGGGGGCTAGTTCATTAACGGAATGGGAAAAAAAAGTTAATTTTTTTAACCAAAAGAAGATATGATTAATGCCAATTGCTAAAAGAGGATGAAAATTATACGTTGCTCCTGAAATCTTTCTTAATGTACATTGATGCCAAATTATAATACATTGTTGGCTCGACTTGCAAATCATTTCTTAAACTTGGCGTGCATGTCAGCTTTATAGCTTAAAGCACAACCCGCCAACAACCATAAAGAAGATTGCGAAAACTACTATCAGCATTGAGTATACTTTCTTTGTTGGAAGGAATTAGGTGAAATCAACAATCACTTTAACCGCTAAGATAAAAGCTATCTAAAAAGCATGAACATATATGCATATATACATGGGGAAATGATAGTTACCTTAATCACATATTGCCGTACCCTTAATGCTTCGTAAAGAGAAGATAGCTGAAAGTCCAATACTTGGAAAATGGACGACCAATAGCTTCTACCACCAAGAAAGGGAAAGAAGGGAAAAGAAGCTTCAAGAGTTGCCGTTCTTAGTTCATTACACATTCGAACATACTCAGGTCAGTCATCATTTTTGTCTCCGTTTACATTCTTAGCGTGCATTCAAATAAAGTTTTACTTTGCCCATTCTTGAGACTCACGTCCGAAACCCACCATGTGATTTCCGTTAAGTTCGAAAATGCTTCCAACTTTTGATCGTTGCACTAAAAAAAAAAGAATAGATAGATAGATCGATCAAGATAGAAATAACTTGGGTTTCTCGTAAGGTTAACAAACACAAAAAGTCAATGATCCAAATGGTGAGGAACCAAAGACATTATAGAAAACTCATTGATAATCAAGTCTGAAACATCCGTAAACATAAAATGTTAGAAAGTATATTAATCGAAATCAAATTTATATACCATTTTGATCTTGATCAAACGGAGTAGTCACAAATCTTTGGTAGACATATATTTAAATAACAAAGTATTCTCTCGATTTTTTAATCTCTCAAGTTTTATGTAAACCCATTGTAGTGATTCGTTAATGAAGATGCAATAAAATTGCCATTAAATGGTTTATTTAACCACGGATGAGAGCAACAACTCGTGCTCCATCGAATCAGAGAAAACCAAAAACTCTCGTTTACTCAATCTAAAATGGTTTAATGATCCAAAACTTGCATTAATGTTACAAATAATCACAACATCTGGTGAGACGATTTTCATTGAGAAATAAAGTATTTCCGCAATTAAAAGTTGTATCTGCGATGAAATCCAATCCATTGGTCGCGTCGGCTTCCGATGAAAATCAATCATAAAAACGATTATTTTAACAATACAAAGCGGAAGAACTTCTAAGATTTTAGTAAATTCGGTGGAAAAGAAAGGACACTAACCCCCGCGAAAAAAAAAAAAAAAAAAAAACACGTACAAAGTCTGGAACCATTTCCACATTTATACATGCTTCATGTAATTCAAAAGGCCCTCCTTCATTGACATCATCTCATGTTAATCTGTTATTGAACATATATTCCCACATTTCTTTCTCGGTTTCTCACGTATAAGAAACTAAAAACAATGTGAACCAAATAATGGAGACAATTGTTGATGAACCATGGATTGATAATTAAGAATTTGATCTGAAACAATTTTGTGTGCTTCTCAAAGAGTGACCACTAATTTCCTACCCAATTGAACTAATTCCAACAAAAATTCGAATATACTCGTGTAATGAAGGAGCGAAAATCTCTATACCTGTGAATCTTGAGAGTAATTTTCTTTTGAGCATTGTTGGACTACCTTCAAATCTTTAACCGAATGCTTAACCATGTATCGAGTGCAATCGTGTTATTGTTACACTTGGATTTTCAAAACCCCGATTTTTTGACACTTGTAGATAGTGCATCGCAAACTTTGATTCCTTAATTCACTTCACTTAAATGCATCTTTTCGTGTTGTTCTTCCCCGATTCCGTAAATCACCCCGTAATTAGCCAAACTTGAAGAAACTTATCGGAAGATTAACTTCCTCGACAGGCGTAAATAGAACTATCAATACCTTTTCGATCTTTTTTTCTTTAAGTTTTTCAATTTAATTGCAAAACCTAGCTTGGGACCTTTGGTTTGAAAAGACGCATCTTCTCATAGGGTAACAACGTTTAACCAACAAACGTATCTTTACAAATAACAACTGATTTTCCATGTGGCACCCAATATTTTCAGAAACTTTGAAATTGAATTTGGTTGCGACACGTCAGCGTAAACATCCTCCTTTATATTAGGAAAATGCTAGACACCACGCTCATTCTAATCGCTATTTGCTCGCATTCGTACGTGGCTAGTGTGAGTAGGATACGTGTAGTACTAGTCTGCTGCTGGGTCCAGAGAGAGAAATATCTCACGTGATTTGCTGTTTTTCTTTCTTTCTCTCCCTTGCTCTTTTATTCTGCTTGTCCGAGTTTCTGATTGAAGAAAACAAAATCATTAATGGTGATCATATCTCAACAATTACAAAGACAAAAACTTCTTAAGCAACTTAATCAAAGAAATTAATAAGTTGTTTATAAAATCTAAGAAATTAATAAGTTGTTTATAAATTTTCTCGATAGTCTTTTCATTACTGTCAAACTATTCGTTTCATACAGCTCTTGACAATAGCAGCATAGTGTAATTCTAATGACCAGTTATGTTTGCGTTTTCGTTTACTAAGATATAATAAGTACCATACAATCAACCGAAAACTCACAAGAAAGAACAATACAAAATTAAAAATCGCAGTTTTAGAATAAAGTAAAATTGTATGATGTATACAGTACATAATTCGCAACCATCTAATGTCAAAATGGAAGCTCAGTTGTACATTGCTCACTTCATTTTCCAAATTTCACCACCTGATTGCTTTCACCAATGGTATGCTATGCAACTTTATCTGTTCTTCTTTCTATTTAGGGTTAGCTACTGCAGCACTAAACCTCTGAGCACCTTTTGCTGTCAGTAACAAACGAATTGAAGTTAGCAATCAGCCAATTAGAACAATTATATTGTTTTTGTCTGTAGAGTAAATACTACTAAGAACACCACAAAAAATGGATACAAACAGTTTTTACAGAATGATAGTCTAAATTAAAAACATATTAGAAAATATAAGATTTCACCCCCCTTCAATTAGTGAAGCCCAAATTTTGCAACCAAGAGAACAATGTAATTAGAAAGCATCTTAAACATAATAATCAATTGAGAAATCACCCATTTAAACCCCTAGAACAATTTATACAAAAACAAATATAAATTTCAAGACCCAATATTCTATAAAAACTAATTCATACCCTAAAATCCATTTCAAATTGATCAAATCACAAACCATCTCAAATGAAATTAAACTCAATAATTGATTAGGAGGATTATGATGATGATTAACGTGATGGAGAGGAGACAATTATCTTCGGAGATGAAGAAGTTCCATTTTTTTTTATTAGTGCTTAGATTATCCAAAGTACCCTAGATCATTAAAGTTATTGTTGCCATGGAAATACGGATATGAAGATGGAAGGAAAAAGTTGCAGAGGGGTTTGGTTTGGTGGAGGAAAACACTCTCTTTATTTCTCTCTCTTGAAACGGATACGTGGAATTTCTCTCTCTTGAAACTGATACGTGGAATGAGTGAAATCTAAATCGCCTGGCCACATCACTGCCCAGCTCAGCGTGCGTGAAAGCAGCGAGCAATTAGCGATGCGTCTAGCGCGACCGTTTATATTAAGAAGAATTGATTTGGGCTCTCTGTAAAAGTTGGTCCTGTGAATAAAATCCAGGCCTGTAGCCTTGTGGTAACTATATACAAGGACATAACACTGGCGCACAATGAAGAAAAGGAAGGAAGAAAAAGGTTAGGGCTTAGAACTCGCAAAACGTATTTTCTTTTCTTGTTGCGGCGGAATTTCAATCGTAATTCATGGATCAATTCTGATTCAATCCTATGTATCAAATGCTTTTTTTTTTTTTTTTTTTTGCCTGAAGTTTAAACATATGCTTTTTCGGTGATTAACTTTGCCCTAAGTTTTGATTATCAGCATCTTCAAATGGAGGAGGACAAAAACACCTCAAAAGTTGCAAACAAGAGGCCTGTTGAAGAAGAAGTTGGCGAGAGTGCTACTATCGGTTAACTAGTCTGGCAACCGATTTAGCTAAAATATTGCCCTCCTTGTAGATGTGGGAAAATCTTAAACAAACAAACAATAACACCAAAAAAAAGTTTTGGGGGCCAAAATTTGTTCAAGTTGCAGTATCATAATTAATTATTGGAAAATATTAATAAGTATTTGTTCAAGTCTTAAATCTTTTTATTTATCGACCATTTTTTTTTTTCGAACTTAAGTCTTTTTAATGTATCAACTATTCTTTCGAAATATCATCATACCCAATCATTTATATAAAGTTACTGGATCAAAAAAGTTTGAGCAACGCGGTAATTTCCCCTGAGAGCATCTCTAATACTAGGGGTGAAGGTAATCCTAGGTGGAGATCATCATATTAATACCTTTTTGTTGTGGGTCATTCCTATGTGGCTAAAATTAAAGTTATACTTTATACCCTAAAACTTTGAGAAAAATTAATTTTTGAATAAAGAATTAACCATGTGTCAAAAGACCTTGGGTCATGAAGAAGGTAAAGATATGACTTTCTCCTTTACCCTTTCCTATGAGATGGCAGCCATGTCATGCATAAATCTTTACCTTGACCTTGGCATTGGAGATAAATTCTTGGATAGAAAAATGCTAAATCCTAGGTGTCATGTCTTTTTAAGACCTTCACCCCTAACATTGGAGATGCTCTGCCCGCAAAAACAACATTAAACTCTTCTAATATGGGTCCTGTATAAAAATCGGCCCTGTGAACAAAATGGTGGCCCGTGGCCAAACATCCAAGGAACAAATCTGAAGAAGTATCAGACAAGGATGATGAGGGTTATCTTAGAGAACTAAAGTTGAGGAAGACCCAAGCAAAACAAGATTACTATGCTAAGCTCAAGATATACGAGGAAGCAAAGGAGATATATATGGAAGCAAAGAGTTCGATCAATGAAATGGATGCTAAGCACAAGATATATATGGAAGCAGCTAAGGAATGTACAGAATCTCTATTGAAATATTTGGAAGCACAAAAGGAAAAAGAAGATGGTATGACTACTATTATGGATCGTCTGTCTAAATATCAAAGGATCCTATGGGAAGACAAGGATGATGATGGGGTGATGATGGTTATAGTGTTCATCTTACAGAACTAAACTTGAAGTATAAACAAGCTAAACAAGATCTCATTGCTAAGAACAAGATATATTAACACGAGATGTTAATATATAATGAAGCAGCTAAGGAACTTGATGACGCCCAGTTGAAGTTTTTGGAAGCACTAAAGGAACATGATGACGCCCGATCGAAATATAATGACTCTCAAATGAAACAACAGCGTGTGATGGCATCTAAGTAAATACTGCTGGTAAGTACGTAGTAGTTGCGGCGTGATGAAAACCTTCTTTCTTATTTCCATTGATTTGTTTTTGTAATGTGAAGTCTGTGTTGCTAAGTTATGGATCAAGGGTAGCCTCATTTGTAGGAAACTATCGAAATATAGATGCAATTTGATTTTTTAAGATATCGTTTACAACTGAAAGAGACTGATTGTATCTAATTGGTCCTTAAATAATAGTACAGGAGAAAAAACTTGCTAGTAGAAACGACATTATTGATTTCATAGTTCTGATGATCAAATCACAACTGGTCTTGGGACTGAATCTCAGAAAATTGTTTTTTGCTTTAATGTTTCTTTTGATTATGGGGTTTGGATCGTCATCTTTGATAAAATGGGCTATGTTTCAGAGATCACTTCACGGATGAAAGCTAAGGAGAACCAAGCTAATCAACAGCGGCTCGTGGTGGAAATTGCATTTGCTGCTTCAAATGCCAACTTGACCAATGATGCTATTGCCGAAATTGCTATAGCTACTTCAAATGCCAACTTGACCAAGGATGTCATTGCCGCCAAAGAAAAGCTACTTCGTTGGAGAAGAGAAGAGCTGAGCTAAATAATTACGTAAGGATGAGAAAAAAAATATTCTTTAGTTTGATTGACTACATCTTTTTCTTCGTGCTTTTATCTGTTACGCCTGTGTTGTTTACTTTTAGGTTTAGTTTTAAGTGGGAATGTTATTTATGCCCCTACTATCCATGGGTCATGCACAAACACCCTTATGGGTCTTTACAAATACCCTTGATGGCAGAATTGAAATTATCAACAAAAAATATCTCTCATAATTCCTTTTCTAACCTTCCACCTTCGTTTTACCCTTCCACATCCGTTCACTTCATTCTTCCTCGACTTAAACTGCTACCACCACCATCTGCATCTCTCCCACCACCACCATCTCTCCCACCACCGTCACCATCTACATCGCCGTCACCATCAGCAGATTCATTCTTTATTTAACCTTTTTATCTTGTGTACTTAAATCAGTCTTAGACATTATCTCCATCGCTCCCACCGCCACAATCTCCGCCGTTCTCACCACCACCATCATGTCGATCGCCACAACTAAAAACAGCACCACCACCTCCGTTACGTACGCTACCATTATCAGCGGATCTCATCTCCTTCTTTTGTAGTTTGAAAATTGAAATTGGAAATCGTATCTGATTTCTTTGGTTTCAATTTTGGTAATTGAATAAAGAATATAGGTTTTGCATGTTCAATCATCGAAGTTCAAGACCGATTCAGTTCTTCTGTTTACCATTCGGGTTGCAAATACTTTTGATTTCAATTTTTGATGGTTTGTGGTGATTTAGTTTGATCTTTATGGTTCAGGTTTTTCTGTAATTCAATTGAATATTAGTCTTTCAGATGCAATGGTGGAATTTAGTCGGGCTTTTTGACGCGGTGGTGTTATTGAGAAATGAAATTTGTGGAGATGTAAGATGTAATTGACCGAGCTGGTTGCAGTTCAAAATGGTGATGAAGTGAAAGCTCGAGTCAAAGAAGTTTGAAGTGGATTCAATTTAACCCTTACACTTCGGATCGAAATTGGGTTTTCTTTGTGGTCTGGAAATGAATTTCTGGTGTGAATTCGTGATGGATTTCGAGAGTTTAGAAGTGATGCACGGTTGGTCAGAGAACAAGAAAGGACTTGGTGGTGTCAGACGTTGTTTGAGAAATTAGTTGTGAGAAGTTGGGAGAAATGGGTTGATGTCATGGGTTGGAATGGTGGTTGAATGGTGTTGATTTTATTCGATTGTAGGATGAATTAATAGTTGGCAGTGATGGATTTTATTTCTGAAAGTGGTGTTGGTCATGGCTGTGAAATCATGTAATTGGGAGATGGATTCTTTGTAATGGGTTGGTATGAATCAGTTGCAAGGGTTACTAATTGAGCGAATGCAATAGGAATTTAGAGATAATGGTTATGAGCTGCGAATGCAAGGAAATGATATTTCGGTGCAATGAAAAGTCACGGTTTGTGTGTTGCGTCGGGAAGGTAAAGTAATTGCAACCCTGGACAACCTCATCAAGTTTCTTCCAACTTTGGAAACAACTTGACCAAGTTGCTTCTACTATTTGGAGAAAACTTGTGATAGTTGCTTCCAACTTTGAAGACAACTTGACCAAGTTGCTTTCAGTTTTGGAGGCAACTTGAGCTAGTTGATTCCAGATTGGAGGCAACTTGAGCTAGTTGATTCCAGTTCAGAGGCAACTTGGTTATGTTTTTGGGTCCATTTATTCATCGCAAATTATCTTATACATATATCTTAAGAGTTTTTGTGACGAATTTGTGATGCAATGGTAATACAGGGTTTGTGTTGAGTTGATGATGATGGTTGTGCTGCTGGTGCTCATGCTTTAAAGTCAAGAGAGTAGATGAATGCTTAGGAAGTTGAGAAGGAACTCAATATGAATCCTGTATTGAAAGCGAGAACAAGAAGTTATTACTTGCTTGTGTGTTCTTGATGGTGTTTGAGTAGGGACATGGAAGTGACTCGCACCTATTGGCTCATGTTGCAAGTGTGCATAGACGGTTGTGGTCATGAAGCTTTTGCAGGTAGAGTTGCAGTAGCACAGATGGATGGTGTGGTGTTGTATGGTGGTTGTTTGAATTGTTGGTTGAGCACTAATGGTGTGGCGAACTTGTGGTGCAATGGTAGCACAACTGACTATATGTCAGATGATGTGTGTTCGATTCACACTAGGTTCACTTATTTGTGTATAATTTTTATTTTTTTTTGGAGACAACTTGTGCTAGTTGCCTCCATATATGGAGACAACTTAGGCTAGTTGATTTCACTTTTTGAAGACAACTTTGTGCTATTTGCCTTTACTGTTGAAGACAACTTGAGCTAGTTGCCTCCGATATGGACACAACTTGACAAGTTGACTCCACATGAGTGGTGGTGGTTGGCGGCGGCGATGGTGGTTGACGGCGGTGATGGTTGGCGGCGGCGGTGGGTGTCGGTTGTTGGCGGCGGTGGTAGTGGACAGTGGTGGTGTTCGTTAGCGGCGGCGGTGGTTGGTGGTGGTGGTGGACAGTGGTGGCGGTGGTGGTGGTCGGTGGTGGTGGTCGGTGGTGGTGGTGGTCGGTGGTGGTGGTCGGTGGTGGTGGTCGTCGGTGGTGGTTGTTAGTTGTGGTGGTCGTCGGTGGTGGTGGTTGGTGGTGGCGGTGGTCGTCGGTGGTGGTGGTAGGCGGTGGACAGTGGTGGTGGTTGGCGGTGGACAGTGGTGTGGGCATTAAATTTTATTTTATTTTATTTTTTTATTTTTTTTGAATAGTGGTGGTGGTGGTTTTGTATATTCACTATATAAAAGAGGGTATTTTAGTAATGTATTATGCTTAGGGGTATTTGTAAAGTTGATAAGGGTATATTTCAAGGGGCCTCATAGTAGGGGTATTTAGATAATGTTCCCTAGTTTTAATATTTATTTTTTATTAAATTAAGAAATATGTATGTGCTCAGCGCTTTGTGTTCATTGCGAGGATGAACTTGGAAGTTTGTGCCAGTAAGTTGCAGTTGAGTAAAGAATTTCCTTTTCTTTTTAGTTCCATTTGTTGGAGCCTGTCATCCATCTGATATTTACTTTGATCCATCTGATATTTACTAACCTATGGTATAACGTATATGAGTTTGGGGTTTGTATCAGAATCACCAATAAAATTTGCTATATTTCAGGGATCACGGGGTATATAGCTAAAACATTGCCCTCGAGCATCAACTTTTTCATGACACGGATTTTATAACCCTGTTTAGCATAAAGAGCTCCATTTTTATTTTCCTGTTATTTGGTTTTGCTTGGCGAAAACTTTATATGGATTTATCCTGGATAATCAAACTAGATACCAACTCCCAATAAGTAACCGTACACAGTATGTTTTGTTCGATGAGTTGTATTGGTGCTACGAGCCCTTGGAGCTGAAAACCTGGCCATACAACCAATGTACACCCTTCAAGACTAGCTCTTAAGACCCTAAAACTAGAACTAGGAAGCACTTCCCTAATTAGATTAGGGAACCCATCCTAAAAAAGGAAACTCATTCAGTACTGTATATTACACACAAACACTTGCACGAGTCCAATTTTGTGCACACTCCTTTAATGGAAGAAATACGTAGTACGAAATAAATGTTAACCATGCCCTGTATTGATAATGGCATTACCATGAAATCGGTCTCATGCATCCTTCTCCGTAGGTTTCTCAAAATCATTCTACAACATGTTACAGTAGGTGTGTTTTCGAATCTAAAGCTATAAAAATTGATTTCGTTAGTAGTCCTCCTGAGTTATAAACTAATCAAAACATCAAAATGATCATAAGTACACATCAGGAGGACATAATCCACGGAATGCAGACACGAGTACATGTCCATCACATCCATCCATTATCTCAAGCTTAAGCAGGAATAGCCGGATTTAGTGAAATGCAAATCCGGTTTAAGTGGGGAAGGAATAAACTCATCTCACGGCACCACCATCACCAGCAAATGCAATATCTTTTGGTTATGTGGCAACAATAATATCATAGCAATGTTTCTTACAATGGCAATCTCTAAACATTTGATGAGACAAAAAAGCAACACCTCGCTATTCAAGCACATAATACTTCACCAGCAAGCCATGATCGTGGAAAGGATTGTGTTTCCAGCACTTCTAACGAAGAAGAAGAAGTTTATTGAACAGAACCCACAAACTGGTAATGCCAAGGTGTCTATCATACAATTACAATAAGAAAAAGGGAAATGGGACTTACTGTTGATATCTAATGCTACTAACTAGTATGATGATCAACATCACGTGTTTTTTTTTAAAACAAATTTGATTCATTATCACGTTTTTGTTAACAAATTAAGAGATTCGTTTTTAGAAATACATTATTTTAGGTATTATTCGATATTATATATATCTTGTTACCTTTTTTAAGATTAAAACAAAATTAAATTGAAAAAATTGAATTCTTTTAATTAGTTAACTGGATGTTAAGATTAGCCAATAATATTGGTTTGTTTCGTGCACACTCTTTAAAGGAGTGTGCACAAAATTGGACTCTGCTTGCACAAGATAGAAATTAAAGGACAGAAGAAAAAGGTTGGGGCTTTGAACTCGCAAAGGTGTTTTCTTCTTCTTGTTTCAGCTGAATTTCAATACTGACACTGTTGAAATCAATTTTGAAATCCCAGAAATTTGTTCCAGTTTCGGCTCTGATTCAATCCTGTATATTATCTGCTGTTTTATATCGTTTTTTTTTTGTAAGTTTATACGTACGCTTTTCCGGCATTAACTTTTCCCTAAGTTCACATCTTCAGATGGAGGAGGACAAGAAGAACACCTCAAAAGTTTCAAACGAAAGGCCTATTGAAGAAGGTGGTGAGACTAGTATCTGTCGTCTGTTTGAATATCCAAGGAACGATGAGTCTGAAGAAATATCAGACAAGGATGAAGACGGTTATAGTGGTCATCTTAGACTACTAAACTTGAAGATGAAACTAGCTAAACAAGATTACGATGATAAAAACAGGAAAAATATGGAACATGAGCCTGCCCTATTGAAATATGTTGCTGCTCTACTTGAATTTTCCAAAGAAGAACGACGTGAGGTGATACTTAAGTCCATGCTGGTAAGTAGCAGCCGTTGAGTAATGAATTCCTTCTTTTTTTCCTTCCATTTGTTGTGTTGGAATCTATGTTGCTATTTGGAGGAGTCTTGATCTTCGTACACATCTGATGTTTCTTAACCAATGGTATAACATATCTGATTGGGTTGTAGAATGGACTGCAGGCTATTAAAATTAATCTCATTTGTTTGAAATAAAGGAAGCATATAGGTGTATTTTGATTGCTGTGAATCGTAATATGGTCCCGTGAAGATCCTAAATTAATAGTACAGGAGAAGAAACCTTGCTGTTAAACCAAACTAAACTATTGATTTCATAGTTATAATGATCAAATCCCAAACTGTCTAGACTGCATTTCGGAAAATCTGTTCTCACTTATTTCTTCTTGTGATTGTGGGGGTTCATATCATAATCTTTAATAAAACTGGCTGTATTTCAGGGATTACAAGGTACTGAGAGAACACCTGCGGAGGAGCAGCAGAAACCATAGCATGCGCGTTGCTCTAAATTAAGCTGTTGTCGGATTGCAAGTTAGTGTACTACACAAAGGTATGAACCTGTACAATTCATGTGCTTTATGTGGAATTGGTGTTGAGTCGCAAGACCACTTATTTCTCCATTGTAAGATTGCATACAAGATATGATGTAGTCTTATCCCTAATACAGGTTGGGTGTGGGTTCTGCCCGGTTCTATGAAGATATTTATGAGACAATAGAAATCAGCAATTCCGCAACTATCCTATGGGAATATGGTGCTGATAGTAGTGGTTGTTCTCATCTCATCAACTGGTCTATTGTTTGCGCTCGTAAAGAGAATGGCGTCTGGGAGTTCTCAAGTTAAGATTAATGGTGCTGGCGGTTTGGTATTGAAAAAACTCACTTATGGTACAAGCTCATGGTAGAAAAATATGGTGATAACTTCTCAAACTGGGTTCCTGGTACAATCAAAACACCTCATGGTGTGTCGTGTTGGAGAACAATTACTGAAACTCAAGCTCTAATCACGAAACATTCTGTGTTAACTCTGCATTCTGGTAACCCTATCTCTTTCTAGCATGACAAATGGGTGGGGAATGATTGTCTAGCTACTACTTTTACTTCCATCTACAAGCTAAATAGGTTACAAAATGGTATTGTGAGAGATCATATTTCTGCAGACGATTCATGGTGCTTTGATTTAAAAAGAATTCTTACCTCTGTAGAAGCAAATCAGCTTGCTGAACTTATCACCATTATAGGTTCTAACCCCCCTGCAAGAGACACGCTCCCTGACACCTCTTAATCCTAATGGCCAGTTCTCCGTTAAATCCCTGTATGATTATTTAATAATTGATGAAGGTATTGCTGGGTTCCCTTATAAGTTTACCTGGAAGACTGAAGTTCCTCCAAAGATTAACTTCCTAGTTTGGTGTGCTGTGCACGGTAAACTTAACTCCTAGATATTTTGCAGTATAAAGGCATTGATCTTGACAGCTATTGTATACTTGTGGAGACAGCACAGAATCTCAAGAACATCTATTTTTCCATTGTAAGGTGGCTTACAATGTGTGGATGGCTATTACACCTGCTAAGCTATGTGATTGGGTTTTTCCGGAGACAATGCTTGCGTTTGCACTTTCCTGGCCGTGCAATTATCTTACAGCTTCGGGGCAAATAGTTTGGGAACTAATCCCTGCGGAAGTTATTTGGATTCTTTGGAGAGAAAGGAATTGTCGTAATTTTCTTGTTTTATTCCTATCAACAGGTTGGTTTCTAGAGTTGTCCTGCAGAGAGATGATGCTCAACTTGTTGTTAATGATTCATTCAGTATATTACTGATTACATGGTATAATTGTTTTTGGTATTGATTAATTCTTAGTTATGTAATCATTCTGTGTTTAGGAGATGATTTACAAGATAAAGAAAATTCTTTGTGATAGAGAAATTCTTGACTGAATTTTATTTTCAAAATGGAACAGCAATGATGTTGTTGTGGATTAATGACCGAGGAGAAGAATCAGAAGAAGGATTTAGTGTGAATTTTGTTGATTTTCAAGTGGTGATTTGGAGACATGGGTTGGATCTATAACTCAGATTTGAAGAAATAAATTTATAACAATGGGTTCATGGCAGAGAATGAGATTCAAAGTTGGAGATGGTTATGGTGCTGTGATGATAGGTTAGATTTTCTGGGTTCAAAGCAAATGAGATGAATTAGAGATGGTGATAATTAGGAGAGGCTTGTATTCGAGTGGTTGCTGATATAAGAACAAGGAGATGGCTGCTGAAATTGTTGTTGCAGGAATGGGTGAGTATGTTACTGCTGTGGTGCTGCTACTGGTGATGTTGGTGGTGCAAAAACAAGGGCCAGAGTTGCTGTTAGAGTCAGAATGCAGCTACAGGAGACCAAATGGGTAAGTTTTTCTTTGTTCTTTTCTTGTTCTGGTTGGCAACGATGGTTTACCTGAACACTCATTCAAATTTTTTTTAGTCGCATTTGATACTGGGTCTATGTAATTAGACTAGAAACCTATATATACTTGTACGATGTTTTGGGCTTTTGCTAAAACATTGGCAGGACTAGAAATCACTGACAATCCAAGTTACTTTGGGACTCTGCATAAACTACTTTAGTATGAGGAAAAAGTCGTAGATTTGTTCCATACCGAGGAACCAAGACAACAACAGGGAAAAAGGAAGGGCTTTGCTTTTTGTCGATCCCAGTCGATTGCGACTTTCTGCTTCCACAAGTAAAAGCAGAAACTAAAATGGTTTATAAACATTCCTAGGAAATGAAATTTTAATTTGAAAGATATCTCATGTTGTAGCTTTTACATGGTGATCTTTTATGTTAGTCTCACTCACTAGACGATATTGCTACCATCTACTTGTTGGTTGAGTTGACACAGAATGTTGGCAAACAATTTGGGACATGGAATGTCGGGTTCTTGGTGCAGTCACATTGACGGTTCTCAGTGGCAAACAAAGAGATTTAACACGGCAAAAATGTTCCTACAAGGTTTTTCTTCTGTCTATTCCCTGCTTTGATTTCAGGACATTGCCATAAAAATGTTTAGATCTCCAAATTTGTGCCCTTGCAGGTTGGTTTGACTGGTGAAGCTTCGAATCTTAATTTCTAACCTGGCCTTAGGCACACATGATGCTCTTTGATGTTCGCTATGTCATTTGTAACCATGTCTTTGGCAAACTTTAAGGGCTTACCTCTATTTTTTAAGTGGGTGCCATGTTATTGTGGCTTTAAGAATATTTTCTGAAGTACTTCCCTGGATGGTATATGCTACTACTTGGTAAAAGTGGTATAGCAACAAATGAACACACCATGAAAATAATATTTTTTTCTTCCAACGCTAAAGGTGCACAGTTCTACACGCCAGATTTGTCCCGTCGCCTTCATAGACATGTCTTGTAGAGAAATCAAGTCGATTAGTGGGATAGAGTGCAATCATTCCTTAGTAATGTTTTGTCGTGCTATGTATCTATGCCCCTAGTTGTGAACACGCGAATCGGGTTGCGATTCCACATGAACACAAACAATCTTTATAAGAGTTGAATACGTGCACTGAGGTGTGAGAAATATAGAACACGCATAGGTAGATGATAATTCATAGATTCCAAACCCCTCTAGTTTGTCATGATCTCATTATCATCCCCCGGGGATCCAGATAGATCTGAGATATGAGTATGTAAATGAAACTATCGGTGCAAAAGATAAAAGAGACAACGATATCGTGGTTCAAAGACCGAGGCCTACGTCCACAGAGTCCGAGGAGATTCACTATAAGATAAATGGTTACAAAGATGATCACAAGGTCTTGTGATCATCGAATACATGAGCTAAAACTCACTTACTTCTCCCTATCCTCTCTCCTCTCTTTCTTTCGATCCCCTTTTCAGTGGAGGAGGTGTACATATTTATAGCTAAATTTGGTGGGTCCCTCGACGACAATGAGTATGTCGAGATCTTATCTTCTTGTATTCTGTGTGTGGTGCGCGGACTTGAATGTTAACCCGCTTGGTGTGGTCCGCGGACGTATCATCCCGCGGCTTCTATCTGATCCCGTTCGTCGCCCGACCAATCCTCGTTTCCATCGTTGGTCGTCGACCGTGTTCTCCGAGCTACATTAAATGTGGGTGGTTGGGGCGGTCCAGCCGCCGCAATGGTGTCGGTGCTCTTGTCACGTGTTGTGTCGGTTGGACTATCTCCGACCGTTGATCATGTCTTACCTGCGTGATGGGTTAAAGCCATCCTCCAGGTGCTACGCTGGACTACATATCTCGGATGCCTCTTGATTTCCGACCGTTGGTCTCGACGGATGGCACGTCATCGAGGTGCCACGGATGCCCCTATGTGTCATTCTTTGAGTAATGGCATCCACGTGGACTCTTGTTAGTACACGTGGCAATGGAGATAAATAAGTGTACTTACAATTTGCCCCTCTTCTTGCGACCTGGCGTTTGGCTTTTGTTGGAAGAAGAACTTCGTGTGGTAAATGCTTTTATCTCCCTCATAACTTCTCCTAAAAAGGCGCCCCCATTTATGTGTGCATGTTTCCCATGTCCGGCCATAACTGCCCTTTGGGTAGTGGGCCAGTTTCTTATTCTATATAAAAAGGAAAGAGTGAGAGAAATGTGACTTTAATTCACATTCTCCGTTTTTATTCTTTGTTCTTGTCTTCATATTCTTAACTCCTCTTGACACCATCGCTGCTGGCTGACATTTAACTCTGTGGTCATCGTGGTTCTTTGCTTTCTGTGGTCATTACTCGTTGCTTCTTCCTCGTTTCGCTTTGATTGATTCTTCGTGGTTCGGTATGATCTTTGTTCCGTTTAATCACCATCCCACAGTGCGTGAACTTCTGGTTTTTCTCATGATGCGTTGGTGATAAGTTTAGGTTTAAGTATACCACAGGATTTGAGAGTTAATGCCACTGAGTTGGGTGTTTAAGTCTGCCATGCTTTTGATTTTATTTCTTCTTTTGAGTTTGGATGATAATCTGGGAGTTTAAGCAATTGTTAGATGAAACCTAGGGTTATCTTCTTTTATACTGCTGTTCTTGAGATTTTCTTGATTTTTGATCTTTCCTGCCTCTGATTCGAATTCCTATTCGTGTTTGTGCTCGTAGATATGAACGATCATCCGCGGGTTCCTTACCAAACCCCTGAAGTCAAGTCCCCATCGATCTCCTCGGAGTGATCCTAATGTAAGGGTGGAGCCGTCCCCACCTACCCGGGTAATCTTCGGAGGGGACGAACATCCCTCATCCTCCACAAAGGCCTTCACTTAGAAGGGGGTGATCCTCACAGAGGATCTAGATATGTTAGTGACTCGTTCAGAGGTGGGTCTCTAAGAAACGATCGAATCCTCGCAATGAACCTTTGGATGTGCGGCCCCTCCACACTCGGCCTCAGCGCGGACTAACCCACCGTGCCTAGTTCAAGTAAGTGGAAGCTAAAACTCTTGAAAAAGAAAGGCTACGGAGATAGGGTCTTCGGGAGACTTAGTCCCTCTTAAGAGGAGGGTGCGGGTTACGGAGGATGCTACGGAAGAAGCTTTCGAGAAAACTCTGCTGTTACTTTTTCGTCCTTTATCTATCTCAAAATAAAAGTTTACCTTAGCACATTGATCTCGAGGCCTTCCAAGGTGAAGCACGGTCTTGACATTTCCAGTTCGTTTTTATGCGTGATAAAGACATAACTTGTGAGATGGTTGCCAATTATAAATACGATGCCTTTCATTTGGTGACAAACTTCTTGGGTGCTTTCGAGGCTGGTTTGATGTTACCCTTGTATAAAGTGGTGATGATTTACTACTAGGGTCTTGTCTAGCGCGCATCGCCAAGAAAAGTCATAATCGCGGGGTGCAGGTTGTGAGAAACTATCTTCGCCATCTTCGTGAATGCTATCTTCGTAGTAAGGGAAAACGATGATGACTTGTTATGCCCTAGATTAGAAAGGGAGAAAGGGTGGTATACCTCACGAAATTTCAACAAATCCTTTGGAGATTATGTTAATAGGAATACTCGTAGCGTGGTGCGTGAGTCTCACGAACATTACTTTTGTTAAAGGGGAAGTTCGCCTTTTGAGCGAGGTAAGTGACTCCAAGATGGCGAGGATTCCTGGTGCTTAGAAGGTCTTCCTATTCTCTTTGAGGAGAGAATCAAGCGTGATCATGACTATGAGTGGTCTCTTGCTTATTCTTGAAGTCGTTGGCCGTGGGCCTACGGCCGTTCTGATCCCCAGTCCCGTGGTTGGCGACCTACTATTGACAGTCTTCCTCATGAAGCTTCTCCCGCTTGCGTTACGCTCATTACGCCTGGCGAATGAGTTTTGGCCCGGTATGGGATTTTGTTTATAGCCGTGATGATGATGATGATGCGAGAGACGAAGATGTTCGATGCTAATCTTCCTCAGCGAATCGGCGTTGTTAAGGTGCGTCGTTTGTTTTCTTAAATATGTATGCCCCACGTTTTCTTAAATAATGTTGATTATGCCAAGGAAAGGTGATGTCAATGGTTCTTTTATCATTACGTGTTGTAGGTGTGTAGAGGTAAGAAGATTAATCCCAAGCAATCATCGAATTCTCCCCCGAGGGTTCGTCTCATTTCGAGGATGTAAATAGTCCAGTGTGTGGTGATGAGGACTCTTGAGTAGGAAGAGCGAAGTGAGACTTCTCCCTGTTCAAGAAGGTGATGGTGATCAAGCGATTGACGGTGGAGGTGAGGATCCGGCCATCGGGTGGTGGTCGGGGGATCAGCTATTGGTGGCGGCCGGGGTGATCCGCCCTTTGTGGTGGTCTAGGTGATTCGGCTACCGGTGGTGGTCGAGATGACGGCCAAGTTGGTGGTGGTCAAGGTGATTCAGCCACCGGTGGTGGTCAAGGTGACAGACCCACTGCCCATGGGTGGTGGTAAAGGTGATTTGGATCTTTGGTGGTATTGGTGATTCGGATCTTTGGTGGTATTGGTGATGGCCACTTGTCTACATTGGTGGTGGTGGAAATCATGCAGAGGGGGTTACTAAGTCCGGTGTGAATGTTATAGATAAAGGTAAGGGACTTGTTCTTAGTAGTGGTGACAAAGAAGAGGGTGCTTGTTATGAATTCTCCTTTGGTAAGGTTTTATCCGGGAACGATCACTTGACATGTCCACGGTTATGGGGCTTGTTTGGACTTCACTTGCTTCCGGTTTGGTGATGATTGGAGTGTTCTCGAGGATAGGCTGCGTTGGTGGCCGTCGCCGGTCTGTCTCATTACTGGGTTTTGGTAGTGCCTACCAAGGTTTTATTGGTACCTCCTCCACTATTGGTGGGGCCTTGGTGCAAGGTAATGTTGGTGTTGCTCATGGTGGGAATACCCTGGACTCTCCTTAGATGATTTCTGCGATCCTCGGTTGCGGATGGTGATGATCTTTGTTTTGGGCGTGGTGCACAAAGAAAGATTTCTTTGGTTGTTTCCTCATCCTTACGTGATTGAAGGAAAAGAGTTCGGATGCTTTTACTCGTAGGGTACATGGAGTTAACCCCGGGAGGCGGTAGATCGAGGATGGGGTAAAAATCTCGTAGCCAGCGGGCTTGATCTTGTGGTGGATCCCCCCCTACTGCATTCTTGACATGATGGCTATTCTTGATGGGTATCGATCTGATTACCCCAACGGTTATTGGAGGTTTGTCCTGTTCTTTTTATCTACGATTTCGTTCCGAACATGATGTGAGCTAACTTCCCTTATTTTGCTTGATAGATGATGAGAAGTGAGTATTGTAATCACCAATTTCTGGCTCTTCAAGGGTAAATCTCTCAAGCTAGAGGGAAGCTTCGACATTGCGAGAGGAGACGCTTTCGAGTGTCGAGGCTTCGGTCTCCGCTAAGGATGAAGAAATAGCCAGCTAAAGAGTTTGCTTAAGCGTAAGGAGACGGGGGCACGGAAGAGCTTAGCTGCGTTACCGGTTAGCTCACAATTAAGGCCAAGTTAGGCTCATTCTTGAGAAAAATTCCTCATCCATTTGATCTTGTGCTCCTTCTTCTTTGGTAGTTTCCTCCTTATTTTATTAAGAGTTTTCTCTTTCTCCCCCTCCTCCGCTGTACTATCTTGGTGGGTGGAATCTTTGTTGTTGTGGCTTCGAATGAGAGGGGCCTCGTGGAAGGGTCGCATTGCTTGAGTTAGTTGAAAACTTAAGAGTGAGTCGGCTAAATGGAATACCCGCGCGGATGTTCATAATGCGATGGTCGAAGAATGGCGTAAGAAAAAGTATTGCTTGGTAGATTTGCAAAATCGAAATAACCATGACCGCCATTTGTTCAACTGGGCTCTTTTATGGACGCGGGATAATCTTGAGCAAGCCCATGGCAGATTTCCTCCTTAGAGATTAAACTTAATGTTCGAAGGCGAGCTGCGGCAAGCGCGGTCTTCTCATCCCGGATGTGCGGACCTATATGCAGCGTTTGGCCAAGGAGAGAGACGATGCTAGGGCCCAATGTAGTGCTCTCGGTGGTGCTAAATCGCATCTCGAGCTGATGTGGCTCGTCGGGTTGAACGTGAGAGAGACTTAGAGGTGACTATGCATCGTCTCAACAAGGGGTTGGAATTGAAGAATGATGAGGTTAATCGACATCGTCATTCGGGCTCGATAACTCAAAATGATCCGAGTGCAAGTCGGTATGCTCATAATCTGCTGCGGGTAGATTATGATAAGTTATCGAATGAATATGATTATGCCGCAGAGCGAGGATTAGCGTTGATCATTGTGAAGGTATACGTCTTCGTCGTCGAGTGTGCTTTGAATTGTATCTCGTCATAACTCCTTGTCTTCTTTTACGTGCGAGCTCAGAGTACGACTTTAAAGTCACTTGAGATGGAAAGTTTCTGCCAAGCTCGGGCTAAGGTAGTTCAACCGGAGGGTCAAGTTAGCTACCATCGCCAGTCTGGCCTCGTCTCGGGACGAAACGTTGAGGCAAGCTAATCAAGGATAGACCAATGCTTTGTACCTTAAATCGGGGCTGAGATGAGGGAGCGTAGCCATAGGTCAATGGCCCGCAAAACAACTAGCCGAAGAGATTAATAAGATTCTTGGTGAGATTGAAATGGACCTACAGAAGAACCATGGGTTAACCAAGAATTATACTCGGCGTCAGGTACCGCGCTCCCACTCAAGTTCTTGGGCCCTCCTCGAGGTGGTAGCGTTCGCTTCATCATTTGAAGGATAAAACACAACGGATAACACTCCTCCTCGGTGAGCCGTAGTTAGTATGCTGCTAAGGATTGATCTCGGTTGCTTATCCTTTTTGGCATTTTTGTTACTTTGCCTGCTTTGGGCTTGTAATCAAGCGCATGTATTAGATCAAACTTTGGTGGTAAAAATCGATTTTGAATTTTGTTGAATTTATGTCTATCATCTTTAACTATAATGGAAAATTAAAATAGTTATTCCCAGTAACCGCGGATGTCAATCTTTGAGTTTGATAAAGTGTATTGTTAATGCAACTCCAATGAGTTGGTATCCGGAGATCGCCTTGTGACCTTGCACCCAGTCCCACTGACTCCTTGGCCGGGTCACTTTGAATGGGGGGTCTAAAGCCAAGCGTTTAAGGATGTACTCCATTAAGTTCGCGGCTTGTAATATTGCACGGATATCTCATTACTCAGAAGAAGTAGCCTCCCGGTCATTACACTTATAGACATTTACGGAGGAGTTACGAGAGATTGCATGTGTATGCTCCGATATATTGCGTGTGTGTTTTGCACGGGATATTGCCGGTATATTGTAGTGGGTATGATCCATGCTTTGTGCGGGATATCCCTTTTTCTAAGTATAACGTCAATTCTAATAATAGTAATTGTACAGCGATTTATGTGGTTCGGCCTTAAGGCCTACATCCCTTGAGGTAACAATTGCATCGATATTTTATTATGACGTGACATGGTTTTGATGTACATTGTGTAAGTAGTATATACATGTGGTTCATATGATGTGTTGTATATAGGTTGTGGGTTTTGAATAAGTTGAAATGTGCGTGGGTAATGAACGGGATATGATATTTGAAAATGAAAACTTGGATTGATTGAAAAATTAAGGTCGTTACTCCTTTGTCGGAGATAGAAACATGTGGATTAGCGAGTCCATTTTCTTCTTTTCCAAGTGCGCACGCAAGTGATTGATCATGGGTAGTATGGCTTGAGGTATTTGGCATTCCCACGGATGCATGAGGATTTCCCCTTTCATGTTACCTTGAGATAGTAAGAGCCATTTCTGCGATGTCATGTATTATGTAGGGTCCTCCCAAGTTGGTGCTAATTTTCCCCACTTCTTTTCTAAGCTGGTATTGGGAATGGTTCTCAACTTTCTATGCCCTTCTACAAAATTCCTAAATTTCACTTTCTTGTTATATTCTCTAGCCGACTGCGTTGGTAGTTTTCCATTCTTTGGCGGTCTTTTGCTTCTCTTCTTTCTTCGAGGTCGTCGAGCCTTTCCAACATCATGTCAGTGGTGAGATTCTTTTCCAGGCTTAATCTTTTGTAGTTGGAAGTAGAATTTCGCAGGATATAGCCTTGACTCCGTAGGTGAGTAGAAATGGGGATTCTCCAGGCAGCTGATCTTCGAGTCGTCTATGCCCATAGAACGTTATTCATTTATTTCACACCATCGCCCTTTGTACTCGTCTATTTGTTTTTTAAGAATGAGTGCCAAAGTTTTGTTTGTAGCCTCTGCTTGTCCGTTGCTTTGGGTATATGAGGGTGGATTTGTTTTAGAATCTTGAAGGTGTCGAGGCAATAAGTCAATATTCTTTCCTTGTAGTCTGTTTACAAGTTGTGGAGACTATCTGTGAGGGATGCCAAACTGCGAGATGATATTTTTGAAAAATAAAAGTGAAGACGTCCGAATCCCGAATTCGTGCAGTGCCTTTGGGCACTACCCATTTGCTGAAATAATCCGTTGCCACGATTAGGAATCTTCTTTTCCCAAATCCACGATACGAGTGGGCCTACTATGTCGATGCCCCATTTCCTGAAGGGCCAACGGACTATCGACCCGAGTTCAACTTTGTAGGCCGGGGCGTGGATGCGTTTTACCAAATCTTTGACATTCTTCGCATCTTTTCGCCATTAAGGTTGCATCTCGGATCATGGTTGGCGATGTAGCCTGCGTCTTTGCCTTATCTGCTAGGGATCTCATTCCACCTGTGATTCTGCGTCTCCTCATGTATATCTTTCAAAACGACATGTCCTCTACGACGGGATAGGCAGCGACGAAGTGGTCCGAGGAATGATTTTCGGTATAAGGCTTGGTCTCTTAGCTCGTACATCCACATCTTGACTGCACCTTCCTAGCTGTTTGGTGTCCCGGGGAGTTTCCCTTCTTTGAGGAAAGAGTGGATTTCGATCTCAATCTGCCTCCCGACTATAATCGTCGTCTTCCTCCGCTTATAGTGTAATATCCTCGTTAAAATCGAATGCAGATATGTATTCTCCGACATCTTCGTCGAGATATCTTTTTCCCTTAGGTTTACGTTGGTTAGCCGTGCACGCTTCGGGAGTTTGATGGATGGTTCAGATGACTCTCGTTACCTTGATTGCTTTGACATCTTCGTTTTAAGCATGGATGATATATATGGAGCATCCGCTTGTCTAAGCTCCTTTCTGCGCAGATGTCGGAAGCTGATTTTTGGTATTTGGGAGGCCAATGTTTGCACTAGGGGCCATGTATGCCACTAGTGTTTCGTAAATACATTGTATTCGTAGCTTACCCTGTCGTATGATCGGGTTGTGAGTCGCTTGTTACCCGCACTTCTTGTATGCCCAATTCAATTATCAGCGGAGGCGTGGATCACTCCTTCGTATTCTACGATGTTATTGGTATAGCCTTCGAATTCCAACTGCGAATCGGTGCACGATTCTCTCTCTGGGTGTGGTGATGACATGCCTATCCCGCGCCCTCTCTATTTTGGAGCCATCAACGAAGACTTCCCATTGTCACTGGGTTCACCGGCTCAAGAATATTATTCGCTCACCAGTTTTTCTATTTACAGGCGCTCATAGCCTTCCATCCTTGTATGCGTACTTCTTCTTCCCGTTGTCCAAAGGCGGTGCCCCAGAAAGTCTGCTATTACTGCGATTTACGGGAGTGTTGGAGCTCATAGTGGATGTTGAATTGGTGAGGTATGTGCTCCATTTTGCTATTCGTCCCTACCTTTCCCGCCCCTTTGAGGATGGTCTCTAAGGGTGCCCGACATGGGATCGTATGTCATGCGTTAAGAAGTAAATCCTCGGCTTTAAAGTAGACCACCACGACCCGGCTAGGATTAGCTGTTCCAATTCTCGTGTAGTTTCGTTCTGCGGAATTAGGTCTTGCTGACATAGTAGATCGGTTGCTCCTCCTTCGTATGGGTTCGACGAAACCTTTGCGCTTACTGCGTCGTACATTGCTGTCGCAATGTAGAGCCCAAACCTCCTGGGTCCGGTTTACGAAGGATGGGGATTTCTGCTGGTATTGTTTAATGCCCAAAAAGCTTCTTCGCATTCTGTCGTCCATTCAAATTTAGTCCCTTTTTCGGTATGTTGAAGAAGAGTTTGCACCTATCAGGGATCGTGATATGAATCTTCCCAGTGGCTAGGGATCCATTGAGCTTTTGTACCTCTTTTAGGTTCTTCGGAGATGGCATGTTTGTTATGGCTCGGATTTTTCGGATCTACTTCAATGCCCCTTTTGTCACTAGGTATCAAGGAATTTTCACCGAGGTCACCCCAAAGTGCATTTTTCCGGGTTTACCTTCATGTTATGCTCTCTCATAGCTCCGAAGATGTCCTTGGTCCTGGTGGTGGCTCTTTCTTACTTTGCTTTTATGAGCATATAAATCGGACGTAAACCTCTAAAGTCCCTGCCGATCCATGGCTTGAAAATAGCGTCGACCATCCTTTGGTATGTTGCTCCGCGTTTGGGCAGAAAAGGCATTCTTACGTAACAATAAAGACCATGGGGTGTGTAAAATGCGATATGTTCTTTGGTCTTCTTCGCAAAAATAGTTGGTTTATACCAGGAATATCCGTCCATGAATGACAACTCTTCATATCCTTCTCTGCGTCGACTAGTTGGTCAATCTTTTCGGTAATGGATAACTATCCTTTGGGCATGCTTTGTTCGGGTTGGTGAAGTCGAAATCTGCGGTCCCGACCCTCCATTTTCTTTGGTACTATTACCATGTTGGAGATCCACGTGGGGTATTTGACTTCTTTTATAAAACCGGCCTCTAATAGCTTTCGTATCTCCGTTTCTCTTTGCTTTGTGATGCTCTCGTGGCCACCTTTCGTATCTTTTTATCGTGCGGGGGTGTGCCGGGTTTAATGCGCGGCTCATGTTAGACAATCTTTGGGTCTATTCCCTACATATCGGATAGTTTCCATGCGAAGATGTCCAACATATTCCTTTAGTAGTGTTATCGGTGAAGCTTCGCGTTCTTCTTGGATTTTGCTCCCCGTCCCTATGTTGATCTCTTTCTTTGCCTCCAAGGATGTGAAAGTGGGCTTTAGTTTCCCAATTGGGAATTTTCTTTAATTGCTATTTGGTAGCCTCCCGGATTCTTCGCCACAGTTAACCTTTGATGATGGAGGCCTCCCGTGCTTTCTACGAGTTCCCTTTAGACAAGCTTTTTCCGAGATTTCCTCGGATATTCATCGATGGCCTTGTCTTTGGATATCGCCTTGCTACGGCCTTGCGGGTTTTCCTTTTCTCATCTTCTTCGTTGTTGAGTTGTATTTGCATCGCGTGGCACTCTTTACGGAGGCTTGGTCACCTTTATCTCCATTATTCCTAGGGGAGTGGGAAATCTAAGGTATTGATGGTAGGTAGTCAAACTCCTTGAGCTTGTGGACCCATCTTAGGTCCAATAATGGCATTGTAGGGTGAAGGCGTGTTTACCACGCTAAAGCGATGTCGACTTTCATGGGACCTGCATCCACTTGTAAGACAATATCCCCCGGGGCTTCGGGAGCCGTGCCATTGAACCGTAGATGGTGTAGTGTGAAGTCGGGAGTTGCTCATCGTTAAGCTCCATGCGTTTGAATGTATCGTAAAACAATACATTTACGGAGCTCCCTCCCATCGATGAGGATTTTCCTTATGTTGCATCTGCGATTGGCAATGTGAGGATTAGTGGGTCATTGTGATCTTCCATGTCGTCCTCAATATAAATCGGTTTCAAAAATCGGAAAATCGTCATCCACTCCTCGTGCTCTTCTACTTCCTTCCGTTTATCACTTGTAAAGCTCACGGTAATCTTCAAATTGTTTTCTCGAATCGTTTTCCTATTTGTGCGATTAGGGTTGGCTCTTTGCTTTACAAGCGGGATATAGAGTTCATGTAAGTTTACCCTCGAGGTAGTTGGACACTGTGCTGCGTTTGGCTCTATCTTCCATTCCCGGCCTTTTCTACATATTTTTTGAGATCCCCCGCATCTATCGGCTTTTGTCTTGCTATTTTGAGATTTTTGCATTTCTACGTATGTCCTGTAGAAGAAACGGGAAATCGCGATTACTCTTTGGATTCTCGCGAGGCCTGGTGGTTGTTTCCCTTTAGACCGGGTACACCTAAGTCTTCGCGATCCTTGATCTCCTTTGAAGTATGCGGATAGGCTGGTGTTGAGTTTCAGTATAGACCCCGCCTTCAAACTTTCTCGCCACTCCTTTTGTGATCGTCTTTCGATCCTTTTGGTGTGGGCCGGGCCTGTCTACTAGTTAGCGGAATTTGGTGGGGTTCAGCTGTGCCTGCGCTCCAGGGGTTATCTTTTTGAATTTCTTCCAACCTCGCATGTTTTCAATGATTACCCTTAAATCTCCCTCGATGGTTGGGGAGGTACCGTGGGATTTCAACAAACAACGGGCTCATCCTATCAAGCCCCCATTTGTAATATTAATACTCACCACGGGATCCACATGTCCAATGGCCCGACATACTTTGTGCCGTACATCGGTGTATTCTCGACCGGACTCCTTTGTACTTAATTGCAAGTGAGAAGAGCTTGTCCATCCCTGTGTTCCACGACTTTGTTGTACATGCTAGGTGGCCGGGAACTTTTCAGTGGTGATCATATGAATCAATGCATCTCGCTTGAGGTTATCAAACCAAGATAGCGGGATCCTTTCGGGATTGAAGGAAATATCTGCAGTATATAGCCTCGTCGTAATCCCACCGGCCATTACCCCCGTTGTAATATCGCATATGGCCGAGGGGTCGCGGATCCGTCGTAACATTCAAAGGTCGGGACCCAGGACATTTTTGCGGAATGGTAGCCGTAGCTAATCAAGCCGTGCAAGAGGTAGTGTTGGCTTCCTTCATAATGCTGTTCTAGTCTTCCACCTCCTTGCTGGTCTTGAGTTGATTGATCTCTGCTAGCATTTCCGCGCGGAGGTTTCCATTACTAACAACAGTGCTGGCCTGAATGGAAGACCTTGTCTTTCTTGTGGGTTGTGATGTTGTGGCCTCCTCTGTGTCGTAGTAGTCCGGATTTTCCAGTGCAGTCCGGCCGGGACCTTCTACCTGTTAAAACGCATCTCTTTGGGGTATTGTCCTTCGGTTAGCCGTTGCAGGATATTTTCGAAGACCGTCCCTCGGCCACTGTTCGTATCGCTGTTGCTTCATCATCTTCTGATTCTCTAGTTCGGAGCTTCGGAGGATCTTCTCTCTTCAATTCTTTGGTTTTCTACGAGCTAACAAGGCCACCATCCGCGTCGTTAAGCCAATTCCTCTTTAGCTCTCTCGATTCTTAATATTTGTCTTTGTTTGGTTCGACGCTTGATTAGGTGTTCCTTCCTGTAGTTAAGCTTGTCCCTCGGGGATCGTGGTATTGATTTCCCCCGGGAATGGTATGTCCGGCTCGATTATTCGTTGGATCCTACTCGTAGTTGTTTGCCTTGTCCATTGTCCGGCGGCATCCCATGGGATGGTTCTGATTATTGATTCAAGCTATAGCCTCCTGAGGGTCGGCGGCCTAGTTGCGGCTGTTACTTTGGTAGCAATCACTTGGGAAACCCCCTCGGTTGGTGCAGCGGCTCTTGCGGCCGCAGCTTTCTTTGCACAAATTGCGATGATACCGTCTAAGAAAGAATGTGCTTTAATACGGCCTGCGTATTGTCATGGCATCGTCCTTACGCCTTTTGTCTGCTCCTTGTTCTTCTTGGTGTGGTCCTTGGAGCATCTCTTGGAGTTATCTTTGTCTTCCGGCATCTTTGTTCTTTTCCATTGCAATAATCTCACAAAGAAAGTGGGAGGTAATCCGAGACCCAAAAGTCCACGGGTTTGTTTATTAGTTCAACTTTGATTTTGTAAACTCGATTTCTAGTGGTAATGAGTGTACTAGGGTTGTTAGTTTGGCGATTAATCGACGAGACATAGACGGGTGCCAGATTTAAGGGATAAGGTCCATGGGTCATTATGCAAAAAGCCGAGAATCTTTTGGTGGGAATTGTGCTTGAAATCCTAGTTAGAACCCGGATCTGTGGTTTTTAAGGTTATGTAATGCCTGAATCTGTTGGTAGAAAACACAATAGACATAAATTTATCAAAAACGAGTCTAAGAACAGAATCTGTTTGCTAAAACCCGGATCTGTTGGTTTAAAGGTTACATAATGCCCTGATCCATTGGTAGGAAATACAATAGATATAAATATGTGCGAAAACGAGTTTGAGAAGCTCTATTTGCGTTTTTAAATAAAATTTTTGAGGTTGAGGTGTGAAGTCACGGGAAAAGATAAATCTTTTTATCGGACAAGGTCCACTGTTTCTAGCGCCAAATTGTGAACACGCCGAATCGGGTTGGGATTCCACATGAACACAAACAATCTTTATAAGAGTTGAATACGTGCACCGAGGTGTGAGAAATATAGAACACGCATAGGTAGATGATAATTCATAGATTCCAAACCCCTCTAGTTTGTCATGATCTCATTATCATCCCCGGGGATCCAGGATAGATCCGAGATATGAGTATGTAAATGAAACTATCGGTGCAAAAGATAAAAGAGACAACGATATCGTGGTTCAAGATCGAGGCCTACGTCACGGGTGCGAGGAGATTCACTATAAGATAAATGGTTACAAAGATGATCACAAGGTCTTGTGATCATCGAATACATGAGCTAAAACTCACTTACTTCTCCTATCCTCTCTCTCTCTTTCTTTCGATCCTTTCGGTGGAGGAGGTGTACATATTTATAGCTAAATTTGAGTGGGTCCCTACGACAATGAGGCTGTCGAGATCTTATCTTCTTGTATTCCCCATGTGTGGTGCGCGGACTTGAATGTTAACCGTGGCAGTGTGGTCCGCGGACGTATCATCCCGCGGCCTTGCTATATCCCGGTTAATCACGCCTGACCAATCCTCGTTTCCATCGTTGGTGTGTCGACACGTGTTCTCCAGCTACATTAAATGTGGGTGGTTGGGGGCGGTCCATTACGCCGAATGGTGTCGAGTGCTCTTGTCACGTGCCGTGGGGCTGGACTATCTCGGCACTTGATCATGTCTTACCTCGTGATGGGTTAAAGCCATCCTCTGGTGTTTCAGCAGGACTACATATCTGGATGCCTCTTGATTTACGACCAGATTGGTCTCGGCGGATGGCACGTCATCGAGTGCCACGGATGCCTATGTGTCATTCTTTGAGTAATGGCATCCACGTGGACTCTGTTAGTACACGTGGCAATGGAGATAAATAAGTGTACTTACACTAGTAATTGAGTAGTTATTTAGATACTTTTTCTGCTGTGTTCTTGGTGCTTGTACTTCCATATTAGACTTTTTATCTGCGTATTCCATGTACATTGGTACTCATTCCTGACTTAAACATCTTGCTACTGTTCAAACCTTAGTTTTGCGGCAGGTACAATTCCAGCAGTGCGTGGGCTTAGGCTGAGTTTGGTAATGCTTTTATTTTTCCAAAAGCACTTTCAAAACCTATACTAGATTTTGTGCCCGTGCTACGCACCGGGCAGCTCCTCAAACCATCCACCATCATTTTTGTTTCTCGCTTGGTCGTGCGTTTTTGACTTGGTGTCGCGGGCTCAACCCCACCCTGCAACAGATTTTTAATTTGGTGTGGCTAAAACCGCCTCGCCTGATCGCTTAGGATCTTTGATTTGGTGTGGCTTCGCCCGTCCCAATGCATGCTTATGATTTTTGATGGAAAACAACATTCATTCTCTATGTGTCTCCCTGATTATAAGTCATCGGTATGAGCTTTATGATGTCTTTAAAAATACGAGAGCTTATCGTTTCATTGTTGTTCTTAGATAAATCTTGATACATCGATCTTTGTTTATAAGGCGGTTACACTGTAAGATGACTATCATCTCTAATGCAGGATCCACCATTCTTTAATAGTCCAACAGAACTTTCCATCACCCAAAGCCCAATCATAAGCTCGCTACTCCTTCCGCTGCTACAAAAAAAGATTCAATCAATCATAACTATCGATACCGGTGAGCACATTCTACCAAAGAACTTCCACACCTAACATTTGAAATTCATCATACGATTGTTTCGCAATAGAGTCATTAATAAGAAAACACGAATTGATTGTACCATTCAAGTTTGGATATTATGCATCCCTTGTCAATCACGCAACACAATCAGTAGACCAAACATACACTAAAATCAAAGCGGTTCTTATATTAAAGTAAAATTCAAATGTATAAAATGACTACACATGCATCGTAGAGTGAGATCACCAATTTCACTCAGATTGAAACACTTACAACGGTATTTCCATGTATGCTACTGCCAACAAACAAAGCAAAGTTAAGGAGGCCAAAGTATAATTAATTGGTTATTTTAATTAATTTAGCGATTTGGAGCTATCTTTGTCTTAGGCCGATGAACTAACGAAAAATATCCAGTTGGCAAGTCATTTATATTTCATCAAAGAGATGACATTTTATCTAGAAATGGCAATATATAGTCACGCCTAACGTGCTCCCACTCGTAAACTTATTTGACAAAGGCGGTTTTGAAAATAATGTAAACCATAATGAAAGCCGTACCTTTCGTGCATCATAGGATGCATCCAAAGTGGTAGTTATCTTGCAATAGTCACTAATAAAAAACCATATTAGAAAAATGAACTTGACCAATAAAAGAAAAACAAAGTAATAATAAGAGAAGCAACTATCGGTTTATATGTAAAGTACTAAAGAGTTACTTGTATTATTTTACGGACTTCAAACACATCTTTAACGTGTATATACCGAAGCGCTTGGGCACGATTCATATGAAAATATTTCATTGGTCAAGTCCTAAAGTATATACATGATCGAAAACCTCGAATACCCGTTTGTTATTTGCTTTTCTTTGCGTAGACTCTAACAATTGTCAAGTTTAATTCACATTTCATGTACTTGTATTATTTGAATTATAAAAAAGTGGTTACCTTCTACTTCATAAGTGACCCTAACTTTTTCCACTGAGACCATTCTTCTCTTTAAAATTTCTTGTAAGCATGTATAAGTACCAATGGAGGAAGAGTTAATTGAAAAATCAAGATGAAGTAATGCTTGAAAGGGTTATTACGAAATGCATTCGGGATTATTGAGATAATAAACCTCTTGTTTTCCTCTTAGTAGTTTTTGCACAACAATCAAATTCACATAAACCTATATTACAGTTATTCTTCAATTTACTAACCCTAGAAGTAAAAAAGAAAATGCCAACATACAAAATAAGAGAACCCAATCTTTAAATTACCCTATTGTCATTAACAAAATAAGGTAAAGAATTTAACCAATCTTCGATAACGAATGGAAAGAGATTTTACTCATGTATTGATCAAAAACCCCAAAACCCTTACCAAACAAAGAAGCGATAGAAGAGAAAAAGTATTACTGTCATGGATTGGAGTTGAGGTTATAACGACAAAAATTCATTCATCCAGATTCACCATAGCACTAAGCACTTCTTCTTACCTGAACACCAGTTCAATATCTCGAATATTATAGAGTAATATTGGAGTTCGATTTACAACAGAGACCTAATTTGAATAGAAATCAAATTAAGATTAGGGTTTGGAATCAAATTGGATTTAGGATTGATCGAGTTGATTCGGAGGTGATGAATAATTTTCTACTCTAGCTCTTCTAGTTTTTCATTCGGAGAAAAAAAAAGAATGATAGGTTTCTATTTATTGGAAGAAAAACTCAAGAGAAAGAGAACACGGAGAGGAAGAGGTGCGGCATTCAAATCGGTAGGATCTTTTTTTTTTTTTTTTTCACGTAAGAAAACAGAGATGACAATGTTAGTTTTCACGGAAGTATTATCTACCTACCTAACGTCCGATTAAGTATTTGGTGTAAACCAAGCGTAAGTAATTAGTTAGGTGTAAATTCACACATAAGTATTGTATACCCACGTTTTGGCTAAAGGTGTTACAAACGGCCAGTTAAATATAAGGTGTAAACATAGTGTAATTCAAGTTTTAATGTCTCGACCAATAGAGTCCCGCCACTTTTCATCTCTAGGATTGCTCTTCCTCAAAGCTTTTATCTAATTTAATTTGAGAGGGATGTCACACTCACCGTGCGACGTGGGAGCTCATATGACTTAGCATTTTAAAGGACGGGAGATATGTCAATAATTTTTGAAATTGGTGTTTGGTAAAAAAAAATCAAAGTGCTTTTTACCCAAAGCACTTCCCAAATTCCTCAATTTTCAAAGGCTAAGGAGGAGCTTTTAAAAGCTACAAAAGCATAAGCTTTGGTCCCACCTAAATTTAATGCTTGATTTATCTTTTTTGTCCCTATTTTATTTTATAAATGACAAAAGTTACCCTTAAACTTATATAAAATCAACTTTTTTATTTTTTATATTTTAGTCTTTAAATATTATTATTTTTTACTTTCAAACTATTTCATTTCATTTTTCAATAATAAAAATTAAAAAAAATATTAAATAATAATTTAATTAATTTTAATTTGATTTTTTGTTTGAAAAAATATATATATATCTTAAAAAGTGTTAAGTAAAATAATTTTTTAACAATCATAATGATAGTAACAATTAGTAAATTATAAATTTTTATATTGAATAGTAAAATTTTTTTTTTTTTTTAAACCCAATAAAATCGAATAAAACTATTTTCAAATATATGTCTGTTTTTGTCATTTGCTATAAGAACAACGGTTGAATTTGATATTTTACCAAACACACTTTGACTGCTTTTTTTTTAATCAGCTTTAACTTTAGTTAATATTTTACCAAACGTCAAACTGCTTTTTCTCACAAGACAAAGACAAGAACGCCACAGTGACGCTTTTACAAAGCTGCAGCAATACCAAACTAAGCCTTAGTTTGTCAGAATGGCAGTTTATCATTTGCTGGTTTGAGCTTGTTTTAACAAACCTTGAACTTTAGGACTTGAAGCATTTCTCCATGGCTTCTGGAGTTTCCTTTTGTAGATGAATCTCTGTTGTTGTACACATATGGGAATGTATTAGTAATTTTGTAAATGTCTAAATTGACACTTGACTTGCTATGTAGTCTGTTATATAATTTTGTTGTTCTTTAAATTGAACCGGTCTGTCGCATTTCTGTTTCAAATCACACAAAACTATGATGTCAGGGCGACATTGTCATCTCTCAAAATTGTATAATTAATTACCACAACTAATTTGGATAATGAGCATTGGTTTATGAATGTCACTGCACTGTAGTTTCACAAACAAGAATGGATAACTTTGCAGTTTGATGATACATGAGAACGATGACGGTTGAAGAAAATATCTCAAACTTAGTATCTATTCTGAATGAAGAGAAGAAAAATATGCAGTCTCAAAAAAAGGATGGTAATATGTCCCAGTAGTACAACCACCAACTTAGATTTCCAACTACAACCAACATTTTTTTGGGTAAAGACTCACTTAGGGACTTCGTCTGCATAACTGCAAACGCATTCAGCGTGATTGTATGCATCCCACAAATATCCACAAAGATCATCCACTTCTTTATGAACTTTGCCACTGTTAGTTGTATGACTCGGTCTAAGAAAACTAGGAATTGTTATTCTCTTTTCCTTCACTTCAAGGCGGCTACTACCCAGTTATTATCTGACACATTAACTACACCATGTAAACCATCAACGTTTTCTTTAGAGGGACCCTGAGAAGGAGGAGCATGTCTTGGAATTAACCCGTCCTATCCACTTTCACAAATTTATGTGACCTAACCAAAGCAAGGCAGATCACTTGCAATGTATTAATGCAAAAATAGAAAAAGGTAGAAAACATCCAATGCATTCACTATTTGGCAGCCCGAAAATATACCGCAAAGTGTGTTTCAAACCATGTCCAGGTAAAATGTACTGTCAATAATCTGCACGAGGACCACAAACATATAACGTAGTGTGGCAACTGGTATATTTTATAAGCATAAAACATATACTAATTCCATTATTTGAACCGCAAGCATTGCAAAAATGTTAGGAATCCTGATTTTTAAAGGTTCTTTTACCCGGTACAAAATATAAAATCATTTCAAATAAACTATATCTCCTGGAAAAAACCTAGAGAACTGACACAAATAATATTCATTCTTTTAAGTTTTAAGTTAATCAAGCATAAATGATACAATGATAATTACGAATTCTAAGTACCTCATTCAATTTGGTCCGACGACCTTTAGATTCAATCGCCTCAACATATAAAATAGCCTAAAGAAGAATACAGATTGATAAATGTTACAATGAAAAAGCATACTAACTCAATTACGCAGCATATGTCCTCACAACTGAAAAAAAGATAGAAAAAGGTTTATCTGGCAACCAAGAACTCGAAAAAGGAGCTGTTGTAAAGCTCGCAAGTGCTCAAGAAAATCGTTTGTATCCAAATCCCTAGTTCTCTGTAGACAACAACCAAAAGTTACATACAATTCTGGTGACCACAGTGACGCATTTGCTTAAACTAAAATATTACCAGCCCATTCTTTACTAATCGGTACCAGAAGCCCTCCAGGGAAATCAAACAGAAGGCTAACTAATTTGGGCTATTACTGAGCAGTTATAAGGTATGCCAATTCTAATTATTAGCAATAATTTTTACAACTTAAAAACAGAAAAGGTACAATGACAGCAGAGAAGTATTGGACTAGAGACTATATTGTATAGATAACTTAATGGAGGATCAGTTTCGACTTCATACTTCAACACACAGAAACATTCAATCCTCTCTTCCAAGTACAACACATAGGCAACCCCAAGCAGAATCAGGGGCGGATCTATGTTGTGACTAGGGCTGGTCCAAAAAAAGCTTTCGTTTTGTAGTGCAGTTGCTTTTGGTTACAAAAAACTCAAGCCTAAACAATAAGCTTAAGCCAGCCCAGTCCAAGTCAAGCCAATTTGTTTTCAAGCCACCCCTACATTCATTTTCCGGTTCCGCCACTGAGAATAATCCCAGGCTAAAAACGAGATTAAAATGTCAGAGGTAAGTTTCATGGCTCTTAAAAATCAGAGAAATTTCAGAACAGAGAGTACCATTTTGACTTGAATCATCCTTAAAATGTGCATATGACTCCTGCTTCTTCCATAGTTAAATGAGTACTTCCCTCAAAGCACGGTGTATGACAATTATGGTTTCACTGCAATCCAACCTTCAAACAACACTGAGTTAGGATAAACCCAACTTGCCAGCACTAATATTTCAACGAGGAATAAAACACTGGAAATTTTTTTCCCAGAAACCTACAGAATATTGGGCATTTAGATGCTGGGAAAGGGTTTCTCCTTGAGAAATTATATGTATGAGAAATCTTACTTCTTGCCTCTTAAACAAGTGAAAAATAAGATTGCTAGTGAGTACATCATGGAAACACACTATTCATTGCTTATCTATAATGAATGTTGCAAGTATTTAAAACTAGACCAACTCATTGATTTGCGTTTAAAATTGACATATACCGCCCAATTATGTGTCTTTGCAAGACGCCTGGGTAAAGCATGGATGCAGTATGCAACATTGGCACATGGTCTCGTAGCTGAAACCTTAGCAAATATAGCTGGAGCACCATTAAAAAATACAAGAAGAAGGTGAGTTTTCTTATTCCATTGAGAATGCAACAGCAAGTCCAAGATCCAAGAGTACTGATCACCAAAAACACAAATGAGAAGGATGAGTTCCAGTCACCTCTTATATGCTTTTCTTTTGCCGAACGTTCTACATGGTTTGTAGCTCTGACTATGGCAATATCCAATTCCTGAAGAAACAAAAATGGACAGAATAAGAAACAACCGAACCAGCATTAACCATTGTGTGACTAAATCAGACAAAATTCTCACCTTGTAACCACTATTGACTTTAGCTAATCCAGCAGTAGTGGAGTCCTTAATAGCTCCCAATAATTTCCTCAAACTCATTTGGTAATGCGACACCCTCCAGTCCCGACATTATTTCTCCTCCCAATTCAGCTAATTAAAGCTTGGTTCCTGTTTTTGAAGATTTTAGTCGTGGTTACCTGATAAGCAAGCTTGGTTCGACGTAAATCTAACGAGTAAGTAAACAAAACGACAGTTCCACCGGCTACATGACTTGTAGTCTTGTACACATTGCAGGACAGTTATTCAAGATCCAACATAGATATTCTCTTATGTCATGAAATGTAATGTAGAATATTAGACCACAAACAATGGATCATTTGAACTAAAGACTTATATTTTCGGCAAAAATCAGTCTAAAGAAATCACAAAAGAGTTAATAAAGCAATACACAGATTGACACACACCCTCATGCTTCAATAACTTATTCACAGATTGATACACACCAATTTAATGAAACCCTTTTGTTTTAGACAATAAAAATCACCCAAAATCAATAAAAAAGATCACAATTTGTTAATCAACAATTACACAAAAATCTTAATTAACCTAATTACCTGTCAAACAATTCTCCAACGGCAATAGGTATATGCTTCCATACCATCTTTAATATATATGAATAACCCATCTTAAAAATCGAAATTTTAATTTGATTTTTTTTTTTTAACAAAATTTCTCAAATCTATATCAGATTGTAATATCACAAATTCTTTATCCCATCCATATCTCTAGGGTATACAAAACTAAAAGATTCTTAAGGAAAACAAAACAAAAAAAAAACATTCCATGAACCTAAATTTATTCAAACCCAAAAATCCAAGCTATTAAGATTTGATTTTTGAAATTGAAAGATGAATGATGTATTTCATTAAAAACCCATCTGGAAAGTGATATTGAGATTAAAATATCTACTTCGATTTGTTTTCCCAGATACCAAAATCAGATATGTGCTTCTTTTAAGAAAAACCCAAAATAACTTTTACTGACCTTCCTTGATTTGAAGAACATACCGTGACAATGATGATGAACAGAGATGAGATTTTGATGAACAGTAAAAATTTCATTTCAGTTATTATCGCCGGAGTGAGAAATCTCTGGGTAAGGCTATCGCAGAGTGAAGAGGTCGATAGAGAAAGAATTAGTGAACATCATCCGGCTATAAAA
>JAJJWW010005837.1:0-59871 GCA_023531295.1 Papaver armeniacum | reverse complement strand
CTTCCTCATTTATAGTTAATATATATATGACGAAAACATTATACTTTGGGGCCATCCATGATTCATTAATTATGATTATGGCTTTTCCTAAAACTATAATGGATATGAATATGTATTTAACAACATTCCTTGGCCACTGATGTAACTAAGTCCGTGAGAAACACTTCCCGAAAAGACGGTGCCAGTGTATCAAATAAAAAACTACTCCCTCTATTTTTTTTTATCTGTCCTAATTTCTACTTTGGTCTGTTTTTTTTTATCTGTCGGCTCTGTTTATAGACATATTTTCCTTTAAAATATCAAATATACCCTTTATTTTTTATAATCATAAAGTCTTTTTTAATATTCCCTCCGTTTTAGGAAAAAAGTGATACTTTCACTTTTTCAATTTGGCCTATTTTTAGGCAAAAATAAAAAAGTGAAAGTATCACTTTTCCTAAAACGGAGGTAGTATAAACTTAATTCAAAATCTTAAATATTATCACCATATAAGGAAAAAATCTATTCAATATCTTTGTATTAATTATCATTCGTTTTATAAATAAAAATATTTATGGATAGTTATAAAATTCCTAATAAAACTTCTACTTATTCTTACATCCCGTTCTAATTATGGACTCCACGCTTTAAGCATATAAGTTTATTTTTATTTTTTGTAAAATATTTTCTAAAATAATAATACTATCAAATTTATAATTTTTAATACTATTAATTTTAGTTTTGGTACCAACATAATATTAAATAGGGTTAGTCACGACATTTTATAGGATTTCCTTAATATCTTGACAAAGTCAATTAGGACTTATTAATTTGAGACGGAGGAGTATGATTTAACATTTTTTTTCAGTTTAATAATGGTTTGATACTAATAATAAATTACATATCGAAATTTTAGCACCTAATTACCTGGTTGGAAGCAAGACATCCCACAAGGTTTGGCACAAAGTTATTAGCGAGTTTCTATGTAGGAACCACAGATAACCCACGTGACATTGCGGAGATATATGCTATAATCAAAATATTAATTCAAATTAGTGATAATTTCTAGCGCTAGACATGTTATGATTTGGCATGTACCAAAACTTAAACTATGAGATATGGTTTCGAAATCAACAATAACGTTAAATAATAACAACGATGACAAGAACAAAATTGTTAAACCTACCAATTCTATCCATGTAATATTATTTAATCAATTACAACAAGTAGCAATATTGTCTATCTTTTAAAATAACTCACTTGTTAACCTACCTATAAAAATGGGTTGGGATCTCTCAACAAAAGGTTTTGACAAAACCTTTTAACAAAATTTAGTAACCGTCCGATCCCATAAATCTCACCGTTTATTTTATGGATGATGTGGCACTTAATTACGTGTTTGGCTCGTTTATTAACGAAAAGGTCATAACATGACTACGAATTATGAGAAAGAAAATATCGTGAGATCTTTCTTTTGCTTCTTCTTCTTCTAACGGCCAGAAAAAACCTTAATTTGAATCTCTTACAATGTTGTAAGCTTAGGAAAGAATGATCGAATTTTTTTTATTTATAACTTGATTATCCTCTACTGACGTCAATTCTTCCCTGAATCTACTATTTCCACCAAGTTATAACTTGATTATCAAGTATATATGCCTCTACATCCTTCAAGTATCCAAATCAGTGGGTGGGACTAAAAAAACAACCATTTCTAAATTAAAATCTAGTGTTTTAGGGTGAATGCTAATCATTCTTTCCTCCTGATTCAAAGTTTTGAAATTTTTATTGATGATCCACTGTATACGAATCTCATCGCTATCAACAATTCAGAAATTTAATTGAAACATCCATAAGAAAAGATCAATTCCAAACTTTTATACGTTAAAACGGTAAATCAAGGAGATGCAAAATCATTACCATTAGCTTAATTAGATGATAGTATGGGAAGAAGATGAATGTATTCACTTAGATATTATCGAAAAGTTTTTCCATTAATATTCGGTTATTAAATTTCCTATATTTACGGTTGGTTTCTTATAACAAGCCAAACACAAACCAGACTCAAATTAAGTGCCTAGTCATCCAAAAACCAAGCCGTTAGATTTACCGGATCGGAAGGTTACTAAATTTTGTTGAAAGGTTTTGTCAAAACTTTTTGTCAAGGTATCCCCACCCATAAAAATTAGGATACTTTAAGAAGTTCACATATTGAACACAAAACTATACTATAATCATGTTACACAAGATTAAAAACTGACTTTGTGCTTAATCCAATTCATGAAGCTGCTCCAAAATTGAAATTACTAATTAGTGAATCAGGTAGGCTGGGCAAGGGTCATATATATAAATTAAATGTCTGAGTTGTGCTTTCTTAGGTTTTTTTAGGATCGATGGTAAGGAAGTTAAGGCACCAAAGATCATTGAGGTAAACTGGTCTCCCTCTCTCTATGGATGGTTGAAGGTCAATGTTGATGGATTTTCTCTTGGTAATCCGGGTCTTGCTGGTTGTGGAATTGTATTTTGAAGGGATAACAGTTTAGTTGTTGGGTGTCTAGCGCAATCTATTGGAATTGATAACTCGGATTTTGGGGAGAAATTTATGCATTCGTGGATTACTTGCACTAGGAGAATGTCTTGCTCATGGTTTGAGTGAGACTCGATGCATGTCATTAGGGCACTTTTCAGAACCTTCGTTGGTGCCGTGAAACTAGCGATTCATTGGGCAAATTATTGAAGATTTTTTTATCTTCGATTCAATTCGAGATACTCCCACATTTATAGAGAAGGTAATGTTGTGCCATATTTGTTGGTGAAATGGGGATATTTTGCAAGTTCTCAATGGTGGGATGAGCCTCCATTGTTTATCCATTCAGTTTTAGGAAAAGATAAATCAAGTCTATATATGCATAGATTTCGATGATTGTATTTTGTTTTCATTTTTTTTTCCGTTCACCTTTCTTCTTCTTGTGGGTGTCTAGCGCAATCTATTGGAATTGATAACTCGGATTTTGGGGAGAAATTTATGCATTCAAGATTGCTTGCACTAGGAGAATATCTTACTTATGGTTTGAGTGCGACTCGATACATGTCATTAGGGCGCTTTCGGAACCTTCGTTGGTGCCGTGGAAACTAGCAACCATTGGGCAAATTATTTAAGATTTTTTTATCTTCGATTCAATTCAGATACTCCCACATTTATAGAGAATGTAATGTTGTGGCATATTTGTTGGTGAAATGGGGATATTTTTGCAAGTTCTCAATGGTGGGATGAGCCTCCATTGTTTATCCATTCAGTTTTAGGAAAGGATAGATCAAGTCTATATATGCATAGATTTCGATAATTGTATTTTGTTTTCATTTTTTTTTCTGCTCCCTTTCTTCTTCTTGTGAGGTTCTCGGCCTAGTCCCCCTCATTATTTTTTATTGCCTTAATTTTAATAAAGTTCTTCTCGTGAGATTTTATAAAAAAAAAAAAGAGATACTAAGAAGGTAGAGAATAATAACTCCAATAACTAGAGGTGTTACAAAAAAATGCAAATGGAAGCAATCAACGTTTTTCTTTGTGAAGGAATTAAACAATCTAGAACCAAGAAGAAAAATTCTCCAGGAGATGCAGAATCCTCCTCAAACATATGTCCCTTGCCAACCTACTATCATGATAATAATTTTAGAGCTAAGGTGGAGGAGTTCGTAACAAGGAGAACCAATCTATTATGCTAGATCGACAACTCTTTTGAAAGAGGTAACTCACTATGAACGAGGGATTAATCTTTAGAAAAATACCTTGTGTAGTCTTGAAGAAGAACTTAGTGAGTTAACAGACATATCTGAAGATGTAAGAGAACTGAATGATCTGCTTATCAATGGCTTCTTCAACAATGAGAAGGAATTCTCCCACAAACTCTTAGGAATGAGTTGATGCGTTACAAGTTAACTCCTTTTAGGAATTTTATTCTTATTGTTTAAGGAGGAACTCTAGCTTTTGGAGTAGTTTTTATGTGTTACATTAGTTATTCCAAATTAATACTATTATCTTGCATGTTTAAAGTTTATTTAATTAAATTTTATTTTGGAAGATGGTTTGCAATATCTAATTTTCATGGATTACATATATGTATCACTTATTTTGTGAGATTTTTGTTTGCTATCATATTTTTGATGATTAGAACAGATATCTCATATGTTCTGATAGGTTAAGCTCTTAACTCTTGTTATAATAGGAGTAAACTATTTTGAGAATTGGAGTATTGATCACTCCACGATACACTTTGTAATATCCTGCTAAAGGATTCCGTAAGATGTTATTTAGGTATCTGTTTCCTCCTTGCTTTATAACCGCCTTCAAATAAGTGGTAAACTTTAATTTCTACGTCTGTACATGGCCAGGAAGCTATAATTCTTATGTTGAGTCATTTCAAAAGATTCGTCCTCGTTTTTCATAAATGGCCTAGAGAATAGTTTAAGTTGATAATTATTTTTCTCACGAAATTTTGTATCTTAGTTCTTCTAAAATTAAGATCGTTATTTTCAACTTCTTTGTTTGTAACTAGCGAGAAGAGAGAAAAAAATATTGGGATACAAATGTACTTTGTTTGTAACTGGCGAGTAAAATTGTTAATGTCCAAGAAAATCATTCTCACGTGATCAGAGTAAAGGTCCTGCATGTTGTTCTTTCGGGAATGATATCAAGTAGGAGATGCTTGTACCTATATATCTCCTTGATGAAAACACCGAGTTTTCTTGGTGAAATCGTCTAAAATAAAAGTTAGTATGTGTTCTCTAGTCTTGACACTCTTTTGTTTAATCCATTATGATCCATGTTTTCCTCCTTTGCCAATTTTGTTGACAAAAAAGGGGGAGAATCATTAAGTAGTATCGTACTACAATATATGGCTTTTCGGAGCACTATGTAAGAGGGAGTGGATTATGATCTATAGGTTTTACCTATTTTGCAAAAATATGTATGTATTGACTAAGGGGAGAACATATCACCCTAATATTGCTTCAAAGTTGTAGTGTAATTGAACTTTGAGAAAGATAACAATACTATGTGTCCGTATAACAACCATTGAGTAGAGTGATCTTTCATTCTACAAAGCTCTTTTGGAGTACTCTCATAAGTTGTTATCGCCACGGATCTTAAACAACAAAGGTGCTTAAATCTAACACATAAAGAACCATAGAAGAACTTGAAGCACGAAGAATTCAAGGCGATTGTTGAAGAACTAAGGAAATCATGCTTAGAGGATTTTGAGCTAAAAGATCATATATTTTGAATGCATATGTATTGAATAGTTTTGTCACTAAAATTGACAAAGGGGATATTGTTAGAGCAATGCTCGGTTGAAACACAAATTTTTCTATCTCAAGCTTGTTGTCAATGTTAATTGAACAAAACTATATCTTGATTTCTAGTCTACTAAGTCAAGTCTCGGACTAGGTTAGAATTTGGTAGTTGAGTATCGAGACATCACCCTTGAAGACCAAGAGCGACGAATACATTTGGAGAACTTCATCAACAAGGTATGGTAAAGACCGAACCATTCTATTTTACTTTCTATCTCACTATTCTATCTTATGAGAATATGTCGTATGACTTCTAGTAGATTTATTGCAAATAAGAAATTTCGAATCAAGCTTGACTTATTAAACATCTCGAAATATGATTCAAGAATTGGATGTTCAAAGGTCCTTAATAATATTAGTTTGAAAAAAATTATTGTTCAAGAATTAATTTTTGGATCATTTGGAAACTACACAAGCAATGATTTTGTCATTTGGGAATACTTCAAACATCGAAAGAGAGAACTTCTGTAATTTTGACTCACGGTAGGTTGGCGAACCCATTTGCAAACCATGGATATCTGATATTTTGGAAAACAAGGAAGGTTGGGAACTAGTTCGCAAACCTTAAGTTCAGAACAAGATGAGTTCACTATCCGTGGTGATCCGAATTTTTCGTGTTGATGTAAAAAGGCTAACGGTTCACCAACCATATGAAGAAGGAAAAAAAGAATTAGCCGACATTTTATCCTTGATTGGACACCCCAACTTTTGGCAGTGGAGAGGACACAATTGCTTACAGCAGTACACAACAAAATGAAGGTTATGTTTGGCTCATGAAGCACTTTGCAGATGTTAGTGCCAACAATTTCAACTACGTCTGTAGTAAAAACTTCCCCAGGAAAGTGCAGCTTTTTACAAAGTTTGCAATACAGAACGCAATTCCTACTGTGGATAATCTTCTAAAAAGAGGAGTGGCCATTGAAGATACACAATACATCTTCTGCAACAACAGGGAGGAAATACTGGACCATCTCCTTCTCCACTGCAGTTTCTCTAGGGAAATATAGGATTGTTTCACTCCAAGTAGTATGTTCTCTCACCGGTCTCACAAAACTTCAGTCCAAGATCAACTTAAAGAATGACTAGTGTTGATACATGAAACTTCACTAGTCTCCCTAAAAATAGGTTAAGTCCAAGGAGTGAAATGGGGACTTAGGGATTAAAGCCAAATCCACATGGATATGTCCATGAATACGAAGGATAAGAGCGGAATTAAAAGGAAGTTAGAGGTTGTACTTGGGAGAATGATGTCATAGAAAGGGGACTCTATCTCTCTTACCATTCTAGGAAAGATGTAGTCATTGTTGTGGCTTGGATGTGTAGACCAAGTATCAAATTACCCTTTCAACAACCACCAAATCAAAAGAAACAATTAGCAAGAAAAGTCCTGGATATTAGTTCCTTTTGCAACCATGTGGGTAACTATCTTGATGGAAAAAAGAAGAGGTTGTGCGAAAGAAACTATCATCAATGAAGTTAAACGGGTTATCCTTTAATTGGTCACTAATGATTCAGTTGGTTTAGAAGTATCTGTTTTAGAGAATTGATCACCAATTCGGAAGACGTAATGGATTACGATTAGAGTCTGCGGGCCTGGGATCTGGTCTGATTCCTTGGATGCAGGCTATTCTTGTATCTCGGTTCTCTTTTTCCTTTTCCTTTTAATAAAATAACGGAAAATGTGTCATTTGTCCAAATATTTTTAAAACATGGTTTTAATGGACGAGTAAAAATTAGTATGGGTGAAATGGACACCAAAAAATACTCTAGCAAGAATGAAACTGGATTCATCCTGGCTTAAACTTAAAAAAAGTGAGGATGAAACTGGATGCATGCTGATATAAATTAAAAATAAGAAAAAGTATTTGAAAATGGGTAGGATGAAATCCACATCCCGGCTATTTTTACATTCTCGTCCATTTAAACGATATCAAATTTTACATGTTTTTTTCACCCGGAATTGTTGATTTTGGTTTTTAACTTTGGCGTCTTTAGGGGCAACCCAAAAAGAATTAGGGCGACACAAAAGACAAAATAGGTTGAAATACTTGTATACCCCTTCATAATCGGTAGTTTAGTTTTTTTTTAGCTACCGATTGCAAAATCTCATTTTTGGGGAAACTCTATATTCGGTAGTTATATAAACTATTTTGACTATCGAATATAGGCTCAACCAAATTAGAAAAATAGAGGATTTTTGCAAAATCTCATTTTGGGCAACTCTATATTCCTAAGTCGATACCTTCATTTACTACTCGATTATAGGCTCAACCAATGCGATTGAAAAATCTCGGTGCGCGCATGGACGTGGTATGAATACAATGCCGGGCTACGCTATACGGGGGTATGGGGGTCCAAAGGCGTAGCCCCTCCCGGCTGTGTTCGACCTGATTTTGGGGCTACTCTATATTCGGTAGTTATATGAACTATCTTGACTACCGAATATGGTTGGATATTTGCAAAGAGAGTCACTGTATAATAGGAAGTCATGATAACTCTTCCTTTCTTACCGATTATAGGCTCAACCAAAATTCCAAAAAAAAGGATTTTTGCAAAATCTGATTTTGGGGCTACTCTACATTCGGTAGTTATATGAACTATTTAGACTACCGAATATGGTTGGATATTTGCAAAGAGAGCAAGGATAATCGGAAGTCAAGATAACTTCATTTACTACCGATTATAGGCTCAACCAAAATTTCAAAAAAAAAAAAAAGGATTTTTGCAAAATCTGATTTTGGGGCTACTCTATATTCGGTAGTTATATGAACTATTTTGACTACCGATTATGGTAGGATATTTGCAAAGAGAGCCACTGTATAATCGGAAGTCATGATAACTCTTCCTTTCTTACCGATTATAGGCTCAACCAAAATTCCAAAAAAAAAGGATTTTCGCAAAATCTCATTTTGGGGCTACTCTATATTCGGGAGTTAAATAACCTAAATTCCCTACCGATTATGGTAGGATATTTGCCAAAGGTCTACTTTAATCGGGAGTCAAGATAACTTTATTTACTACCGATTATAGGATAGTCAAAATTCAAAAGATAGAGGATTTTATTTTGGGGATACTTTATATTCGGAAGTTATACAAACTAAATTTACTCCCGATTGTTGATTAACTACCGATTGTATAGTTATCTACCGATTGTAAAGGGTAGTTTGGGATTAAAAAAACGCCCGAAAATAACCTACCGATTGTGAAATAACCTACCGATTATGACAGTTTTGTCGTTTTGTGTCGCCCCTAATTCTTTCGGGGTTGCCTTAAAGACCAGGCTTTTAACCAATTTTGTGATAAAATAACCCTTTTTATTCAAAAAAAAAAAAAAACTTGTTTACCAGAATGAACAGCTAGAATAACAATATATATTAATTTATATGCGTAGTACCTATACCAAGTTATCAAGAATGGTTCAAAAGTGAAGCAAAGTAAAGAGGTGGTAGATTTTAATTCAAGAATCACCTGAGAATTTGCAAGTTGAAACTTGGCACTTCTAGTTAATACTAAATCTATCTTTCTTATTTTATACTTTTGTTGACATTCTGCCCTGCTCTACTACTTAGCATGTGTAGCCAACTTCTAATTCTTACAACTAAGTTAATGGAACACATAGTGTTAAAACAAAATCCATTCTACTGCAACTGCTCATGTAATTTTACAAGTTAAAATCCAGAAGAAGCAATAAAAATGAACAAAAGAAGAGCAATAACTTCTTAAAGGAATTGTTGAAATACGTCCCGCTTGATGGAGTGAAAGGTACATGTTGTGGATTTTGAAAAGCTGTAAGATTTTCCTTCGAGCATACGTAGTTACAGCGACTTGAAGGAGCAATCCGGAGTACACCCTTGCTTGTTAAAAGATATATATCCTTCCTATTATCCTTTCCCATCGCGAAAACATAACCCAAATTAAGGTGAGATTTTTCTTTTTCCAAATTGCACTGAATTGGAGAGTTACGAGAACAACTAAAAGGAACCTTAGCAGTAGTAAATCTTCCACTGTTTTCCGGGTTCTCTGTCCCTGCCCATATAGCAAACCCGTATAAATCTGTAAACAAGTACCTGAAATTTCATGCACAACAGAAAATAAGCAAACATGCTAATTCATGTTTGTGACAAATAATAAGAGTTGAGAAAAATGAAACTTACTTGCCATATAAGCATGGATCAGTGTCGGACCTATATACAAAACCACCTGCAATGGACGAAGAACCCTCATTCGTATTAACAGGAGAGTGATCATATCCCATTAGAGGAAAGATAAGGTTTGCGGAGCTGTTATTCTTGTTTCCACTAGAAAAATTCTGAAAATGGAAAGGGAATGTTCCCTCAAAATATGGCCATCCGTAGTTTCCACCTTTAGTGACTATTTCCACTTCTTCGTATTGATCCTATAAAAATTACTCCATTAAGCAATGCATTTGGTATCTCATGATGAGAAAGCAAATTTGGGATGAAGAAGAGGCAAGAATATAACTAGTTTCCAACCTTGCCAGAGTCTACACAGAGGAAGTAGGATGGTCTCTCTGAATCCCAACTGCAACGCCATGGATTTCTTAACCCCAAGGCCCAAATTTCAGGAAGGGAATTCTTGTCATCCATAAACGGGTTATCTTTTGGTATAGAGTAGTTCCCCCATGTATCAAGTTTGGTTAGTTCTGCTTCACCTGACAACACACTGAACCATTTACCAAATGTGAAATGTATAAAAGCATGTCCAGATGGATTTATTTGAGTATGCAGTAGAGGTACGAATATGTAATGACAAAGAAGAACGAATTAATGAAAATCACAAACACTACTGTGTTTCCTTGTAAATTGCCTCTTGTAACTAGTAATACTCACTTGGAAAGTTATCGACGTCAAACCTCAGAATTTTACCAAGCAAGGATTTCTTGTTTTGAGCGAGATTGTACGGATCAAGTTCAGTTTCTCCGTCTCCTGTCATGAAGTATAAGTACCCATCTGGACCAAAGATGATTTGCCCCCCATTAGCATTTGTATATGCAATGCCCATTGTGAATATCCTCCTCACTTCCACCGGATTTCCTTTTATTCCCTAAGGAAATGGAATCAACAAGAACTGTATTAATATGTTTTTTTTAGTCAGAAGTTGCAAAGATCACGCGCTAGATAATTACCGAGGATGGATCAAACCCGCTATTGTTAGCGGTATACTCTGAGATAACAGTATGAAACTGGCATGGTCGATCCCCGTAAGAAGAATGAAGCTTTGAAGGATCACAGTTAACATCTGTATTACATGAACATCTTCCAGAACATCCAGACCAATGGTCCCTATCACAATTATATGATGCAAAGAAACGACAATTGTGTGCAAAGTTCGGATGGAATGCTATACTCATCAACCCAAGCTCGGTACTAACATGTACTGTTTCAGATAGATCTACAAATGGATTTGATTCATCTAGTACCATTGCTTCTCCAGTTCCCTCTTCGGGAACATTCACCAACCATATTTTACCTTGTTGGCTAGCCAAGAAAACACGGTTGGATCCATCTGGATGAGCAGTCATATCAAGATAAGACCCATTAGCTACTTGCTCAAGGCAAATGCCATTTGGTGGCTGTGGATCTGCAGTATCCCGTAGGATAGCTGTTGTCCCATTGAAACATACTAATCCATCATCTGGAGATCCACCGAAGGCTTTACAGAAACTAGTATTTGAATTCCAAAGATCAGCTAATTTAGAAGAAGTAGAACGAACTGCTACTTCAATTTTACTTCTTAGTGAGGGTGCAAATGGAGAGTTTAGTATGGATGTAGTTTGACATGCATCCCATACCTTTGAACAAAAATTATTTGAAGATGTCTTGGATAGAGCTGTGTTCGCCGAAACGGTACAGAGTGTTGGAACTGATCGAGTCCCTAAATTACCTCCAAATAAATCCCAAGAGAATTGATGACATTGCTGCAAACTCATAACTGTTGGGGTTAAGATGTGATGACATATGTTAACGCATCAATGACGACCATATATATGAATAGACATACCGCGCAAATTATAGATTTCAAAAGAGAAGCACAAGAATGATCAGAAATGTTCATAGATTGAAACACTTTCTGCAATTCCAAATCCTGGTTGGAGTCACAGCAGACGCTATCACCATTAGGACAGAAAACCAAAGGTGTCTTGGGAGTAAATGGTGCCTCTGTAACAATCAAAACAACAAAAACCAAAGGTTTCAGTTAAACAATCTCAGTAGGCATGCATTAAATTGAAATAACAATGGTACAGAGAGATACTTGAATCAATGCATAAGGGAAGAGAAGCAGAAGGGAGTAAAAGTAGTAGCAAGCAGGACAAAATGCGAAAAATATTAGTGGCACAATTCATTTCTTCCATCTCCTTTTCCTTTTCCTGTATCAGAGGATTAACAAAGAGGGTTATCTGGAATTATTCCAGAACAGAATCCAATATCCATGTCTCACTCTCTGTCATACACAATCACTACTAGACACTTACCCCTGCACCTGCACGCGTCTCCAAGTTCCACATTTGTTGTCTGCTCAGCTTCGCATGTAGATCACACTATACTGCACATATATTATAATACTATGATGAAATACTAGTAGAAACTTCTCTCAATGTGCAAGAAGGTGGCAAGTTCATCTTTGTTTATTGGGGAATATGGTTTTACGGCCCTCACTTTGAGAAAATATGTATCAGTGGAAAGTACTCCCTCCGTCCCACATATATAGGCGGAGAGAGACAATTCTCTTAGATTAAGAAAATTGCATGGGATTCATAATTTTATATGTTTTTTCTTGTTTTACCCTTCGTCTTATCTCCAACACAATTACCTATGTACAATAAATATGGGTATATATGGAAAATTCATCTTGGAAAGCAAAGTCCGCCTATTTAGTGGGACAAACAAAACCAAAATTCCGCCTATATGTGTGGGACGGAGGGAGTAAACAATAACTCAGCAGAGATTTTCAGATTTGTATTATTATATGCAGTTCACATTTTTCTTGAATAACCCACCAGACTCTATTTTGCCCTTCCTATTAAAAAACAAATTGATTTTTCTTCTACATCTGGTTATTTTTTTTTTAATCTTATCAATTGTGTTGCACCCATATGTAAAACCAAAGGTGCATATATCCGTAGAAGTACAAGCTTAATTAATTAAATTTAAATAATTTGGAAGCAAGAACCAAGACTGGAAATGAATCCACGGTTCCCATGATACTCCCTCCGTCCTAGTTTACTTGCTTAAAATGATTTTGGCACACAGATTAAGAAAATAGAAAGTGGAATTTTTTTTCCCAAAATTATCCAAAATTAGGATTTAGATACATATCTAGTTTTTTGGTCCAGTATTTAAGATACAAACTACTAGTAGAGTTTATTTTAGTTGGGAAGAAGGGAATAATGAATATATATAGAGATGAGTATTTAAGATGTACATGGGATTTACACAATTCTCGATACCATGACCTGATTCCAACATAGGGGTAAATTAGGAAAAAATGCGGGGAAATATGAAACTTAGCAACTAAATTAGGACAAAAAAAAAGGTTCAACTTAGGCAAGTAAACTAGGACGGGGGAGAATTAAATAAAGAAGGTTATTATTGGGGCGTCACACTTCATTAGAGGGGCTTCACTTGGATATCTGGTGACCAAAAATCTGGTTAAGGGATACTTTTGATTCAATAGCAATTTGTCCAAATTACCTTCAATTAAAATTAAAACAAAAACAGAATAAAAACCTAATCCAATCTTCACACTTTTCAACCTTTTGACTCTGCTTCTTCTTTAACTTCTTCTTCTTTCTTCTCTTTCTCTTCTTCTTCACAAGAAATTTTCACATCAATTCATTTCATCGTTTCGATTAATCGGCGATCCGAAAATTGAACCTTGTAGGATTGAAATCGATGAAATATGAGGAAGAAACAAACCGATTGCGATGATGGTAATCAAAATCTCAATCAACCCCCGACCAACAACTTCATCCTCAACGACCACCCCATTAAAGCAAGCCATTTTTGAATTTGAACTCCTCAACAACAACCCATAGTGCATGTAAGGTATTAATCGACAAACCCATCTATTCTTACTCGTTTTGTGCTTAAAACATGTTAGATTGAATCAAATCGAAGCAAAATTAGGGTTTCGTTTTGTTTTTGAAGGTGTTACGCCTAGGTTCGCTAAGCGTAAGTCTAGTGTTCGAAGAACTTACGCCTAGGTTTAGAGGAATTCAAACCGTAAATTGATTTTGCATGTAGGTTTACGTCCAGTTAGCGTATCTACTTACGCTTGGTTTTTCAGTAGACAAAACCCAGGCGTAAAATTTTCTGGATGTTTTGAAGGAATTGCAATTTAGGTTTACGCCTAGGTTCCGGCACCAAAGTTTCCAGGCGTATTTCTTTTACTCCTAGGTTGGGTTACTGAATTTTCCAGACGTATAGTCTTACGCCTAGGTTGGATGATTGAACTTTCCAAGTGTATTGTTTTACGTCTGGGTTTGATTCTATTTTTCTCTAGGATTACCTAGACGTAATTAAGCCTGAACATTTTTTTTATTAATAGATTGGCATGTGTTACTAATTCATCAATACTGATTCTATAAGATCTATTTCTTGTAACTTGCAGGAATCGTGATAGAGCAAAGCCTAAAAAGAATAGAGGAAATAACTTAACACCAAAAGATACTCCTACACCTCGTCATGAAATTCATTGTGGGGTCGATTATAGAGGTCTCCCCAAGGGTGCTAACAAGAAGAAGGATATGATTCAATGAAGTAGCTCAACATGTCCTGAAATTGAAGATAATGTTTTCCAAAATATAGAAATTGAAGGGGAACAATTTCAACTACCCTGGTGATATCGGGAGGTACATAAATGATTAGAGATACACCAAATCAACAAAGAAGAAGAAGTTGTTGTTCAAGGAAAAGGGAAACAAGTTGTTGTTGCTTCACCAAGCTACACCTAAACCTCAAGTGAAGGAAAAGAAGCCGAGAAGATACCTTCACCAAAAGGCAAGCATATTCCTAAAGGCAATGATTTGTTGCATGCGAAGAAGAATGGTAGACTTTGGGGTGAGGCTTGCCAATGAATCTACGGTCTTATTTGGTTATCCATATTCATAGTCTGCTAAAGTTTGCCAAACCAGGGTAAGAATCTCAATTTCACTTATTTTGCATGATTTTGTTCAACTTGATATTATTTGGTATAATTTAGAAATTTAACAAATTTGTTGTTTATACATTCTTTGTAGGATCATGAAATTGCGATAAAGAAATTGAAACATAAAAAAAGGGTGGTTATTGGCCGTTAGGTGATGAATGTAAAGAGGTTCGTGATCTTGTATTGGATACGGGGCTAGGTAATGGAATTCTCAACCATCGGATGAGTTTGATTCTATTATTGCTTGTGCCTTTAGAGGCGATATTGGTTAGAAACCGATACTTTTCATCTTCCATTCGGCGAGATGACAATACTTGTAGGATGATATGAAGCAAATCTTGAACTAAACGTTGAAGGAAAATCTGTTTTTGAAGGTTTTGACAACAATATGAGTTGGGAAGACCTTTATATCCTTGTTAAAGACACACTTGGATGGGAGCGAAATGGGACGGAGAAACGGTTTAAGTGGGCTGGTGAGATAAACCCCGGATGAAGCAAGAGATGGTCCATCTGCACTGTCAAAAAGATAATGTTTAAGAATCAAAGATATGTTTGGAGGAACACAAAAGGCTGTAGTTGAACGTCATGAGGTGATAGATGAAACAAGAGCTCATTAAATACATTACCGCATACCTATTGCATTCCCTTGGTACCATATTCCTTCATGATAACTCGGGAATCGAGTAAATGTCCACTATCTACAATGGTTAAAAAGATTTCAGAGACCAAAAAGTATGCAGGGGCACTACCACCCTCGCTTTTTTACTTGATAGTTTTGAAAAGCTTCGAGGTTGGAGCCATTGAACTTGCTGGGAATGTTGGTCTTTTTCAGGTAATTTATATAGTTTCGGTTTTGTTATATTTATCATTTTTTATTGGTTTTATGTATATAATTTTTATGGTTATATATAATTTGTTAGACATGGGTATATGACCACTTTCCGACCATGAGACCTTCTACATCTTGGTCAGATGATGAGATTGGTCGTCCTCGGAAAAAAGTTTGTATTCACTGGTACCCAAGTAAAGCACAAAGAAGAGAAGATAGTTGATTTAAGGTTGAAAATGGATGCTCTCACTGTTGAAGATGTAATATTTGATCCTTACATAAATCTAAAGAAGGATCAGTTTGGAGAAGAGCGTGATCTTCGTGTTTTTTCAAGTTTGGAATCCTACAACGGGCCTTTGTTTCATCCTCATAGGTACGTAATGGCCAATCCACGTCGAGTTCTCTGCCAATATGGTTATGCGCAGGAAAAAGTCACTCAAGAATCTTTCAAATTGTTGGCTAATGCTTCTTCCGTAAAACGTGCCAATGTCGTGCTCAACTACAGCCCAGAGCCAAGTATTGATGTTTGGAACGACCGCAATAATGCACAATATCAAGTCCATATGAAGGAGCTCATTCTTTCTCTATGCACAAAGGAAGCCGAAAAAGATTATTTGGAATGGTATTACCATTTTGGTCATCCTCATGTGATCAATAATGATCCGTAAGCGGCAGTATATATCCAAAAGGCTCAAGAAAAGAAGAAGCGTGAAGCTGAAAAGAGAAGTGTATTTGATGCGGATTGGAAGGCGCTATATTTCAAGACGGTAAGTAAAGTTGTTATTTTTCATGACGCCATTTCACATTTCTAAGTATGTTTCATAACGTTATATTTGTTTATACTAATATGTTTCATTTTGATATGTAAAATAGAAAAAGAAATGCCTTCACTTGGCACAAACATTGAAAGGTGGGGCCCTCACAAGTGCACAAGTAAAGATTTTAAAACAACAAATCAAAGACTCGCCGGATCCAAATAAGAATGCTTCACTTGAGGACTTAGAGAGGGGCAATGAAGAGGAGTAGGCATTCGTCGACAGATGTGGGTACTAGTCAATGCCAGCCATCACCTAGTAGTTCTGAATCTACAGAAGAGGATATGCATGCTCGTGGTCAGGGTCAGGGTGGTCGTGGTCGAGGTCGTCGTGACGGTCCTCGTACTCGAGGTGGTAACAAAAGAGGTCGTGGTCGTACTCGTAATGAGTAGACATTGTAGAAGACTATTTAGTTTCTTTTGGTTGTTATGAACAAGTTTACTTTGGTGTAGAAGACTATTTAGTTCCTTTTGGTTGTTTCTTTGGTTGTTATGAACAAGTTTCCTTTGGTGTAGAAGACTATTTAGTTTCTTTTGGTTGTTTCTTTGGTTGTTATGAACAAGTTTCCTTTAGAATGAAGGTGATGAGCATCCGGGAAAACCCTGTCTATTGCATTCAACAATGCTTGTTCCTTGTCGGTGACAATCACCTTTGGAGTATGTCCCTCCACGTAGAATAACTTCACTTGTTGTAGTGCCCACACATAACTCTCTTCAAGCTCATTTTCCAAGAAGCAAAAAACGACACTAAACGGAGAGTTGGTGGGAGTTTGTCCAACAATGTTCAACACCGGCATCTCATACTTGTTGGTCTTGTACGTGCAATCCATTAAAAGTACTTGATTGGAGCACCGCGCCAATTGTATAAACTCGGGATGAGCCAATATGAGATTCTTTATTTTTTCATCTTCATTATGGAAAACCGAGTAATTATACTTATCCACCAAATGCCTTAATTGTTGCATTTGATTTCTATTTTCCCATTGTTGATTTTTCAATTTTGTTTTGGCGTTGTAGATGGTTGGCAAAGTGGAAACATTCTCTTTGGGTTGAGGAGCTTTATATGACCAAGTATATCAATGGGTTTCATACGGTTTTCCGTCATGGAACTTACAATGAGTTTTTCTTCATCATTAAGACGCGCTGCATAAGGATGGGATAGCAAAGTATCCGGTATGGGATGGTTATGACGACATCATACAACTTTCTCCAAATACCAATACCACACTTCACTTTTCTTGTTGTGCTTGAATTGAAGCTTGAACGGGCATTTAGTCTTCTTAGTGAAAGTAGTATTCTTCCTCTTCGTCTTTGGTTCATATTCGTTACCCTTTTTCACATGACTTTTACTTTCTCCACTACAATCGCAAACCATTTGAAAGTAGCGGTCATTGGTTGATCCATTATAAACTATAACACACATAATTAACTTGCCACGTTCTCTAACCCATTTCTTTGCATCTTCTTTATCTTTCCATCTCTACGTGTTCCAAAAACTCAAAGTTAGTAAAAAAAACATAGTGAATGAGCAACATATCTTTCCACTAGTTTCAAAAAAGAAAAAAAACACTTACCAAGTCATTCAAATAGTGATGGGAAGAATCTTCAGTTAGAATTTCGTTTGCATTAGGTTGAGAAGGCATTGGGCTAGGTGGAAGCACGATCTATCAACCAAAATATCACAATATTAGTCAAAAAGAGAAAGAAAACTAAAATTACGTCCAGGTTATAAGGGACACGAATACAACCGTAAATGTTGTTTTAAGACACATGAAGGGATACGGTTGGGAAAAAACTAACCTAACCAAGACGTAAAACAAGTAATAAATACCCATGCAAAAATTATTTACGGTTGGGTTTGGATGAAAAATATAACCTAGACGTAATTTACGTTTTGTCCTATTGGAAACCATTTACGGTTTGGAGTTCTTCCAAACCCAGACGTAAACTGGAATTACGGTTGGCAACGAAGCTCATCCCAACCGTAATTTTCCATAAAAATCTAAAAACCTCAAATTTTTTACGTACTTAAGCTAGTTTTGAGCGAAATTGAACCCATGGAAGATACTTTAGAGGTGTACCTGTTGATTTTCAACCATTGGTTCTTCACTTTGTTGATTTATTTCTTCAATTGGTGGAAATTCATCATCACTTTGTGTTAAACCCTCTCTACCATCTAACAAATCATCAATCTCTTGGTCTCCAACATGAGGAATGTAAAAATTGTTTTCTCTATCATACAAAGATTCACCCACCTCGAATTGGTAATTTGTTTCATCCATTTTTGTTGAGTGAATCAAAAAATCTCCAATTTTTTTCTTTTTCCTCTTCTCTTTAGCTTTTTTTCCCACATAAACTTTGTCCCAGAATTTACAAATATATAACAAAATTCATCTTCTTAATTTAATTAGATAATAATTAAATTTAATTAAAATTAACTAAATAAATAAGGATTGTTTGGTCATTACAAAATTATTTGAGATAAGGGGTTTTTGATATTACATTATTACTTATGGGTGACCCGTTTTTGTCTTATTAGAAGCCCCTCTAATGGAACGTGACGCCCCAATAATAGCCTTCTAAATAAATGCCCCCCTGAACGATTAGATAGTAGCTACACGGATCCACGAAAATTTGTAAAATCAAAGTATCCGAAATCTTAAAAGTACACATTTTTTTAGTTGAATAGCTCAAAAATTTGAAGTTCTCGATCCGGACGATAAGTAAAAGGGAATATCCAAGGATCTTTAATATAGCCGTTGGACTTTTCTATCGTCCAAAATTGAATAAATCACCTAACCTTGTGTAGCTAATTTTATAAAACAAGATTAACAAAAAGTTTAATCTTATTAGGATTAAACTGTTAATCTTAACTCGCTGATGCAAAACCTTTGTGTGCGGAGAAATTTTCTATGTTATAGGTACCCACGAACATTAAACAAATAAACGCCATCCACATGACAACTAGTATTTTTTTAAACAGAACTTAGGAAAACGATCATGACAAAGCACCCGAACATAGCCTAACTTGGATGAAATTCAATTTTCATGATTCACTACAAATTACAACATAATAACGTACCTTATCCACCATCCCACTCTCATTATGCCTCATGTTGGCATTGTGGACATGTCATCTGTAACAAAATGTTTGTCCTTGTTGAGCATCATCTGTGCAGTGGGAGTGCTCTTTCAATAATGACATTCTCACCGAGACCATTTTTCCCTTGATTCAAAAAAGAAAAGACTTACGCAAATCACCGAATTAAATGTCATTGTCGGATAATAAAGCAATAGTTAGTTAAAACATACTATCACGAGGTGTAAGCCAAACTTCTCGTGATTCACTCAGGACGTTTATGTTTGCGGTTTAATTAAAAAAAGTGAATAATGGTAATAAAGATCTGCATGTAGAAGTTGTCTCGGCCATGAAGAGGTATGCAATATAATTAATTGAGGAAATATCAAACTGATGAAGACATATTTAGTCATCTTATTTTCCTGAAATAAAGGAATCTCAAGACGCCATCATTTTAAGGATACAACACTAATTTGTTAGCATGCCGAAGCTTCAATTATGTTGCTATCACAAAAGCTCAATGAAAAATACATTAGTATTAGCGATTATAAGTTAATGAAGCTCTTCCACGATTCCTCTAAAAGTATAACCCAATAACTAAAGCCCCCAAATTAGTAGAAGCAGAAAGTTTAAAAAGGTTTGTTAGAGCAATGCTCGATAGAACCCCACAAGTTTCGCTATCTCAAGCTTGTTGTCAATGCTAGTTGAACAAAACTATATCTTGATTTCTAGTCTACCAAGTCAAGTCTCGGACTAGGTTAGAATTTGGTAGGCGAGTATCGGATATCACCCTAGAAGATGAAGATCGACGAAGACATTTGGAGATTTTCATAAACAAGGTATGAAGACTAAACCATTCTATTTTACTCATTATCTCACCATTATATCTTATGAGACTATGTTGTATGACTTCTAATAGATTTATTGCAAAGAAGAAATTTCAAGTCAAGCTTTTCTTGTTAAACATCTCAATATATGATTCGAGCATTGGATGTTCAAAGGTCCTTAACAATATTAGTTTGAAACAATTAATTTATTGTTCAAGAGTTAAGTTGTGTATCATTTGAAAATTAGCCAAGCAATGATTTTGTCATTTGGGAATGTTTCAAACATCAAAAGAGAGAAATTCATAATTCTATAATATCAACTTAGGGTAGGTTGGCAAACCAGTTCGCAAATCATGGATATTTGAGTTTCAAGAATATAGGGAAGGTTGTGAACCAGTTCACAAGCCTTAAGTTCAGAACATGACAGTTCACTAACCTGGTTTAGGGGTGGGACTTGGGTTGGGTCAACCCACCCAACCCATGCCCAACCCGAACATTGGGCGGGCATGGGCAATGTATTTTAAAATTTTGGGCAAGCTCGGGTACAATTTTAATAAACCCGAGTTAAACTTGGGCAAGCATGGGCACAAATATTTCTAACCCGAACAACCCACCCAACCCGAGGAACTATAGTATAATTATATAAACTATTTTTATAATTAGTAGTGTTATCTATTAAGAGCAATTTAGCCATCATCCTCAAATCTAATAATGAAAATATAAATCATATCTATCTCATTATTAATTCAATATGAAATTTTTTATATTATTGTCAATAATCATAAATTATTTGGAAATTTAAGCTAAATACAATAATTAAGTCTTATAATTACTAAAATTTGTGTTGTAAAGTATTAGCATGGGTCAACTAGGAACCCTGGAAACCCTGAGGAATATAACTTTGGGCGGGATTTGGGCAGCACCTCCATGGGTTCCACGGGTTCCATGGGCAATCTGGGCAACGGATTTCTACCTCGGGTCGGCCTCGTCCAAGCCTTCCAACCCGACCAACCAACCCAAGTCCCACCCCTAACCTGGTTCACCAAACGTGGTGATCAGAATTTTTCGTGTTGGTGTAAAAAGGGAAGGTTGGCAAACTCGGTTTTCACGAACCGTGTCCATCTGAGTTCTCGAAGCCGTAGTAGGGTTGGGAGAACCGATTCACGAACCTAGCACCCTGACTCGTGAACTATTGCCTTACGGTTCACGAACCACTTCACCAATGGTCCCTGTAAAAATTTAGCAGATGGTTAAAGACTTATTTTTTTAAAATATGTTTAGCATTGTTATAACTCTCTAAACACCTCTAAAACATCATGGATCACTAAAACGCTTGTGTATATGTGTCATGATTAGATTCTTAAGTGTTTAAATGAATATCGATTACTTATATTTCATAAGACATATTTGCCGGAAACAGTCATTATACACGGTTCCGCAACCGGACCACTCAGTGTATATTCTTTTATGTGATTTCAAGGCTAATTCTCACATGCTTACTTGAAACCCTAATTAGAGTTTTATCTAAACAGAGAAAGTGTTTTCTTGAATCTCAAGTTATCTTAGATTGCATTCTAAGCAACCCTCAGTGTTGAGCATCTATAAATAGAAATGCTCTTTCAACAGGGAATTAAATCCACTGACACTTTGTGTCCTAGTTGATAGCTAGAAGTCGTCCTCTATTGACCTCGCCATCTAAGAAACATAACTAGGTCTACAACCAAAGACTTTGTTTTGGGGATTCGTGAAGCTTAGTCGACTATCTTTTACCTTAATAGTTCGTGTATCCACGATCTTGCTTTTTTGTTATCGAAGTTCTCGTAATCTTTTCAAGAAAGATAGATAGTAATCACAAAGTTCTCTTCGTCTTAGACTTTATGATTCCTTAACATAGATCTAAAAACTATTTTTAATTGATAAGTTGAATATTGTTCTTGAGAGGTGGTAAATAATCCATGCTTCTCATCTAAGTGAGTATAAGTGTTCTGATTTGTGAGGTTTGCTAGCTTTTTCTATTGCAAACAGATTTCCAAGCCCTGATCCTTGATCTAAATGAAAATCAAATATGCTTATCTAATAAAGGCAGATTGGTATCAAAAGTCTTCACTTCGGATGAAGCAACTCTTAGGCTGTAAAGGACATCAGCTAAGGGAATCAAGAGATGTAATTAGCGCGACTCTAACTGAATTGCTTGGAGGGTGGATTTGGTCTCAACTACATTCCAATCTGAAGTATAATAGTATGCTAGTGCCTGTAGCAACTTAAAACAGTTTGGTGTTAAAATCTGGACGAGGTCCCGAGGACGGTTGATACAACGGTTCGTGAACCATTAGGCTTGTTCACTAGTCATGTTGCAACGGTTCGTGAACCGGGTTCGCCAACCTTACGAGACTAGCGAAACTTAGTTTACCACGGTTCGTGAACCGGGTTCGTCAATTGCTAGCCTTTAATACCAACTTTCAAATTTCGGTTCACAACGGTTCATGAACTTTCCCATCCGAACTTGCGTTTTGCGAATCGCCGCCACCCCTCCCCGTATTTCTAAAACTCATATATGTATGGTTTGCGAACTGGTTCGGCCGACCTATCTGAGAAAATATCATATAGTTCAACACTTACCTCTTATGATATTTGAAACATTCCCACGTGATAAAATCATTTGCATGAGAAATATTCAATTGATCCACATATTAATTCACACAATAGATTGTTCAAAACTAATATTGTTAAGGATCGTTGAACAAATTTGCTTAGAAAAATATTTCGAGATTTTTAACTAGACAAGCTTGACTCGAAACTTCTTCTTTGTAAATCTACTAGAAGTAAAAGATAGAATGGTAAGATTGTGAGTAAAATACAATCTTCACATACCTGATCGATTATCCAAATGTCTTCGTCGATATTCGGTCTTCGAGGTGATATATGATAATCAACTAACAAATTCTAACCTAATCGAGACTTGACTTAGTAGACTAGAAATTAAGATTTAGTTCTGATCATCTAACATTGGCAACAAGCTTGAGAAAGCAAAGCTTGCGGGTTCTACCAAGCATTGCTCTAACAGTCTACCCCTTTGTCAATTTTAGTGACAAAGCTATTATATATATATATATATGGATTCAAAATTAATAAACTTTTCAGCTCAATCCACTATGTTTGATTTCTTTGGTTCTTCAACAAACGTCTTGAATTCTTCGTACTTTAAGTTCTTATATGGTTATGCATCTGCTCGTTCGGCACTTTTGTTGTTGAAGATCCAGTAGTGATAACAACTTATGAGAATACTCAAGAAGATCTTTTTAGAATGAGGTAATCGCACTCTACTTATCGGTTGTTATACGAAACATAGTATTGTTATCTTCCTCAAAGTTCAATTACACCACAACTAATGAAGTAACACTACGGTGATATGTTCTCTCCCTTAGTCAATACTTACTCCTTTTACAAAATAGGTAAAACATATACATAATAATCCACTCCCCCTTACATAATGCTCCGAAAAGTTCTCATCTTTTTTGTCAACAAAATTGGCAAAAGAGAAAAATCGGGATCAAGGTGAATTAATCAAAATAGTATTCAAGACTAGAGAACACATACCAATGTTCAGTTTATACGATTTCATCAAGTAAACTCGGTTCGCGTCAAGGATATATAAAGGTACAAAAATCTCTTACAATTTCACAACCGCTCTCCCCACATAGATATTACCATTAAGCACAAGTTCAAAAGAACTCTTCCCCATTTGATGTCATTCCCGAAAGAACACCCTGAACGACCTTAACTCTAATCACAATAAAATAATTTTTCTTGACATACAAATTTACTTGCCAATTACGAACAAAGTAAATAAGTATCCCAATATTTTTCTCTCTTCTCGCCAGTTACAAACAAAGAAGTTAAAAATATCTATCTTAATTAATGTTAGAGGCACTAAGATACAAGATTTTCATGAGAAAAATAATCATCGACAAAAACTCTACGCCGATTCTGAACAAGAGAACAATTAGTGCGATATGACTTAACATAAGAATTATAACTTCTCTAGCCATGTACGAACGTAGAGATTAAAGTTCACCACTTATTCCCTGGCGGTGACACAATTAAAGAAGTAAGTAGATTCCTAGTGTACATCTTAAGGAATCCTGTAGCAGTCTATTCACAAAAGTGTAATCGTGGAGAGATCACAACTGCCAATCTCAAAATAGTTTACTCCTATTTTGAAAGATTTAAAAGCTTAACCTATGAGAAAATATGAGATATATGTTCTAATCACCAAAATATGATAACAAAGAAAAAATCTCACTCAATAATCAATACATATGTATATTCCATGAAGATTAGTTATTTCAAGTCATCTTCTAAAAAATATCACTCAATAAGCAATACATATGTATACTCCATGAAGATTAGATATTGCAAGTCATCTTCCAAAAAATCTCACTCAATAAGCAATAAATATGAGATATATATTCTAATCACGAATATGATAAAACATGCATGATGATAGTATTTGGAATAGCTAATGAAACACAAAAGAACTACTTCAAAAGCTAGTGTTCCTCATTCGTCATAGTTTTTTTAAAAAGGTATTTAAACTCATAGAAATAATTGTCTATAAGGAACTCTATTATATCTTTTGTGAGATTTAATCTCGCAACATAGAGATGGACAATGGTGTATGATACTTTGTGAGAACCCTTTCCCGGGACCGAGGCTTAACCTCTTTGAGGTCTTCAAATTTTAAGCGGAATATTTTTCACAAGAAAAATTTCAGAGTTTATTCAAACAATTCTACCCTCGTTTAGGTTGTGGTTCTCACCCAAGGGAAAGATGAGAACAACCAAAGATCAATATGGAGAACAATCCCTCCCAAAGAAAAAGAAAGTTCTCTAAATGAGAATTCTTACTCATTTTACGAAATAAGGGACCAATATGAATTGAATTCCTAGAAGACTTTGAGGTTTCTTGTTGCGCAACTTATTTCTTAATCCTTTGATAGATCTCCGAAGCTCATAAATCATCGAGTCATTTCCTTTGACAGAGATGTCTCTTTTAGTTATTGAACTTTCTTTCTCTTCCAAGATTGAGCATCCTGAGAACAAAGATTCTTTTGATTTCTGATTCTAAAATCACATTGATCATCTGTATGATTTCATTCCTTGCAGAAGGAGCATTGAGACATGGGTTTCATATCCTTACGTATGATCTGGTATTCTTCACAACTTTTGATTAAGGAATTTGTCTAGTAAATGTGTTTTGAGGAGATGTGTTGACTACTCTTATTAGAATTTCTCGACCTCGATCAATTATTCTTTTTGTGAATATTAAAAAACATGAATAAGTTTATTAGTCCTTATATGCTCATTTCTCATATTTTTTTTCAAATTCATGTTCCATTGCTATCAACCTTTTTGAACATAAGTTATTTTTCTAGTTAAAAATTAGTCTTTAGTGAACGCAATTCTTCAATCGAGAGACTTTTTTTTTTTTTCCAACCTAACTATAGGTTCAATTAGTCTTTTGTGTCACGAACCGACTTTGGAAACCTAACTCTAGGTTTCGTGAAACTTTTAAATACCAAACCCTTCCTTTGAAAAATACGCATACTCCAGGCTACTTTTTTATGTCAAGAATGGCATCTCCTTCGGGAACTTGTTATTTTCCAAGAGGTTTTCTTGATAAGGGTTTTGGTCTCACACTCAAAGAGGAGGATAAAGGAACTCTCGTGGAAGTTGATGACACGTCTTCTCAGTCTCCTGGTAACCTCTCAGATATTGAGGATAATAAAGAGATTTCTAATGAAGTTGTTCAAAACTTTATCAATCGGTTTGATGATGCAAAGCTGCTTGCTTGTTAACACTCTGAAAGATCTAGATATGTTAAGAATCTGAATTGATAAAAGTAAACTCGATCTTACTCTAATGAGGACACGACTTAAGGATCGTCTCAATGTTGTGTCCGAAGATACGGTTAATTCCGTCCGTCACAAGCTTGAAGTCTTGGAACCAGTGAAGTCTCCGTACCAGAACTCTGATTTTCGCTTGTGGCCTCTTTTTTTTTTAGAGTTGTTTTTTATTTTGCCTAGGAAACTTCTTATGAGAATTTTATTCTTGTGTTTTTAAGAAGGATAACTAGGGTTTGGAGTAGCCATTATTGTGAGTACACATAGTTATGTCCAACAATTTTCATCTTCAATGTTTTTAGATTTATTTATTTAAATTCTAAGTTATTTAGAAGATGATTTTTGCATATTAATCTTTATGATTTCATATATTGCAAAGTATGGGATATGTTTTTCGTCCGTGAACCTTGACCGTCCCATACTTGTTCCAAAGTTATCTCTATTATGTCGGTATGAATGTATTGATAAAAGATAGAATGAACTTTTGAATACAAAAGTTAAGCCTTTTATGTCATTATTTTGATGGAAGAAAGGATGAACTTTTGTTTACAAAGATCAAGTCTATTATATGTCACTGTGCAAATAGTGATAAAAAATAGAATGAATCTTTGATTATTCCGCACTATTGGTCTTTCCCTGATCCACATCTTTGTGCATATACTGTGTTGCTCCGTAAGTTCTCTTATGTCGAGCATGGCCAATTGAATTGATCATTTTTGTGGCTAATTCAATTGGGATCTTTGGATACAAATTCATGTTCTCATGTGATTTGATTATGTCCAAAGAAATCCTTATTTTCTTGTAAAAGTAAGGTCGCTCTTGTTGTTCTTTCTGGAATGGCATTTTATGGGGGAGAGTTCTTTTTGAACTTGTGCTTAATTGCCAAATCTTTATGGGGAGTGCGGCTGTGGAATATTGTAGGGGTTATCTTGTATCTTTATAAAATCCTTGATGAATGCATTTAGCTTCGGCTATATGATTGCATCTAAATAAGTTGGTATGTTATTCTCTTTTGGTCATGAAGTATCTATACGAAAATTTCATGAGGATCCCACTAGTTTTCGTACCTTTGCCAATTTATATTGACAAAAAGGGGGATAATTAATGTGTAGTTTCATACTACAAATACATATGGTTTACGGATCATTATGTAAGGGGGAATGTTTTCATGTTGAGATGAAGTATTGACTAAGGGGGAGTGATACATATCACCGTAGTATTGTTGTCAAAGTTGTGATACAATTGAACTTTGATGTTGTGTAATGATACTATGACACTGTATAAAAATGATCGAGAGCATTTGTTTTCTCATTTTTATCGCTACGGATCTTCAACAACTATGATGCTGAGTTTAACAAGTTTAGAATCATGGAATACTTAGAAGTGACGAAGATTTCGAGTCGTGTTGAAGATGCCAAGGAGATCAAGTATTTGGATGAGAAGCTACGAAGTTTTATTTATTTTGTAATCCATATGTATTGATAGTTTTGTCATTAAAATTGACAAAAGGGGAGATTGTTAGATCAATTTGCTCTGGCCGAACTCGCATGTGTTGCTATCTCAAGCATGTTTGTCAATGTTTGTGATCAAAACTATAAGTCTTGATTTCTAATCTACTTATAAATGTCTTGGACTAGGACATAGATTGTGCAGTTGAGCCTTAGACTTCACGGCATTCATCATTTGAAGACGAAGAACTACTAAGGAGAACTTGTGGAACTTCATCAACAAAAGGTATATGGAGACTGAAACTCATCTATCACTTGGAAAGTCTATTTCTACTCTATCTCCTATATTGTGACATAAATCGTGTTACGATATAGTTTCTATTATACACATTTGAGATTTCGAAATGAGTTTAACTCGCTTACATATTTCTCGGAATATGTGTTGGCAAGCTTTCGCTTCGACCAAGTTTATCTTATATTCTTGATGCAAGTCAAAATATGATCATGTGAAAATTTTCGAGTAACATCTTACATGGTTTGTGTGATACAATCATTTGGTGTAGACTTGGAATGTTTCGTTATGATTATTTCAATGAAAATTGCTTTGATGCTAATAGTGTGTGAAAACGGCTATTATCATCCTCTAAGAAAGTTTCAATGATTGAAATAAGAGTTTAGAACACTTAAACATTATTGGATATGTCATGTTGTGTACTCTTGCACATATGTAATCCATGTCCTGGAACCATAGTATGCGTACACGTACGCGTACCTGTTGGCTTGAGAAATCCGAGAACCTAAATATGCATACCCATTCGTGTATCTTGGCGTAAGGTTCATGTACGAATATTTCGATGGGATTGGAAGTTCGCGTGCCGTTTACGTCTTGGCGAAACCCAATTTTGGTCGGAGTATTTCAAGTATGCCTACTCGTTTGCATACTTGAAGGTTAAAGTTCTAAAATCGGTTGTGTACATGAACATAAACATTTATTTAATAAAGAATGCAATCTTTGCAAACCATGGGTATAATGTTCATGAATTGATTCGAGTGAATCAAACCATTTTGCTTCAATTGTGTTCTTGTATACGTCTATGAGAATATAGCAATTGAATAACTCTTTAACTAGTTTCATTTGAGTCATTTGAACTAGTTATGGTTAAGATGAACAAGGTTGATATGAGATTAATCATATGGATAACTTCGGTTAACTATTATTGAACCAACATGGTGTACACGTTTAGGTACGGTTACATAAACCTAAATGAGGGTACATTTCATTTGTGTGTAACAAGCTATGTTCGATCTAACGGTTGAAAGATATTATCTTGGTTGAATCGGGTTTTTCATCTAACGGTGAATATTGAATGCTTTGTTACCAAGGTAACTTAAATTGCAAACCATGATTTGAAAACTATATAAATGAGAACTCTAGTAATCGGGAAACCTAATCCCCATACTACATGTGTTACTAGTTGCATAGCTAGGTCGATTCTCCTTTAACCTTAGGTTTCTATCGAGACCCTGTAGGTTAACGACTTAAAGACTTCATTGGGATTGTGAAGCCATACCCAACTATTTTCTCTGTAGTTGCGTGATATGATCTTGTTGTTTCTATCGTGTTGAGTACAATTGTAAAATTGGATCTAGATTAATTCTCAGAGAGGCAAGATGGAAAAGTAATCACGAACACATTTGTATCATCGTTTGTGATTCCACAATATCTTGTTTCGCTAGTCGATTAAGATTATTGTGAGGTGATTGATAATACTAGGATGTTCTTCGGGAATATAAGACCGGTTTATCAATTGGTCCATGTTCACCTTGATTTATCAAAAGACAGAACAAAAACTCATAGGTATTTATGTGGAGACAGATTTATCTATTCCAATAGAATATTTTGTGTGAGACAGATTTGTTTATCAAGTCTAGCAACTCTTAGTTGTGGGTGAGATCAGCTAAGGGAATCAAGTGCGTAGTATCCTGCTAGGATCAGAGACGTAAGGAACACAACTGTACCTTGAATCAGTTTGAGATTGATTAGGGTTCAACTTCTGATCGGTCCGATTGGTAGTAGGCTAGTGTACGTAGCGGCTTAATACAATGTGGTGTTCAAAGCTGGACTAGGTCCGGGGTTTTTTTGCATTTGCGGTGTTCCTCGTTAACAAAATTAAATTGTCTGTATTATTTCTTTTCCGCATTATATTTTGTTATATAATTTAAATATCACATGTTGTGCGTTATATCGATCGATTAGGAAATCCAACCTTTGGTTGTTGATTGAAATTGATTGATCCTTGAACATTGGTCTTTGGTACCGTTCAATTACTACTCTTATATTCAATCGGGCTCGCAAATTTCTATTTCTTTGATTGCGAATTGAATTGAGATATAGAGATATAAACTCTTGTATATACTTTACTCTAGATTGAGTCATTGCTAGTTGATTCTCTAGAAAGTATATTGGAGTAAGTCCTCTTAGATTGCCAAACGATTTGTTGGGTGTGGTTTTTGTACCCCCCGCATTTTCAATTTGTGCCATCGAATCCTGGTGGTACGTTAATAGAGATTGCACTCATGTCCATAATACAGATCGCTTCAAACACATACTTATTAAGTCTCACAGTGTTTTTATGCTCTGATACCAATTGAAAACGAATGGGTACCATGTACACCACCAACTTTTTCCTTCGACAACTTGTATGGAAAAAACCTAATACAATTTCAAATAGACCAACTAAATGATCCTTGGAAATATATGTATATAATGTCTATATCTCTAACCTCTTCTTAATCAGTATGTATATAGAAAAGAGTCCGTGAACTTGATTGTTAAGAAGGTGTTGATGGTGGATTTTCGACAAAGGCTAAAATCGTAAAACCATAATCTTACATATTCCTGATCCAGCAATCAGATGAGTATTAAGGCTCATGTCTCTCATTAAAGCATGAAAACTCATGCCAAAAGAACCTTTAACTTAGTATATTGCCTCTCGGAGCATACATGAATATGCAGTCTCTCAATTGAGGCCACGACACATTTCATTAATACTGAACAATTTCAGTAATCACTTTTATATAGAATCAAACGATTGGACGGCTCCAGACGCTTGCATGCTAGTATAGAGCGATAACGTCTCCCGAGGATGTAAAAATGTTTTCCATGACTATATAAAAGACACATGTATAGAATCTTAATGATTTGACGGCTCCTAGACAGCTTGCCTGCTAGTATAGAGCGATAACGTCTTCAGGATGTAACAACGTTTTCCCTGACTATACGTAATAAATATGACGCTTCAACTAGCTCATATCGCTCAATTCTCGAATAATTAATTCTCCTAGACAACGTGCTAGTATAAAGCCATCAATTAATTATTTTTAGTCACTAGATTCATAAATATTCAACGTATGGGCATCTGAGCCACTATCGATAAAGCCCCGAGAAAATGGTGCAAGTGTACTCAGCAATAATGCACTAGCGAGCACCTGAATGCACGAACGAGCATTCAAAAATACGAAGGAACGAGGAAACCTATGCAAAATAGGAAAATAATAATAAGATATTAATTGAGGCGCCTAAGGGACCAGGTCCACCAGCAGGCCGGACATGCCGTCGTGGCCGGTCCCAGCCTCTTCCCATATTTTATCCTATTTATTATTTTCCATGATCTCATGAAAACTCCTTCATTTGAGCAAACTCCCCAGTTTCATGGTATTTCCTTCACATCAAGGAAATAATATAAAATCAGGAAAGGTGGCACGGGACCGGGTCTACTAGCCGGCCGGCCGGCCATGCCCTAGTCGTGGTCGGTCCCACACCTTGTAATTCCTTATTATTTTATTATTATTATTTTCTTCATCTTATGAAACTCCTCAGTTTCATGATATTTCCTTCACATCAAGGAAATAATACAAAATTGGGAAAGGTATCACGGATGGTCCACTAGCCGGCCGACCATGCCCTAGCCGTGGCCGGTCCCATACCTTGTAACCCCTCATTTTTTTATTATTATTATTAAATCCTTCATCTCATGGAAACTCCTTCGTTTTGAGGAAACTCCTTCGTTTCAACAAACTCCTTAATTTCATGATATTTCCTTCATATCATGAAAATAATATAAAATCACGGAATCGGGCTTATTAGCCAGCCGACCATGCCCTATCCATGGCCGGTCTCACACCTTGTAATTTCTTATTTTATTATTATTATTTCCTTCATCTTATGAAGTTCCTCAGTTTGAGCAAAACCCTGATTTCTTCATATTTTCTCAAATATTGCTCAAACACGCATCAGAAAATATCAAAATTCTCAGGACTGAGACACAGACACTATGGTGACATGGGCATATTACCTTGACCGACTAAGGTTGGACCTTTGGCTTGCAAGAGGCCGGTCCCACATATTTTCATCATTTAATCTAATTTGTTCACATTAGGTTCAAACTCTTCCAAACAACTTGGAATTTCATCAAACGATCGTCGATCGATCCCGCAACCACTAGGGCCGGTTTCATTATCCCTTGGTCTGTCCCTCACTTCTTCAAAATTAGGGTTTATTACATAATGCTCAGACGAGCACTATTTGAATAAATGATTAAACCAACATTTAATCTTGACCAACTGGTCTTCGAAAGACTTTGGCATTTGCTCACTCGAGCATCTGGGTGCTACGTGGTCGGCCCATTATCCCATGTAGCCGGTCCCTCTCTCACTCCATGATTAATTTTCAATAAATCATCAATTGATCTGCAATTGATCAAATTTATGGTTTCGAATCCAAGGCTCATAATTCTGGGCAGGTTCAAACACTAATAATTTTACGTTGATCCTGCAATCAACATTTTAAATGATTATACTCGGTCCAGTTGCCAGTATATTAATTAATATTTTATTTGGAGATGAGCAACATTTGCTCAGACTAGAAATATTGGTTCAACTATCAATATTCAACAATTCATCGAATGAGCAATATTTGCTCACCTTAACTATCAACATTCATTCAACAATTATACCTATGTCTCAACAGACATGTTCAATTCATGAATCCTAGAACATTCGTAAATCATGTTCGACTCAGCAATACAAAAACTCATCGTCTCCTCAAGTCAACAACTGACTAAGTAAATACACGTCTGACTTGCAGACTCCACAATCACGATACATTAATCGTGTCACATGGGGGGATATCAACTAGGGTTTTGGCCTGGCGGTCTACGGCACGTGTGTCCATCCACGATGAGAATGTGAGCAAGTCGTGTAAGCAGTTAGAGGAGTTAGCACAGTAATGGGTGGACAATAAACCAAGTCTCCGCACGATGGGCAACTAGTTTTAGCAAGATTTCCCACTTACCCACTCTTTGACTCTAGCAACTGTCACACTTCATGGGATCAAGGTATCTACGATTCTTGTAATATAAATAAGTCTCTGAACCCATGATTGAATAACAACAACAACAAAGAACAAGAACGCTCATTTTGAACAAAGAATTCTCATCACACAAGAATTCTCATCATCTGACCAATCACTCTATTTCAATCAATCAGAACTTATCTTATTTCTTCACGCAGAATACACAACACACCTACAATCCTTGATCACTATTGATCTCACACATTTCTCAGCTTCCCTCTTACAGATCGACCCATCCTCTCTTGTGACCGAATTGACTCTGGAACGTCCATTGTCTTGGTTTAGGCCGGAGTCTTACAGATTGATCTCTCAAATTCAAGCACTCCCTTTGCGGTGCATCCGTGTGAGGTTAAGCGGTTTTCTTGGTTCAAGAAGTCTCCTCCGCATGGCGTCTCTTTACTTCCTTTAAAACCAACCAAATCGTTTTCCCCATCTACAAAAGGGTACTTGGACGATCTCAAAAATTAATATTCAAGATCAATCTAGTCTTATCCAAATAAACCAATCGAAATTCTTCCAAGTAATTAAACTTGTTATCTATCTTTCAAGATACAAATTCTACAAGAAACGAGTCTTGTAATCGATCACAATTAGATGGATGTATTTACATAGATTGAATACGTACAACTTGCATCAATCTAATTATAAAGATAAACAATATAATGCGGACAAGACACCGAAGTTTTTTTAAAGAAGAAACCGCAATAACGAAAAACTCTACGGGACCTCGTCCGATTTGAACACCAAACTTTATTAAGCGCTACGGACACTATCCTCTTTTATCGGACTTGATTGGAATTTAGTTGAGACTGAATACACCCTCCAAGTGATTCATTTACATTCGCTCTCCTTACGTCTCTTAAAACTCGTAAGGCTCTACGCGATTGATTCCCTTAGCACGTCCTTTACAACCTAAGGGTTGCTTCAGCCGAAGTAAAGACTTTTGATACCAATCTTCCTTTATCAGATAAACCTATTTAATTTCCGTTTAGATCAAATATCAAGGTGAGGAAATATGTTTGTAATAAACAAAGCTATAAAACCTCACAAACCCATGTTTATGATCACACAACATGTCAAAAATCTTCTTAAGAGACAGAGAGAAAGACGATCTGGAAAAAGGGTTTATAGATCCAACTTTCAAGGTGAATCTTTCTCTCAAGATGAATAACCTCTTGATGCTTTAAATGCCGCGAGTTCGGACATGTGCAACAAGAATGTCCAAGTAAGGAATACTATCAAGGAAATAATGGTCTCATAGTTTCTCATGATGATATGCCTGATGAGCCTTTTCCCCAAGAAACTCTCGTGAAAAGACGAGGGTACCCAAATACACCACAATCTTTAAATTATCCACCTATAAGTCCTCTTCAAAGTGATTGTCTATGGACAAAGTCGAGACAATACTATAAATCGGTATTCACACTTTGTGTGATTGTCTATGGATACAAGATCGAGACAATACGACTACCAAAGTGTGATTACTTGATAATAGGTTCGGACTTAACCAAACTTTATATGATCACTATCAAGTAAAGCGGAGTTAACGTTTGTGTATTTTACTTCTAATTATAATAAAAAACTATAATTACGGAAATAGAAAAGTAAAAGACACAACAACATTTTGTTAATGAGGAAATCGTAAATGCAAAAAAACCGGAACCAAGTCCAGAATTGAATACTCTCAGAATTAAGCCGCTATACAAAATCTAAACCAACTTCGTATAGTTGAGACCGACCAACTACCCCTAGTTCAATTAGTTTCCTCAGTATCCCTGCGCATCCGACTTCGATGAGTGCACGCACTGGAACAATTCCTTTGGATCGTATTCCAAACAGTAAAGGAACAACAAATTTGTTTGGTAACAACTCTATTGATTTTTTAAGATAAAGATATCTCAAGCCATATGCAAAGGCTCATCCGTTTAAGCTAATAAACTCCTTTTCCTGGTTAGATCAATCTATCCAATAACTACCGAAGCAGTCAAGTTTATATTTGCACTCAATCCAAATAAATCTCAAAGAGATATATTATAAATGCCGATCTCACACAACTAAACAATCGAATAAATCCGATTTTAGTTGGATCCCAACCGATCAATGTTTGTGCAACACAAAGATATGAGAAACCAATAAGAAATCTTCTTCGTCTTCAAATCTTCTTTAATCTTCAATTAAAACCTGCACAACACCACTTGAATCTCTTGTGATCATTCACACACAGAACGGAGTCTATTAACAATGGATTATTACAAGATGTCTTTAGATCTACAAACGGTTCTAAAGATCCCGTCGGTACCTCGATCTAGTTTGAGTGAATCTTATATCTTAAGAGTAGATTCTCAAGAATAAATAAACTAGGTGCAATCAAAGTTTCAACAACCGTTAGTCAATCAAATCAATCGAAAATTAATAACACTGCAATTATCTAGTTTCCTTCCAACGGTACTCGTAGAGCTTCTTGATCCACATAAGTCTTTAAACGAGCGGTCGTAAGAGATTTCGACTAATTAGGGTACTTTCCTCTCCGATTAGACGGCTCCACCAGAAACAATAAAATATGAAGTTTGCATGGCTCTTAGGATAGTTTGCTACAAATGTAAACTTAGGTATTTATAGACCAAGGATGTTTGGACACCAAGGAATTTCCAAAACCGAAAGTATTATCAAGATATGCAATAAATGCCCATTCGGTTTTCATAATCCCAGTAAATGCCTTGTCTAATATTTCCCGAAATCTCTCAATAGAAAATCTCCTATTAGTAAATGCACATTACTAATTTTTATTCTCTAGAGATATGCATTTAATTGCTGGTAATTAAAGCATATAAAACTAACAACCTTAATTAAAAGATTCTTAATTTATTTCGGAACATGATCTCCTTAAGTACTAATGAATATGTTTGAACAATAAAAGATAACAGTTACTGTTCGTGTTCATAGTATGTTGAAATCTCTTTTTTGTAAATCCTCTTTCATATTTACAATCTTTGAATCGATTATACCACACTTCCAAACAAGTTTAGAATTGGTTCATCTCAGTATTCCAAGACAACTATGTGATTGATCAAATATCAAATCACATCCATGGGTTCAATCGGTTCTACCAATCACTGGGATCGGTTATACCCTAATATGGAAGCACTTGTGATCGCTTACACAAGTTACCGGGACCGGTTACATCAATTACCAGGATCGGTTACATCAATTACGGGACCGGTTACCATATACACATGGTATTGCTTGTGATCGGTCACACGATCACTAGGATCGGTTACACTAATTACCAGGATCAGTTACACCATTACTAGGACCGGTTACACTAATTACAAGGATCGATTACACAACTCTCTGTGATCGGTCACACTAATTACTAGAACCGGTCACACCATTACAAATATCGAACTTACTATCTCAAATTGATTACTTAGGATCGGTTACACTAATTAATCAAAACTAGTCACACCAAATCATAAGTCAGGCATTATGATTTGTTGTACCAAGATACATAACAAAGTTACGATCGGTTCTACCATCTCACACATATTGGTAATCCAAAGATTTGCAATCAATAGCCGTACCAATAAGCCTAGCGATTTCCGTTCAATTCATAAAAAAAAGTTCATGAATGTACTTCCTTTAAACTAATGTAAAACATTGTTTCCTATGATGAAATCTTCACCTTTACCCATTCACATAATCATAACAACATTCATAAGATTATGTCGATGTCATATCTACGAAGTTCAAAAGATAAGCGTTATACTTCGTGAGTCTAACTCCTAATAATATGATCATGTGATCATGTCTCACTGCTAGAGTAATATATCCATACATAGCTTAGCGAGTTATGTTTTCAATATAGAATGACTTGAAAGATACGTTAGGAATGAAATAGTTCAAGTCAGTATTACTAACCTCAAGAAGAAGGATGACGTCGTCGTTGTAGTTCGTTACTTCTTCACGTTCTTCAGGTCTTCGAGTATTACTTGTATGTCTCAACATTCCTAGACTTTCTAGTCTAACCTAAACGAAGTTGTCTCTAGTACATAATCAAGCGACTCTTAGATGAGTTTTGATTCACTAAAATATGACAACCAAACTTGGCATACCAACGCTTGGTGGGTTCAACCGAGCTATGCTCTAAAAATCTCCCCTTTTGTCAATTTTAGTGACAAAACTCTTAATACATATGGATAAAAAAATTACAAGAATTCATTATACATACGCTTGATTTCAAGTTTCAACAACACTATAACCTATATATATTCAATCAATAAATGCCGCTGTTGGCATCTGAATAACAAAGCTTAGATTTCCCCTAAAGGTAAGATAGATAGATATTCAATCCGAACATCTTTGTTATTCCCCTTTTGTAGTACAAGAATGACTACACTATGATATGTTTCCCCACCTTAGTAAATGCTGTACTCTTTCGTTAGTGATAGGTGTAGAATACACCGTATTTACTATATAGAGTTTATGCTTTCTTTGCTATTTTTCTTGTGAATTATGTACTTTACGCGTGTTTTTGAGTTACTAGGTACTCTGGAGTCGCACGGAGGAAAAAAAGAAGAAATTATCCAAATTGGGCCAAAGGGTGAAATTGTCATCTCACAGGCGAGCTATATGTGGAGCAGGCTGAAACGCGGCGAGCGAGAACGGAAATATGAAGCTAACGGCGAAAGCTTGAAGTCAATCCGACTGCGTCTGAGAAAGTTACGAGCGAAACCTATGGATGAGCTTGTCGGATACATGAAACCGACAGGCCATGTTTGAGCTAGTCAGCCCTTAACGGGAACAGCTGGGTGCCTAGAGTCATGACTGGGTAACCCCTTATCTATCTCATTCGAGTGGGATTAGCCATCTCCTTTCCTACACCCTAGATCGAAATCAACTTTCGATCTCATTAATCTCTCAATCATTATCTGCACCTGGAATGAGGTCGAGAAAAAGAAACGCTGCGGCTAGAAATGGAAGAGATCGATTAGGGTTCGATTGATCGGAAGCTAAGAGATGAATCAGAGTAGAGGTTAGACTGAATCGATTAATGAAGAATCTGACGGAATCAGAGAAGATTTGGTCTGTGAGATCGATAAGAGTGGAGAGATTCGAAATGGGTTTGATGGAACTGACGAATGTCTGTGGTTGAGCCGATGGTTTTTAGGAACTGAGGCTGTTATTGGGTTTGAATGGAGGAATAGAGAAGGAATTAAAGGAATGTATTGAATGCGGATCTGTGATGGGAAGCGGTGACGTTGGAGATGATAATGGAGACGGCTGAGGTTAGAGTTCGAGATGGAGGTGAGGCTGTGGAGTTGTGAAAAAGGTGATAAGCTTATGATAGCTTGGGTTGAAGTTACTACAGGGCATGAGCAGCTGCATGAATGGCTGTTGTCCCTAAGTGCAGTGAAGGTAAGGGAAATGGAGGTTTGAAGTTGGGTTAGCAGGTAGCTTTGGGGTCTGAGATGATGGCTTGGGTGTTCAGAATGGTGCTGTGTGTTGTTAACTGGTGCTAGCTCAGTGCTGCTATGAAGTTGTGAGCCTGAGCAAGTGTTGCTTGAAGGTTGGTGATGATTCTGATGGTGAAGCTCAGGGAAGAAATGGACTTGCAGTTGCTGTTGTCTGAGAGAAGATGTGAATATGGAATTGCTCAGTGGTTGCTACTGAGTTAGCTGGTGATAGCTTAAGATGAATGATCTAGAAGTGAAGGTGGAGATCATGAAGCTGGATAGGCAAGGCATGAATCTGAGGAGGCTGCAGGGCAAGTAGTAGGACTTGATATGTTCAGGCATGAAGTACAAATGGTGGTGAAAGAAAGCTGCTGTTGGAACTGATAAGTTAGTGAAAATCAGGTGGATGCAGTGGAGCTTGAGCTCAGGATGACTATTTAGGCTGTGTATGGAGCTGCTTGGTTGAGAACAAGGTGCAGCTGGAGGGAAGCTGCAGCTACTGGCATTGTTGCAGTGGTTGATTGTTGGAGTTCAACAGGTGCAGTCTAAGGGAATTGGTGCATTGGCCCAGCCATCATGGCTGGGAATGAAGTGTGCAAAGCTGGAATTGGCATAGTACAAAGATGATTCAAGGACAATCTTTTGCCAAGGATGAACTCGGGGAGATGGTAGTGAAGTGCCCGGTGGTAGATTTATTTCAAAGTGAGATGATTGAGGGCGTGGCTTGGCTACAATGGTGGAGTTGAACTGGGCGCCGAGATGGATGCTTTGAAGGCAAGGAGTGGTGTCGGGGAGTTCTTTGCGATTACTAGTAGCAGGGGATTGAAAAATTGTAGAAGTCGATGTTGGTGATATTGCAGCCGCAGTGAGAACTAGTCACGTTGGTGGAGCTGAGGTGATTGAGCTGGAAAGAGTGGGGATATATAGGCAATGGCCCGAGTTGTGGAGATTGTCGCGAGGAGATAGCTAATTACGCGAGCTTCTTTGTGATGGGGTTGTTAATGCAGAGATGAGAAGGCACAGGAAGGGGTTAAGCACAATGATGATACAGGAAAAGATATTGCAGTGATGGCAAGAGAAGCTGGCACTGATGCACTATCTTGGTGCAACACAAGTTGGCCTGGCAAAGGGCAATGGCTTTGGCAAGACAGCCTAGCCGGTGAGTAAGATTCTCGACCCTGGCCTCGACTCACTTTGACTCGGTCTGACCAACCTGACCCGATCCAACTCGGCCGACCGTTCCGACCCGTTGACCCGACCGATCCAACCCGTTGACCGGTGGCCGGGCGGACTTTGCCGGTCACCGGGGCTGATTCCCTAGACTTTCCGGCCACAACACCAGACTTCCCAAGGACCGTTTTTGGGGCGTATTTTCTACACGGGTTTCTCCTCATTATGGGCTTGGTGGATTCTCACCTAATGGACTTTGAAGACTAGACCTAATTTTAGAAGTTGGAGAAAAGCTATAAAAGGGAGGTTTTCTACAACACATGATATATCTTTTTCTTGGGAATTTTGGAGAGCCGTTTTGTTTACGCTTCTAGGGTTTGGTTTTGTTCTTCTTCTTCCTTGTTTATTATTGAATATTGATGATGATGAACTCCATAGCTATGAGTAGCTAAACATCTTATTGGTTATGGGATAAAAGTTGATTTCTCAACATGCTTTTGATTCAATGAATTAGTTTTGTCTCAGTAATTATTGTTTGTGATTCACAATTAATAGTGTTATAAGATTTGAAAACTTGTTAGGTTGAGTCCGGAATCAATCCGATTTGTGTTCATCTCTAGAGCTATATTAGGGTTTTCAATACGAAAAAGTTGTTTATCCCTGATTCTAAGTAGCATAATTGTGGTTAGTGCTTGTAGTGATACAACTCCATAGCTATGAGTAGCTAAACATCTTATTGGTTATGGGATAAAAGTTGATTTCTCAACATGCTTTTGATTCAATGAATTAGTTTTGTCTCAGTAATTATTGTTTGTGATTCACAATTAATAGTGTTATAAGATTTGAAAACTTGTTAGGTTGAGTCCGGAATCAATCCGATTTGTGTTCATCTCTAGAGCTATATTAGGGTTTTCAATACGAAAAAGTTGTTTATCCCTGATTCTAAGTAGCATAATTGTGGTTAGTGCTTGTAGTGATACATCCTACTAGTCACAAGTGAATCATAACTTTTGTTAAAACGTCTAGTGCTTTTACACATTCGTTTGCATTGATGAGTCTTATTCCATAAATCTTAATGCTTTTAGGGAGTTAAACTTAATTGTGCTTTTACACTTTAGGTTGCTTTCGACGAAGAATTCACATATGCATCTTTTAATGTGGTTGTGATGAAAACGGGAATTAACGGGTTATACTTGCGATCAAGATATCCTAGGACTTTTAATAAATACGAGATTAAAATACCAATTCTAATCATTGATGAAAATACATGTTTGTGAATGATACTATCCCTTGACCAATATCTTCTCCTTATTGATTTCTCAAATTATTTACTTTGCTTTCAACTATTTCTATTTGCTTAAACAACAAACATACCTTGGGTTACTTTAGAAACTGAAATTTACATAACAACAAACGCCTCTCTGTGGATACGAACTCTTCCTTACCTTGTGCTTCATTTAAATTTAGTGCGTAAGAAAGTGAAATTATTTTTGACGGATTGACACACGATCAAATTTTGGCGCCGCTGCCGGGAGGCATACGGCTTGTTATTAAGTTTTTAGTTTCTTTTTACAATTTCGCTTTTATCTTTGCTTTTCGGTTCTTGTCTTGTTTCTCACTTGTTTGCGAGAAATTGTTTGCAGTGCATAATCTCGGCTTCTAAGGATTGGAATTATCCAAGGTGCGGGATAGCTACTAGACGCGGCACAATACTCCAACCAAGTAAAGACACAACGGACGAGCACGAGGAGGAAGTAGGAGAAGAGATTTTCCGACAACGTGAAGAAGAAGAAATGGGTGATGCAAATCGTTCACTCAAGGACTTAGCTTCTCATAGGCTTGATACACAACGGGGTGTATTCAAACGAATTCTACTTTTGAGATAAAGCGGGGTTGCTTAGAGAATTACCAAAATTCCATGGCATGGTGAATGAAGATCCTAACAAACATCTTTTGGACTTCCACACCATTGTTACGGCTATGCTTCCAAAGAAATGTTGAGGCGGATGGTGCAATGTTGAAGGTTTTCCGTTTCTCTTTAATGGATAGTGCTAAGGATTGGTTGTACTATTTACCTCCCGGAAGTGTCACAACATGGAATGGGTTGAAGAAACTCTTTTTGGAGAGATATTTTCCCGCATCCAAGTCTACTCAAATTCGCAAAAGAAATTTGTGGGATGAAGCAAAACGTGGGAGAATCCTTATATGAATGTTGGGAACGGTACAAGAGATTGGTTGCAAGCTGCCCTCACCACCAATTTAGTGACGCTATGATCATCCAATACTTCTATGAAGGACTCCAATCAAGTGATAGGAATCTTATTGACGCTGCGGGTGGTGGTGCACTAGTTAGCAAGACGGTGGCACAAGCTAGGGAGTTGATTGAAAACATGGCAGCGAACTCACAACAATTTATGAGTCGTGGTTCGGATGTGATTCTAAGAAGGGTGAGTGAAGTAAGCGAGGTGGAGGAACTTCGTCAACAAATGGGTAACATGACAGCAATGTTGCAACAAGTTGCATACGCGGTTATACCAACTTCTCCTCAATCTTATGAAGACGAGCAAGCTAATGCGATCTTTCCGAATCAACCAAGACGGTATGATCCATACTCCAACACTTACAATCCGGGATGGAGAGATCACCCCAATTTTAGCTATGCCAACAAGCAAGGAGCGGTTCAACAACCTACTTTCAACCGTCCTAGTGGATTTCAACCACAACAACAACAATTTCAGCAACCTCAAGCACAACAATCAATGCAAACTCAAGGTGCTGATATTGATGCAAAGCTTCAAACTTTTATGCAAGGTATTTCTACCATGTTCAAAGAAAGTCAACAAGAGACTAAGAGTGCTATTAAGGAGTTGCAAACACAAATGGGCTCCATGGCTATTGAGTTGAACCAATTGAAGGCGCAAAATAGTGGGAAACTCCCTTCTCAACCTATTAACCCAAAAGAGGGTGTCAATGCTATTACGTTGAGAAGTGGTACACAACTTGTGCAACCCGAAGTTGCTTGATTCGGGCAAGGTGGAGACACCAAAGGAACTGTTTTGGAGGAGAAAGTCGAGATTCTCCCCAAACTTAAGGTACCTATTTCTAACGCTAAAACTCCGGTTTCTACTTATGTTCCTCCTCTACCTTTTCCTCGCAGATTTGCAAGTTCTAAGAAGGCGGAATTAGAAAAGGAGATTTTAGACGTTCTCAAAAAGATCCATGTGAACATACCACTCATTGATGCTATCAAGCAAGTTCCAAAGTATGCAAAGGTGTTGAAGGACTTGTGTACCAACAAACAAAGGCTCAAAGGTAATGAAGTGCTTAGTGTGGGGGAGAATGCCTCGGCAATTTTACAACACAAACTCCCACTAAAGTGCAAGGATCCGGGTAGTTTTGACATTCCCGTCACAATTGGTAACAAAACTTTTAACAAAGCTATGTTGGATTTAGGCGCATCCGTTAATGTTATGCCGGCGTCAATGTATAATTTACTTGATCTTGGTCCTCTCAAAAAGGCTGAAATTGTATTGCAATTAGCCGATCGATCTAATGTCTACCCAATGGGTATTGTTGAGGATGTTCTTGTGCAGGTTAATCAACTTGTATTTCCAGCGGACTTTTGTGTGTTAGAGATGGATGAAGGTGCACCGGACTCGTCTCTTCCATTGCTTCTTGGGCGTCCTTTCATGAAAACGGCGAAAACCATAATTGATGTGGATAAGGGAACGCTAACTATGGAGTTTGATGGAGAAACAATACGTTTCAACATTTTCGAGACGATGAGATATCCTAGCGATGTCCACTCTTGTTTCTCCATTGATGTGATGGACACATTGGCACAACAAATGTTTGAATTAAACGGTGATGATGCTTTGGAAACCGTGTTAACTACATCCATAGATAATGGTGTAGAGTGTGGTAATGAAGTCAAGGAAGCTCTTGGTGATCTTAATTCACTCCAAGAATGCCCGAAAACTCATAATATCTCTTTTATTTCTTTACCATGCAGTGATGAAAAGCTTGTACCTTCAATTGTTAAATCTCCAAAGTTAGAATTGAAACCTCTTCCCGACCACCTTAAGTACTTGTACTTGGGTGATAATGAAGAGTTACCTGTGATTGTTTCTAATGAGCTTAATGATTTACAGGAGCAAAACTTCTAAGGGTGCTAAGGAAGTACAAGACGGCCATAGGATGGACAATTGCCGATATCAAGGGTATTAGCCTGCCGTTTGTATGCACAAAATTCGTTTGGAGGATGATGCAAAGCCTACTAGGGAAGCGCAACGTCGGTTGAATCCTCCCATGATGGAAGTTGTGAAAAAGGAGATACTCAAGCTTTTGGAAGTGGGTGTTATCTACCCCATATCCGATAGCAAGTTGGTGAGTCCGGTACAAGTAGTACCAAAGAAATCGGAGTGTGACGGTGGTGGAGAATGATAAGAATGAACTTGTCCCAACTCGTGTGCAAACCGGTTGGAGGGTTTGTATTGATTATAGAAAATTGAATGCCACCACTAGAAAAGATCACTTTCCTTTACCTTTTATTGATCAAATGCTTGAACGTTTAGCCGGACACTCATACTATTGCTTTCTTGATGGCTATTCAAAGTTATAATCAGTTGTGATAGCGTAGGACCAAGAGAAAACCACTTTCACTTGTCCCTTCGGTACTTTTGCTTATAGAAGGATGCCTTTTGGCTTATGCAATGCTCCGGCTACTTTTCAAAGGTGTATGGTGAGTATCTTTTCGGAATATGTTGAAAACATAATCGAAGTGTTCATGGATGACTTTAGTGTCTTTGGTGATTCTTTTGACCTTTGCTTGAACAATTTGTCTCTAATCCTTGAACGATGTGTTGAAACAAATCTCGTGCTAAATTGGGAGAAGTGCCATTTCATGGTAACTCATGGCATAGTTTTAGGCCATATAATATCTTCTAAAGGTTTGGAAGTTGATAAATCTAAGATAGACCTTATTCGTGCTCTAACCCCTCCCACTACGGTGAGGGAGATACGCTCTTTTCTTGGTCATACAGGTTTCTATCGTAGGTTCATCAAGGACTTTTCCAAGATAGCGTCACCACTTTGTAACTTATTGCAAAAAGATGTGGTTTTTAACTTTGATGAGAAATGTATGGCGGCATTCAATCGTTTGAAAGAGCTTTTTGATTTCAGCCCATATCATTAAACCACCGGATTGGAGTAAGCCGTTTGAACTCATGTGTGATGCTAGTGATTATGCGGTTGGTGCGGTGCTTGGGCAACGTGTGGGGGAGGCTTCCTCATGCTATCTATTATGCTTCTAGAACGTTAAATGAGGCTCAACAAAACTACACAACCACTGAAAAGGAGTTATTAGCCATTGTTTTTGCTTTAGAAAAGTTTCGCTCTTATCTAATTGGTACAAAAGTTGTTGTTTTTTCTGATCATGCAGCGCTTAAGTACTTGCTTACAAAGAAAGAGGCGAAACCGAGGCTCATACGGTGGATTTTACTCTTGCAAGAGTTTGATATTGAAATCAAAGACAAGAAAGGGATTGAGAACACCGTTGCGGATCACTTGAGCCGACTTGCTGTGGACAAGGAGACTATCCCGTTGCGTGAAAGTTTCCCGGATGAGCAACTTTTCTCAATTGCCCTTGGAGAACCATGGTATGCCGATATTGTGAATTACTTAGTTTCTAAACAAATCCCATAGAACTTGTCTCGTCTTTGAGAGGACAAACTTAAGAGGTTAGGGAACCAATACATATGGGATGATCCATACTTATGGAAACATGGTAGTGACCAAGTAATACGAAGGTGCGTGCCCAAATCAATTTAATTCTATCTTGTCTTTTTGTCACTCATATGCTTGCGGAGGACATTTTGGGAGTAAGAGAACCGCGCACAAGGTACTTGAAAGTGGTTTTTATTGGCCAACTTTGTTTAAGGATGCACATATATTTTGTACAACTTGTGATAGGTGCCAAAGAACCGGCAATCTAGGTGTCCGAAATCAAATGCCACAAACTTTTATTCAATTTATTGAAGTTTTTGATGTATGGGGTATTGATTTTATGGGGCCTTTTGTCAACTCCCATGGGAATTTTTATATCTTACTTGCGGTTGATTATGTCTCGAAATGGGTGGAAGCTAAAGCCACCCCAACTAATGATTCTAAAGTTGTTTCAGATTTCGTGCAAGCTAATATTTTTGCAAGGTTTGGAATTCCAAGGCGATAATTAGCGATGGGGGTTCTCACTTCAAAAACAGGATTTTACAAAGCTTGTTAAGGAAGTACAATGTGTCGCATAAGATTGCAACACCTTATCATCCCCAAACCAATGGACAAGCCGAGGTGTCTAATCGAGAGGTGAAATCAATTCTAGAAAAGACGGTGAACCCGACAAGGAAGGATTGGAGCATGCGACTCAATGACGCTTTGTGGGCGTATAGAACCGCATACAAAACACCTATTGGAATGTCTCCTTTTAGGATTGTGTATGGTAAACCTTGTCACTTACCCGTGGAAATTGAGCATAAGGCGTTTTGGGCTATTAAACAATGCAACATGGAGATGGATGGGGCTGGAAAGCAAAGGAAGTTACAACTCCAAGAGCTAGAGGAGCTTCGCAATGATGCATTTGAAAGTTCACGGATTTACAAAGAAAAGACGAAAGCATTCCATGATAACATGATTTCTAGGAAACAATTTTGCATAGGGCAGAAAGTGCTTTTGTTTAATTCTCGCTTGCATTTATTTCCGGGTAAATTAAGGTCACGATGGATCGGACCTTTTATTGTTACTAATGTGTTTTCTCATGGTGCGGTGGAAATTCGTGAAGCATAGCTACGGGAAAGAACTTAAAGTTAATGGGCACCGGTTGAAACCATATTATGAGAATTTCACCTCCGAAGTGGTGGAAGGAGTTAACTTTGTGGATGTGCTCCTCTGGAGGAGTCATAGAAAGCAAGGAGATAGTCGGGCTGACGACTTTAAACCAAGCGCTAATTGGGAGGCAACCCAAAGGATGAGTATTTCTTGTCTTGTATTTATTTCTTTTCTTGTTTTTAGTTTTTCTTGTTTTGTTTTTCCTTTGTTTTCGCTGATTTCTTATTAGGATTTCCCACCTTGACTTACTTTGGACGATTCAATTTACATTGAGGACAATGTAAAGTTTAAGTGTGGGGAGTGGTTTATGTTTTTCAACTTTTTTGTGAACTAGTGAATAAGAAAACTCCAACTTGTAGTTATTTAGAGTCACATAGTATACATGTCGCTAAGATTACATCGAGAATCTCACAATAGTGACTGAACTTAGAGATGACAGAGAACATGATCGGGTTTCTTAATTGTATGAGAGTTAAAGTTGGATTTAACCATGCCAGTGGCAAATAAGGTGCAGGCTGAATTCGGTATTAGAACAGTGATCCCCTATAGTGGAGACTACCCAAGTTACATAATGTGAGGCACCAACCTTCAATTCTTTGTACCTGTCTAAATTGTGCTTTTTGAGTGTGTGTCACCGTACGTAAATTCCGGGCAGAATGGTGAGCTGTCCAATTTCCCACCATAGAAGCACTATTTTGATCTCTTGAGTGCTATTTTTATCAACCATGTTGGTGACATCGAATTGCTAACTTACATACCACTTGTGATCTTGTTCAGTTAGCACCATCCACCTTATCTCTCTCTACACCAACATGTCCATAGAAACACCATCATCATCAACAAGAGGAGCATCACAAATTCGAAGGAAAGTTGAATACGTTCGAGGTTTACAAACAATGGTATAAAATGGGCAGATTTCAGATTTGAGTTAAGCAACAAAACAGGGAGCATAATTTTTATAAGTTGAAGACTAATATACAAGAGCGGAAATTATTAAGGATGAGAATTCGAGAAGTCTATGATATCAAGACATATAAGTTGTGAAGATTCAAGCGGTAAAGTACTTATACCATGGCATTGTACTTACATTTTTATTTTATTTGTATTTTGTTTTCTCTTGTCTCAATTAAAAAAAAAAAAAAAAAAAAATTGAAAAAAAAAAAAAAAAAAAAAAAAAATGAAAATTAAAAAAAAAAAATTTGGTTTTGTATAGTTTGTTTTTATTTTTATTGTATTCTTTCAATAAAGCCTATGGAAAGAAGGAATATCTATAATGAAGTTTCAAGCGACAAGGAATTAGAGGAAAGAATCATATTGTCAAGATTCTACGAAGTTCGAGAGTTATCATCAAGAGTTGAAGACCGAAGACGAAGATGAAGACACCGATAGAAGACCGAAGACGTTTCTATGGATCTTTGTGAGAGTGGTTCTAGCTGCACGCCGAACGGATAACGAGGTAAGTAAGCATATTCCCACCTTCGTTAAATGGTTGATTTCCTTTCGAAGAGATCGTCGAAAAAAATGGGTTTTCAAAAATATATAAAAGATGTGGGTTTTCAAAATATTTCTGAGGGTTAAGCCTTCCTACCATTCAACGTGTCTCGGGATTCTCTCTTCATTCCAACCTTGGACACATGTGTGACCCATAAAGAGTGCATTTATTATTGAGAGCAATATCATAAAACCCTTTCTTGTGAGGCAGAGTCGAGACTTTTGATCACTCCGAACCTGAATTTTAGTCGAGAAGGGATGGTTACTTCTCTCTCAACTTTTAAGAATGAGATCGTGTTCATTTATGTGTCTAACTTCTTATGACTAGTGTGCAGAATCTCTATGTCTTCTTAGCGCGTTGGATACTATCATTACGGAGAACTAGTAAGTTGGAAAAATAGGTTTTGTGGGTAAATCTCTAGTAAACCCTCACGAGACTCTAACTCGTCCACTAGGGACACCTAGGGGTTTAAAGGCTTGTTATTTATGCTAAAATTAACCGTAGCCTCGACGACACGGAGTTGTTGTATTTTATTGTTTTGTTTGATTTGCTCGAGGACTAGCAAAGTCTAAGTGTGGGGGAATCTGATAGGTGTAGAATACACCGTATTTACTATATAGAGTTTATGCTTTCTTTGCTATTTTTCTTGTGAATTATGTACTTTACGCGTGTTTTTGAGTTACTAGGTACTCTGGAGTCGCACGGAGGAAAAGAAGAAGAAATTATCCAAATTGGGCCAAAGGGTGAAATTGTCATCTCACAGGCGAGCTATATGTGGAGCAGGCTGAAACGCGGCGAGCGAGAACGGAAATATGAAGCTAACGGCGAAAGCTTGAAGTCAATCCGATTGCGTCGAGAAAGTTACGAGCGAAACCTATGGATGAGCTTGTCGGATACATGAAACCGATAGCCATGTTTGAGCTAGTCGGCCCTTAACGGGAACAGATGGGTGCCTAGAGTCATGACTGGGTAACCCCTTATCTATCTCATTCGAGTGGGATTAGCCATCTCCTTTCCTACACCCTAGATCGAAATCAACTTTCGATCTCATTAATCTCTCAATCATTATCTGCACCTGGAATGAAGTCGAGAGAAAGAAACGCTGCGGCTAGAAATGGAAGAGATCGGTTAGGGTTCGATTGATCGGAAGCTAAGAGATGAATCGGAGAAGAGGTTAGGCGAATCGATTAATGAAGAATCTGACGGAATCGAAAGATTTGGTCTGTGAGATCGATAAGAGTGGAGAGATTCGAAATGGGTTTGATGGAACTGACGAATGTCTGTGGTTGAGCCGATGGTTTTTAGGAACTGAGGCTGTTATTGGGTTTGAATGGAGGAATAGAGAAGGAATTAAAGGAATGTATTGAATCTGGATCTGTGATGGGAAGCAGCTGACGTTGGAGATGATAATGGAGACGGCTGAGGTTAGAGTTCAGAGATGGAGGTGAGACTGTGGAGTTGTGAAAGGGTGATAAGCTTATGATAGCTTGGGTTGAAGTTACTACAGGGCATGAGCAGCTGCATGAATGGCTGCTGTCCCTGAGTGCAGTGAAGGTAAGGGAAATGGAGGTTTGAAGTTGGGTTAGCAGGTAGCTTTGGGGTCTGAGATGATGGCTTGGGTGTTCGAATGGTCTTGTGTGTTGTTAATCGGGTGCTAGCTCGGTCTTTGCTATGAAGTTGTGAGCACGAGCAAGTGTTGCTTGAAGGTTGGTGATGATTCGATGGTGAAGCTCGGGGGAAGAAATGGACTTGCGATTCTTTGTTGTCGAGAGAAGATGTGAATATGGAATTGCTCGGTGGTTGCTCTTTGAGTTAGGCGTGATAGCTTAAGATGAATGATCTAGAAGTGAAGGTGGAGATCATGAAGCTGGATAGGCAAGGCATGAATCTGAGGAGGCTGCAGGGCAAGTAGTAGGACTTGATATGTTCAGGCATGAAGTACAAATGGTGGTGAAAGAAAGCTGCTGTTGGAACTGATAAGTTAGTGAAAAGCAGGTGGATGCAGTGGAGCTTGAGCTCAGGATGACTATTTAGGGCCGTGTGGAGGAGTTTGCTTGGTTGAGAACAAGGTGCAGCTGGAGGGAAGCTGCAGCTACTGGCATTGTTGCAGTGGTTGATTGTTGGAGTTCAACAGGTGCAGTCTAAGGGAATTGGTGCATTGGCCCAGCCATCATGGCTGGGAATGAAGTGTGCAAAGCTGGAATTGGCATAGTACAAAGATGATTCAAGGACAATGCTGCCAAGGATGAACTCAGGGAGATGACTGAGTGAAGTGCCAGTGGTAGATTTATTTCAGTGAGATGATTGAGGCTGTGGCTTGGCTACAATGGTGGAGTTGAACTGGCGCTGAGATGGATGCTGAGAAGGCAAGGAGTGGTGTCAGGGAGTTGCTGCGATTACCTGTGGAGCTGAGTAGCAGCTGGGATTGAAGCTGTAGAAGTCGATGTTGGTGATATTGCAGCCGCAGCTGAGAACTAGTCACGTTGGTGGAGCTGAGGTGATTGAGCTGATGGCATGGAAAGAGTGGGGATATATAGGCTGGAGTTTGAATGGCCTGAGTTGTGGAGATTGTCGCAGGAGATAGCTAATTACGCGGAGCTTGCTGTGATGGGGTTGTTAATGCATAGATGAGAAGGCACAGGAAGGGGTTAAGCACAATGATGATACAGGAAAAGATATTGCAGTGATGGCAAGAGAAGGCGCACGATGCACTATCTTGGTGCAACACAAGTTGGCAAGGCAAAGGGCAATGGCTTTAGGCAAGACAAACCCTAGCCAAAATGAGTAAGATTCGGACCGGTCGACTCACTTTGACTCGGTCCACCAACTCGACCCGATCCAACTCGTAGCCGACCGTTGACCCGTTGACCCGACCGATCCAACCCGTTGACCGGTGGCCAGGGCGGACTTTGCGATCAATGGGGCTGATTTCTGGCGACTTTCCGGCCATTTTCCTACACAACACCAGACTTCGGCCGTTTTTGGGCGTATTTTCTACACGGGTTTCTCCTCCTTATGGGCTTGGTGGATTCTCACCTAATGGACTTTGAAGACTAAACCTAATTTTAGAAGTTGGAGAAAAGCTATAAAAGGGAGGTTTTCTACAACACATGATATATCTTTTTCTTGGGAATTTTGGAGAGCCGTTTTGTTTACGCTTCTAGGGTTTGGTTTTGTTCTTCTTCTTCCTTGTTTATTATTGAATATTGATGATGATGAACTCCATAGCTATGAGTAGCTAAACATCTTATTGGTTATGGGATAAAAGTTGATTTCTCAACATGCTTTTGATTCAATGAATTAGTTTTGTCTCAGTAATTATTGTTTGTGATTCACAATTAATAGTGTTATAAGATTTGAAAACTTGTTAGGTTGAGTCCGGAATCAATCCGATCTGTGTTCATCTCTAGAGCTATATTAGGGTTTTCAATACGAAAAAGTTGTTTATCCCTGATTCTAAGTAGCATAATTGTGGTTAGTGCTTGTAGTGATACAACTCCATAGCTATGAGTAGCTAAACATCTTATTGGTTATGGGATAAAAGTTGATTTCTCAACATGCTTTTGATTCAATGAATTAGTTTTGTCTCATTAATTATTGTTTGTGATTCACAATTAATAGTGTTATAAGATTTGAAAACTTGTTAGGTTGAGTCCTAATCAATCCGATTTGTGTTCATCTCTAGAGCTATATTAGGGTTTTCAATACGAAAAGTTGTTTATCCCGATTCTAAGTAGCATAATTGTGGTTAGTGCTTGTAGTGATACATCCTACTAGTCACAAGTGAATCATAACTTTTGTTAAAACGTCTAGTGCTTTTACACATTCGTTTGCATTGATGAGTCTTATTCCATAAATCTTAATGCTTTTAGGGAGTTAAACTTAATTGTGCTTTTACACTTTAGGTTGCTTCGACGAAGAATTCACATATGCATCTTTTAATGTGGTTGTGATGAAAACAGGGAATTAACTAGGTTATACTTGCGATCAAGATATTCTAGGACTTTTAATAAATACGAGATTAAAATACCAATTCTAATCATTGATGAAAATACATGTTTGTGAATGATACTATCCCTTGACCAATATCTTCTCCTTATTGATTTCTCAAATTATTTACTTTGCTTTCAACTATTTCTATTTGCTTAAACAACAAACATACCTTGGGTTACTTTAGAAACTGAAATTTACATAACAACAAACGCCTCTCTGTGGATACGAACTCTTCCTTACCTTGTGCTTCATTTAAATTTAGTGCGTAAGAAAGTGAAATTATTTTTGACGGATTGACACACGATCAGTTAGATATAACGTTTAAGCACAATTGCCCTTTCTTTAGTGATTGCAAATCACTTGTTTACTCCATATATTTCTCCCCCTTTTTGTCACAAAATGACAAAGGTTCGACCAAATACAGGTCAACCCGAAAGGATTTTACAAACCTAAAAGACTTGTAAACAACCTATAAGATTTAAGCACGAAGGTTTCATATACCACTTTTAAACAACCAATATTAAAACCGAAACTACAAGTAATTTAGTTTTAATATGTTATCAAGGAAAACTATTGCCCGAAACAATTTTCCCTAATAGTTTAACAAATTTACTAAGAAACTTAGTTCCCTTGTTAAACCGATTGTAAACATACAATCGTTTATTTCGATAAGACCAAAATAAAGATCAGAATTAACTTTATTTCTCTCATCATGCTCTAATTATTCAGACAATAACTTAGACCTTTCTCTTTAGACAAGACAAAACACTAGGTTAGTTAACTAGTTTTTCTTGTCAAGGCATTCGATTAGACTTGAATAACTGAATCCTTCAATTTGATAAGTCTAACTAAAATCAGATTGCTTATCGGAAATCGAATTGGACTAAACAAATGATCCCGTATTTCGTTAAGCCATAAACAATACATACAAACCAAAATAAATTGACTTGCACAATTATTTTCTTAACCGGAAGCAATTGAAAAAAACATAGACATTATAGCACCGCAATTGCACCGAAATTTCGTTAAGCAAAAACACTTGATACCCAACAATAAAGAAGATACCAAACAATAAGCCAAATAATTTTTTCTTAACCGGAAACAATTGAATCACACACACATCCATACACATCATAATAGAATATATCAATTATACCGAAATTTTGTTAAGCAAAAGCAAAATATATGCAATATAAACAGGCTTTTCTTAAACAAGAAAACGATTAACTAACAAATTCGTTACCTCAGATTCCGCATCCTCTTCTTCCCGAGGAAAGATATATCATTAGCGCAAGTTCAAATAAGAACTCTCCCCAGTATGTTGTCATCTTCTGAAGAACAAAAGAACAAAAATAAGAGCAACCTTTTTCAGAGAAAGGTTGAATCGGTTTTTAACTAGTGCGTGCCAATGGAAAAAGTTGAAAACCCAAAACACATATGTTTATGCTAAACACAACTCATGTAAACACAAATTCATTCAAAAAATTGTGACTTTTCACATATGAGTTTCAATCGGAACACCTTACGATCCTTTGATAAAGCCTACCAACATGGACTAGAACTTAATCCCGCTAGATCAAAAAGTTATACAAGCTATAAGGGTTCACATCATATGAGATCGAATATTAAGGTTATAAAAACCAAAATCAGACATCCCAAAAACCGAAAACACATAGCAAAATATAGACATTCATGCACAAGCTATGTAATCGAAAACTATCACAAGACAAATTATAAGATAATAATTTTATTCATAAATAATGATAGTTTTATTCAAAAATAGACCTTATACAACAATCGAAATAAATCAAAACTGATGTCTAATCTCTAGTGGTGCTCTTATTGTTCACTGAGGTTTCTTCAGTGTTCAAACTCTTGAATCATGTCTCGAGAGACTTGTATGCAACCACTTCCTGTTTTTCAAGATTTTCAACTTGGACCTTCATGTCTGCAAGATCATCTTTTGTTTCCTTAATCCTATCCTTGAGCCAATCTTGATTTCGAACCGTCATTATGAGATTGGTTCTTAGTTCTTCAAAACCATGGATATAGTCAATCATACTATCAGAAGGTATCCACTTGGTTGTTGGATCTTGAAGGTTGTAAGCCAACATATATGACTCATCTTGGGATCCAGCAGAACTATTAGTATCATAATCTGTCATGATTTACTATATGATCTTCTTATTCCTTTCTGTATTGATTCCTTGACAATCCTTAACATTTTGAGCTTCCTCCTTATTTTCCTTTGTAATTTTGCGAGTTATTGGAGGCATGCTCGGGGACTTAAATAAGAATTAATTCTTGGTTTCTCAATACAAGCAAGAGAAAGTTTCTCTTAAGAAGAGACAACTTTCGGACCAAAAATACAAAGGAAATTCTGAAAATATATAAAGAATATATTTTGTTTCCTATGTCCGGACATCTCATGCTGAAAGGTTTATTAAAATTCAAAAATTTCAAATAAAACCTGTTTTTGGAAGATCATGATAAACACGAAAATTTTTTAGACAAAAAATGGATTCGCATCTATCCAGAAATTGTCACAGATTTTTATGATAAAACACAAACAAAAAAATTGTGCTCTCGTTTTATGTGCTTTCTCGTCCCAAAAGTTATGAACACGAACTAGGATGAGAGTGCACAATTGATCGCTGTCGTATGCGTCAAAAATAATTCCACTTTCTCACTCTACTAATATAAATGAAGTACGTGGTAAGAAAGAGTTTGTTCCCTACTGAGAGAGGCAATTTTTGTTATGCAATTTTCAGATTCTTAAGTAACCAAGGGGGGATTTTGTTTATCAATGCAATAAAAATAAATTGAAAGCAATAAAATATGAAAATAATCAATAAGAGTAAGATATTGGTCACGGGATAGTATCATTCACAAACATGTATTTTCATCAATGACTAAAATTGGTATTTTAATCTCTCATTTAATAAAAGTCCTAGGATACCTTGATCGCAAGTATATCCCGCTAATTCCCCGATTTCATCACAACCACATTAAAAAATGTATATGTGAATTTTTCCCAGAAAGCAACCTAAAGTGTAAAAGCACGATAAAGTTTAACTCCCTAAAAGCACTAAGTTCTATGGAATAAGACTAATCAATGCAAACGAACGTGTAAAAGCACTAATCCATTTTAACAAAGGTTATGATTCATATGCAATTATAAAGATGTATCACTACAAGTAATAACCACACTATGCTACTTGCAATCAGGAATTGACAACTTTTTTGTATTGAAAATCCTAATCTAGCAATAGAGATGAATGCAACTCCAATTGATTTCGGACTCAACCAAACAAGCAATCAAATCATATAACAATATTAATAATGAATCATAAACAATAAAGTTGAGACAAAACTAATGCATGAATCAAATAGCATGTTGAGAAATCAACTTTATCCCGTAACCAATATTATGTGTTTTTAGCTACTCATAGCTTTTGAGTTCATCATAATCATAATCAATAATGAAATGAAGAAAATGAAAACTAAATGGAAGCAAACCCTAGTCGCCGCTCTCCAAAACTTCAAGTAGAAAAATACATGATCCCCAAAGTTGTAGAAGACTCTTTCTTTTGTAGCTTTTCTCCAACTTCTAAAATTAAGTCCAATCTCCAAAGTCCAATAAAAAGATGTCCACCAAGCCCATATGCGAGGAGTACCCAAGTGAAAATATATCCCAAAAGAGGTCTCCAGAAAACTTGTAATGTGGCTGGAACTTGGATGGAAGTAGCTCAGGTGACCGGAAAAGTCAAACTGGTCACCATTCAACTAGGTCAATTCGGTCAAGGTCAGATCGAGTTAGCATCTTACTCAGCTGGATGGGCTGAGTGGTCAAGGCCATAGCCATTGCAATCCTGCACATGCCATTAATTGTGTTGCACCAACATGGATGTACCTCTCCTACAAATCAATCTTGTGGCCTCAACATTCCACACTCCTACTGCAGCATCAACTCCATTAGCAAGCCACCAACTCCTTGGCTATAAACACCACCATCTTCTCATCCATGAACTGCAACATCACCAGTTACTCAGGTGTAGCTCCAGAACTGCTCATCTACTCAATGCCACCAAAATCAGTTAAAGTTAAGCTAATAACGGTCGAAATGAAAAACCCATGAATCAATTTCATCTCCTGCTGTACCAACACCAACTCAGCTGCAATATCAGTTGTAAACCTAACATTCATCTATGCCATTCTTGAGCCGACACAGCACTATATTAATTCCAGCACAAAGCTAGACACGCAATCATTCTGCATTTACGTGTTCTCCAAAGCCTCCATCTCTTCTAGGCCATCAATGCGAAAACCCATTATCACACCATACACCAATAGGAACTACAACACAATTTCAGTTCCATCTCATTCATTCTCGCACAAACACATCAACGCATTGCTTGATTCGACTTATCCTTCAATTACCATCACCCGAAAACTGCGGCATTAGTTCACAGTTCCATACCCTTGTGCATCAGACTCTGCCGTCACTGCAAACCAACAACTCATGCATCTGGCAGCAAACACCAACACTGTCTCAAATCACCACCTGCACTTTAATATAACCTGTAACCATCTTCTCTATAGTTCAGCTTCAGTTGCACAATACCCATCTTTCCATTCACTCCCTTCAATCAATACACAGACTCCAACCCATTTTTGGCAGCAATTTCAAATCACCAATTTCCTCTCATCTGTTTGATTTCAAAATAGCAACATCTGCACTCAGCTTCTTCACTGCCTCCATAACCAACTCAGATCCAAATCCCATCCAAGAACAACACACAACATAACCCCCATCTGTATTTCCTTCTTGACCTGAATTTCATAGCCAAACCCTTTGATAAACATCTATCGATTACAACCCGCTCAACCCATTTCTTCTCTACATCAAATTAACAGAAAAACCATCTCAAACTCATCAAGAAGACATCTCATATCTCATTTCAAAACCCTAAATTTCATGTTATTGAGTCTTGACAGAAACCATTAAATCCCCATCAGAAAAACACCATTTCTTCCTCGAATTCTTACCAAAGTTCGATTTACTTATTGACCTCAGATTTATCTCAACTGAACTCTCGAATTTCTCCATTCTGGTTCTTTGAATTTTATCTCTCAGACAGCAGCCACACAAGTCCTTCCTTTTACGAATTTTAGATGGGAAACTGATTGAGAGACTCTCAGAGTTAGGGCCATGTAGGAACCAAAACTGTTATTGGCACCCCTACTTTAGTGGCTTAACGTGCAATTCCAATCTTAGACACCAAACCCGCAACATTTCATGTTCACCTGCAATAAGAGCTTGCTTCAGCTCAACCCCATTCTAAAACACCAGTGCTTATCCAATTTCTCTACTAGGCCTCTCCAGTTGCAATTCCAACACCTCACGAAGTTGTGACTCATTCTTCCATCAGCTCTGCAATTTATTGACTTGCACCACCAACTCCTTCACTGGTTCGTACTCAACCCATTTCAATCACCAACACTTCTCTGGCAACAACACCGACATTATTCCTCCATAATCCGCAACCTGAGCTACATATCTTTCAAAATTCTGAACTCAAACAATCATTCCAACCATTTGTTCCTTATCTTTCCTTCCCTCCGCTCACATCTTTTGCCTCGAGCCATGACCACAAAATGAGCGGCAAGACTAATGCTGCAATCTCCATTTCACGTATTATGCAACAATCCTTCACACAGCCCCATTACTTACATCTTTGTTGAGCTTCAGTTCAGGTGCAAATGTGCCCTGTTGCTCCATCTCTTTCTATTACAGTTCATACAACCACCTCAATGAATCCAAAGAAGTTTCACTTCCATAACCTTGTTCTTCTGCATCCCATTGAATCTGTGTATCACCTCCATTCAGCATCACTGCCCCATGGAAACAATCATATGAAACTGTAGCAATTCATTACCACCAACTTCAACTGCATTGCGTCCTCTTGGCCTTCCCTCAACAACTCAGCTTGTACTGCAACACCATCTGGCTTAGGTCACAGCTATCTCCTTGTTCTTCAGTGCATCTCCGAAGCAATCTTTACCAGAACCCATTTTATATCCTTGGCAGTGACCACCAACAAACCAACAATAACCTTCTCTATCTCAGAAAAGTACCAGAACATCATTACTCTTCCATGTATAGTAAAATATTCATCTCGAGTTCATCATTCTCTCTTGTTTTGATTCGATCCAGAGCCAAAACCCAATTTTTTCATCCTCCATCCATCCAATTTTCACTCAGTTCGAACCATTGAGCTTCACAGAATCCAATTCTGCCAATTCATCAACCGCAGACTCCACTTCTCCCTTGTATTCTCATCTTATATATAGTCTTGAAATTCCACCTTGTGCTCCTCAATTCGAAACCCATCATTCCCATAGCTCTTAACTTCTTGATACACTTCATCTTCTCGGTTGAACAGCCACAAATCGACACTCTAATACCCCTTCAACAGTTGCTTGTCATCTCCGACAGTGACACAACAGCCCCATCTCTTCTTTAACTGAATCATCAAGAATATCTTCATCTTATACGTAGAATCATCACCAATTTCTCAACTGAATTCCCAATTGAGACACAGCAAAACCCTAGTTTCTCTTAACTGAAATTTCAAATCTCCCACCTCAGTAACAACAACTTCAATCTTGAGGCAAAATCAAATCCTAATCCAACCCATCTTTGATTTCAGATCCCATACATCATCAACCTCTCAAAACCCATTTCTTATCTCCACAATTCATCCATGAATATCAACAGTTGCATCTTGTTTTGATGGCAATAGATTTCATTTCCATCTTTGTTCCTCTCTGTTTTCCTCTGAAATTGGGTTTCCAAATGCAACTCAAATTCTCTGTCTCGATCTCATCACAGCTAGCCATCGGACTTAACTCAGTAGTTCCTTCCATCCTCTCTCAAGCCGCAGCCATTTTCCCTCTTTCAGTATCAGGAGAAGAAAAGAAACACTTCTCATGAAGTTACAGCTTGGTAATGGTAAGAAATGATATATGAACCCAGCATATGATACCGGCCACCACAGTAACATCCCACCTGAGTTTGACTTCCCCTTATCCTTGAGTGAGCTCCCATTAGCACTTGCTCAACTGCCCGATTCTTGTAACCCGACAAATCATTCTTCACCTCTTTTGCTGCATCACTTTAGTTGGCTCCACATATCACTCGTATGTGAGTTGACCTTTACGCTCCAAATGGACGATTTTTCCTTCTTTTGCTCATAATGACTCCAAAGTATCTGAATAACTCAAAAGCAAACATAAGATACATAATTTACAAGAAAAATTGCAAAGAAAGCATAAACAATAGATAGATATTACGGTGTTTTACAACACCTATCAGTAACCAAAACACACATGGCTTTGTCGGTCCCCAGAGAACCGACAACTGAAGATCTGTTCTTTTATCGGTTATGAGACAACGACAGTTCATTCTCCACCTCTTCCTTGCGCAACCTAGTCTTCTCCAAGTATGACTCGCATGTGAATCAACCTTTTTGGCCTTTACGCTCCAAATGGACGTTTTCTCATTCTTTTGCTCCAAATGACTCCAAAGTACCTAAATACTCAAAAGTAAACATAAGATACATATTTTACAAGATTAATAGCAAATAAACCATAAACAATAGATATGAAATCAAGGTGTTATAGACATCTATCAAATTCCCCCGCACTTAGACTTTGCTAGTCCTCGAGCAAATCAAACAAAACAAATTCTAAAACATACATACAACTCCGTGTCGTCGAGTCTACGGTCACACTTAGCACGTATAAAAAGCATTTAAACCCCTAGGTGTCCCTAGTGGACGAGTTTTAGTCTCGTGAGGGTTTACTAGAGATATACCTACAAAACCTACTTTTCCAACTTACTAGTTCTCCGAAATGATAGCATCCAACGCGCTAAGAAGACATAAAGATTCTGCACATTAATCATAAGAAGTTAGACACATATATGAACACAATCTCATCCTTAAAAGTTGAGAAAGAAATAACCATCCCTTATCGAAAGAAATTCGGGTTGGTGATCGAAAGTCTCGACTACGC
>JAJJWW010005836.1:0-185228 GCA_023531295.1 Papaver armeniacum | reverse complement strand
TATTATAAAGAGGAAAAAGTTCACCACACGAAATCCCTTAGGCCCAATATGTAGCTTAAAGCCCGTCTTGATATAGCGCAAGTGGACAGTGCAGTAGCACAATTTCAGGGCCCAATTATTTCGTTTACAGACATAATTTCAGATTAGAGCCCATAAAATGTAGGAAAATATATATCATATGTTCTCGATTTCTTGGTATTGAAAATTTCAAACCCAGTAAGTAAGAAAAGAACGATTTTTCAGGGACTACTAAAAATGGTGGGGGACTATTCTCCATTTTTGGGTAGATATTAGAAGTAATATTGAATCACCCCTTATCTAAATTTTTTTATACCAAACTTGCCCTTGGTAATTAAATTAGTTAGTGTAATGATTAATTAGTGATTAGTGAGGTTAGATTAATTAGTTAGGTGTTTTTAAAAGAATAATTTTTGAAAAGAAGGTTTTTTTTTTTTTTTTTTTTTTTTCTTTTAAGATGGTTGATTTCGAAATGAGGTTTGCTTCAAATTTACTTAATCTTGCTTGAATTGGCAAAAACTTTCGAAAAAAATAAAAATTTTATAAAACGATTTAAATCTATGACAATAGAGTTCGGCTACGAAATCGAAGAGCAGTCATAGGAACTCTTACGCTGGTGTAGTTGGCTAATGCTTGAAGACATAGGTAGCCGAACTCATCTTTAATGGAGTTTTTGCTTTCAGAGAAAAAGTTCGGTTAGGGAAAAAAATTGCGAGGTAACCAAACTAAAAGTTCGGCTAGGAAAAATTTGCGACATAAGCCAGAACTTAAAGTTCAAACTAGATTTTTTTTTTATGCATTTAACCGAACTTTTCTCTTGAAATAAAAACTCCATTAAAACTAAGTTCGGCAACCTTAAGCCTAGAAACTTTTTTTTTTTTTTGCGAAATAGCCAAACTTTCCTTCATGTTCTTCGTTTCCATCGAGTTCGGCTAGTTCGACAAAAATTTTCCCAAAATTCCTAGTCGAAATTTTCTTTGCGACTTCCATTTTCAACTCATTTTGACGATTATTTCTCATTTTTCTCAGCAAAACCCGAATGAAAAGTAATGGGGTTGTTATAATTTTGATTTTGATTTTGTTTTTGTTTTGTTAATGATTTAAATTAAGCTATATATAGAGGTGGCGGTGGTGGTGGTTTGAGGTGGTCGGTAGTGGTGGTAGCGAAGGTGGTAGGTGGTGGTCGGTGATGGTGAGCGGCAATGGTGATGGGAGCAGGTGGTTATATATATATAGGTGGTTATTAGGTTGGTTTTAAATTGAATTAGGTTAAGAATAGATTAGTCATTCCACACATTAGGACACCCCTTATAACTATAGGGTAGATATTCCTATCACAAAATAATCCCCACCATTTTTGAGTAGTCCCCAAAAAATCGTTCAAGAAAAACCACTATTTTATGTACCCATTGTTTATTTAGCGGGGCCATCAGAGAAAACATCCGTGACTGTAAAGGAGACTGCCTGTGCACCAATAAGTTCTTAATCACACAAAAACTTCAGATAAATTAATTAACTACAGAATGAAAAAGTTTGCCAATTTTTAATATTTTCTTGATTTAAGTACAGAATGAAAGATAGCAATAAAAGCCATTCAAAAAAGGGGAAACATTTATGGAGTTGCACCCAGGCCATAATTAAAGAAAGATCCACCATAATTATGGTTGGAGCTTCATCTCATCTGTAGCTTTTATCATTCAATTGTACCTTGGAAAAATATAGATATACACTCAGAGGAAAAGAATGAAAGAACTTTTGAGTGGGGTACTCAATAACAGAGGGTTAAAATAAGATGAAATCTCTCTAAAGAAAAAGATAGTAGATATGGGTTGCACGGACGCGGGCCGCGCGCTTGAGACACGACAAGACAGAGACGTTAAAATGGCCAATATTGCGGCGTCTCTGCATATTTTAGCGTCAGCGTCGGCGTCAGCGTCAGCGTCCCAGCGCGTCGGACGCGGACACGGCTCAAGAAATGAAGCGTCCGTGCAACCCAGAATTAACATCAAGTCTTAAAAATACTGTTATGATTAATTGCATTTCCTGGCACATAGATCTTTCAAATAGTTTGGGTCGGCAAGAGTGGGTGCCACCCTTTGATGCATTATGCATTCATGCAGTGTAGCTACTAGTACTACACACAAACAATTATGATCAACTTTCACAGTGTTCTAGTAAAATAGGTTGGGTGCGTTTGTTTTCGGAGCAAGTCTAAGTTTCTATGGCTGCTCATGAATCCAACTTGGAAGATGATTTGGCGAAACTATATTTAGAATCCAACTTGCAACCATTAGACTTGATCTTTCGCATCTCTTCCATGTTTAGCTTAAATTACGTCGTAAGGCTTGCTGTTACAGCTGGTGAATCACAACAACATTCAGATCTGAATTTAACATAGTTACATAAACCGACCAACGTAATAAACTTGATGAGAAAAGACTTTTCTACCATATGTTCATCATGTCCCAAATTAAATAGAAGATCCTTTCCAAAATGATGCTCGTTTCTGACCCATATTCTCTATTCCATAACCTAACAACAGCTAAGCTAGATAGATCCTGCTCCCTCACAACACTACGGGTATATTAATGATGGCAGCTAGGGTTTTTAATAGTTTCAAAGAAAAAAAGACCGTACCTGTTGCCGCGGTACACTGGTCACTGGTACTCAATTGCTCTATTAGCTTTGGCTGATTCTAGATCTATCCTTTTACTCGCATCATCAACAGTATCTGAAATCAATACGATATACAGGAACACTATTCAGTGGATCTGGAAAAGGTTGCATACACTACTTTGAATTTGCCAGTCCAAATGGTACAAGGGCAAGCATATTCGGATTAGGAACTTATCTGGCTTTAGCTTTAAACCTTTTGGTGTGTGTGCTTTTTATTAGTAAATCCATGTTGTTAAAGTCTACACCTTTTTTTTCTTTGAATTTTATTGTCCAGAATGGAATGAATCATGCATATGCAGTCGGAATTGTAAACTAGCTTCTGTAGCATTGGATTCTTTGAAAGAAGAAGAAACAAGAGGTAACTAACCGGTTGCTACGGAACAAACTGGAATCCCACATCAGTTGCATGATGAGGAATATGTATACGAGATGATTGACTGATTGATTGAACATCGTACCCACATGTTGAATTTATTTCAAATGAGTCGAAACTGAATTATGATGTCGTTTGTGCCACGAGTCACCAAGGCTGCTAATGGGGTACCACTTTGGGGTGTTCATGGTTCTTGGTTAACCGAGAAACCGAACCAAACCAAACCGATTAGGGGGAAACTGAACCGAAACCATTAACTAATGGTTGGTTTTGGTTTAGAAAAGATGAAAAACCGAGATTAATGGTTTGGTTTTGGTATGATAGAGAAACTTAACCAATAACCAATGGTTAACCGAATATTGATAAAAAAAAATCATTGATTAAATTTTCATTAGAGATGTCACTGCCATTAGTTTAATCTTCTTTTGATCTCTAGATTTAGAGTAAGCTTTAACTACTCTTGATATGTTTTTTTATTTTTTATTTTGTCTGTAAATTTTTGTAAACCAATACTATTTTTTTCTTTAAATTAGTGTAACTTTTTTTTTTTTGGTTTGACATAATTATTGGTTAACCAAAAACCAACAGGAAAAACCAAAACAGTGGAACCATTTGGAAACCTAACCAATGGTTAATGGATTGGTTTGGTTTCAATTTTTAGAAACCGATAGTATTGATTTCGGTTTTGGTATGGCTTGAAATCGAACCAAAACCGACCATGAACACCCCTAGGTACCACATTCAACGGGAGTGTACCAGACCCCTTAGAGCGTCCGCAGTGGGCGACTAAACCCATTTATTTGGTATAAGAACCAGACGTAGCGGGACGTACCATCGACCAAATCCCAGAGTAAAACCAAATTCCAGACTATATTTGGTCTGGGACTAAGACTATACCCAAATTTAGTCGAGCGTTGATATAATGTTCGTTTCTCAACAGGCGGTTATATAGTCTACGCTTGACATGAAGCGTTCGTAAAGTGTTCGTCCCACGGAGAGGCGGGTATATAAACTACGCCCCAATGGCGCGAAGATGAAATGTACGCCCCATCGGGCGTAGCTGAAGTTAACACTTGGAATGAGGCGTTGATATACCCTCGCCCCATCCAGGGCGAAGGTATAGTGTACGCTTGGCATCGGGCGGTGATAAGATTAATGCCTCACATTTGGCGGTGATAAAGATTACGCCTCATTCCAAGCGTTGGTAAAGTTCACGCCGGATTCCAGGCGGACCTAATAGCTACGCCCCATGACAAATTTGTTTAAGTTTTATACCTTTGGTGATTTCGAACGTTGAAGAAAATCGAACGATGGAAATTTTGGAACGTTGGGTTCGAAAGATATTTTGGAACGTTGGAAATTTTAAAGATTTCTATACTCATGTATATATAGAGATGAATTCATTTAACATTTTCACACAAATACTTCAAACTAAAACTATCTATCAGAACAAGAACAAGAAAAAGCAGTATTATTTCGTCTTTCAAATCATTTACAAAATTTTCACGATTTGCTAACAATGGCACCACGAGCAGCCAAATTTTACGACAATTGAAGATGTAACGATGTGTAAAATTCATTTAGCAATATCTCAAGATCCGGGTGTTGGAACTGATCAATCAAGGGAGGCGTTGTGGACTCGTATCAAGGATGATATTGAAGTTCATTTACCTAATGCTCCAGAGCGGACTTGGAGTTCCTGGCAAAAACGATATCAGGGAATAAGTAAAGATGTGTCGCTGTTTTCCGCAAAAGAGGCAGAAGTGGAAGGTGAATATCATACTGGATGGGGTCCTCAAATGAAGGTAAGTATTCTTGATTTTTTGAACAGTTAGTTTCTCCTATTTAAACGCCCCTGAACTTAAGTGTTTTAAAAAAAATTAACAGCTTGAAGAAATAAAAAAGCGGTTCAAGGAATGCAATGATGGAAAAAAAATTTAGGCACGAAGAGTGCTACCAAATTGTCATAGAAAATATTAAATTTAATCGGCGATCGACTTTTGTATTCGATACGACGCACGATTTGGACAGTTATGACAATAACGAGGTACATGAGGATGGACAACAAACAACAATTCAAGACGAGACCGGTAACAACACGGATAGGGGAGACATAGAGAACACATATCTCCCGTCGGTTGGGAAAAAAAGCAAAACGATTAAAGAAAACAAGGAGAGAAAAATCCACTGTCCAAGAGGAATTGATGGGAATAATTATTAAAGAACAACAAAATTTCAATACTCATTACCAAGCACAATCAAGATTCAAGATGGAACAAAGAGCAGCCGAGTTTGCGGCTAAACAAGCGAACATGCGGCCAAAATAGCCAAACAAGGCTTTAGACGCACGAATTTCGCATCATTATGATGGATCTCGGAAAATTGGATCCTGTACAACAAGAGTACTTCCAACTTCGTAGGGCGGACATAGTTCGTAATAGAAGAAACCAATCTTAACACAAAGGCGGATTAGTAGAAACAAAAATTATTTCTCCTATTTAGTGATTATTAGTAGTATAATTGTTGATGTCCTGAATAAAGTGGAATTATCGTAAGGTCGATCCCTGTAATGAATCAATCCTACTCTGACCATGTAATGAATCAATTCTTTTATTATTATCCAAATTTAAGATAGAAAGAAAATGCAAACTAGAATTTTTAATAACCATATTCTAACCATATATGTTCGATCAAGTCATCACGCAAACGAATATGCGCATCTTTGTTATGCATTACACGTCGGCGTTGCTATGCTCTAATTTGGGAAAACTCGTCACTATTGCCTCTTAATATATTAACCGGTGCTGGGTTACTTCGTTGTTCATAAACATGTGGCCAGTCACCGGGTAGACGCTCATCCTTGACTATCATATTATGTAAGATTATACAGGTTTTGATAATATAGGTAAGCACATCCGGATTCCACATTCTTGCAGGTTGTTTGATGATTCCAAATTGTTGTTTAAGTACACCAAATCCCCGTTCTACATCTTTTCTTTCACCCTCTTGCATCGATGTAAAAAAAAAAAAAATCCGGCCGACCGGATGTTTAATGGCCATGATAATAGTAGGAATCTGTGGGTAGATTCCATCACCTAGATAATACGGCATATCATATGAATGTCCGTTTACCTCGTAGCTCACTGGTGGTGCTTTTCCTGTTACAAGACTTCGAAAAACATATGAACGATTTATAACATTAATATCGTTGTTAGAGCCGGGCATACCAAAAAATGCATGCCAAAACCATAGATCATACGACACCACTGCCTCCAACACGATACTTTCGCTCCCTTTATACGCGGTGTAATCCCCCGATTCTGCCGACAGACATTTATCCCATTTCCAATGCATGCAATCTAGACTACCCAAAGATCCCCGGAAATCCCGGTCTTTGTTTTTCTTAAGCAACAATTCAACATCACCAGCCGTTGGTTCACGCAAATATTCTTTCCCATACACATTAACAAATCTTCGTAACCTATGAGTAGCTTCCAAAACAGGTGGTTTCGCTGTATGCGTAAGTACTCATCTATTGCATCTGCGCATCCATAAGCTAACATTAAATCATTACTTTTTGATGAGGGTTTAATCCTAGAACTCCACAAGTATCGGTCTTTTGAACAAAATATCTTTTGGCATTGGTAACACCTTCCACTATTCGGTTAAACAATTTTCGACGCATCCTGAATCTTCTGCGGAAAACATTGGGTGGTTGGTTTGGGTACGGAGAAAAATAGTCGTTCCATAGAAGTTTTGCTCCTGCCTCACGATCTCTAGGTATTTTGATACGAGTTTGAGGCCATTTTGAATTTGTAACAAGGACTCCCAATACATACATGAAAAAGGCCATTGCTACTCTATGAGCAAGGGTGCTATCATTTTCAACCCCAACCAACTTGTCTTCTAAGAAATAAGAGCTTAAATATTTAATTGTAATTGAATTTGAAACCCACGACCAGCTTTTGGAGACATCGTGACACCTTGGATATCCGAAAATAAATGCTCACGAACATATTCAATTTGGTACTTCCCATCATTGTATGGAACGTCAAAGGCGCATCACCAATACCCAATCCAAATCAACATGAGTCAATCTAGGGGGTGAATCCCATCTCACCAAATGGGAAGTGAAAAGTGTTTGTTGTATCCCAAAACCGCTCAACAATATAATCAACCATCGAATGTTGGGTTTCACTACATTGTATGCTCAATAATCTTTGCCATACCGCTTTTTCGATAATATATTTAGCTCTAGGACAGTGTTGTGAAATAGTTTGATAGTGATGAATTACCGATGCCAAACTTCCACGATGTTGATACTTCAATTTATGCTCCCCTGTAAATGTGATGTCCGTAGTAGCGTGCGGTTTATCATCTTGCGGTATAGGAAACCTCCCTAACCGGGGAATATCAACCTCCTTTATTTTACCGAGTAGAGATTAAGTTATAATCCTCTTCGGCTACACATTTCGTTTCTTGTTCGTCTTGATGCGACCATTGAACCATGTTGTCAATCGGTTCAACATCTCATACACACATAAGATAGATGCAATCAAATACCCACACATTAAAATCCATATAACCCACAAATTAAGTCTTGTAATTGTTTCTCAAAATTTTAAAAAATTTGACAATTGTATAACTAAATTTTAGCATACTAATAAAACCCACAAATTTTGACAAGACAAATTTGTGTATAAACATAATTTAAACAAATAAAAACAAATTAAAACCCCCAAATTAAAAAATATCCATAACCCACAAATTACCAAAATCAAATAACCTAATTTTAACAAACTAAAACCCTAAATTAATTATTCAATGAAAAATTTGTGGTAATTTTTTTCAACCCTAAATCAAATAACCTAAATTAATTATTCAACCCTAAACTAAAAGATTAACAAACATACCTCTTGTGTAACCCTGATGCTTGAGGTAGGTATGTTTGGTGGTAATTTTTTTTCTCTTCTGCTCGTCAATGTGAGGCGAAGTTGTGTTTGGATGGGTAGAAAGAAAGAGGTAGAAAAGAGAAGAAGACGACGGAAAATATTAGGTTAAACGCAACACGTGGGGATACGTGGAGGTTTAGTGTTCGGATGGGTGAAAAAATCACACGTGCAGCGAAAGTGTGTGGCTGGGCGGAATTTATACAAACGCCTGAATGAGGCGTAGCTGAAGTATTCGCCCCATGGGGCGTTGATTATACAAACGCATGGCATCAGGCGGTTACTATACGTATGCCCCATGGGGCGTTGAAAATACTTACGCCTGTCATCAGGTATTGATTTTACTTACGCCTCACTGGGCGTTGATTATACCTACGCCCGTTCTCCTAGCGTAAACTTTGTGCGCCCCCACCGGGCGTAATCTTTAGCAACTCCCAGCACCGCGCGTAATGTTTATCAACACCTGAAAGGGACGCAGTTTATAACTCCGCTCCAAAACCAAACAAAGATTATGCGTACGCCTGACTAAATATACTCGCCTACCACTACGTCACTCAACGGACTAAACCCAAATTTAGTCGTTTTTTTTACTCTTTAATCTTTGGGTTTAGTCGCACCACCGACGCTCTTATCCCATTATATTCTCCTACCAAATTTACACATCACACACACTACTTACAACACCACTAGGCTAGATAGATCAAAACTTCCGAATCTTTAAATGGTACCTCAAGAACATGAAGAACAAGCGAAGAACAGATCTCCACCAGGGGAAAATTAAAATAAACTAAGAACAAATGGGTGAAATTCAATTAAAATCCATAAAACCCATGGCGGCTTTGGACGGAAATTCATCCAAATTTCATCATTGAAGTAAATCACTATCACAGGTTATCTTCAAGAACACGAAGAACACCATTTTTATTTTTATTTTTCCCTCAGCTTCACGCCTTCACTTATAAAAAAGGAAATCACAAAGTGTTGTAATCCCGATTCTATGTTGTGTTCAATCTTTTGATATTCATGATAAATCCAATCTGTTTTCATTAAAATCCACACAGATAGAACCTTGTGTCAAATTTGGGGATCTAGAAATCAAAAATATGAACAATCAGTATTCTGGGGTACTTCTTAACAGGGTTAGATGATTAATTCATAAAATCTTAATCAATTAAACAAATAATAACAACCATCAAGTATAAAATTATTTAGGGCTGCAAATTAGAGTACTGTGTTGTGAACTTTTGGATTATGATTCCGAATTTACGAGTTAAGATGTTTGTGTAATTTGTTTGTTAACACAACAAATGGGTTAAAATTTCCGATTTCACTAAAACATGGTGCTAGATGATTTAGCGAGAGGTTGCAGAGAAGAAAGAAGAGGAAATCCATGAATACTCGGTGTCGGAGGGAAAAGAGCAGAACTGCACAAGAAATTTTGGGTCATCCTGAGTGTTATATTGTGGTACCCCTTATCCCTCTCACATGGCTGGCTAAGTTCACTGGTACACTCCCGCTGAATGTGGCACCCCCCATTAGCAGCCTTGCGAGTCACGAGCCCAAGGTGTTTATTTTTTGGTCCACACAAGATAGCGAAACTCAAGTGTCTTTGGTGCACTTCCAAAGTGTGTTACTGTTACTGAGATTCTGTTGGGAAATAAGCATTTTTGCGCAACGGTTAAAATTTTGTTTTGTCTTTTTTTGTGGGTTTTTCTGAAGCATTGTAAAACTATTTTGTGGATCAATAATTCTTAGTTTCCCGTGTATGTCTTCGTGGAAAATACGGGAAAACACAGTTTTACAGGGGTGTATTGGATCAAGATTTATACGGATAAAAATAGATACTAGTTTACATGAATCTAGTAGATTTATAATGTTTCTTAAAAGAATGTGAAAGATTCTTAAAGATATATTATTTAGATTACAATGGATAGAATTATGATGAATTTGAATAATAAAAATTAAAATGGACTACCAAATCCTAATATAATTGAAAAAACAAAGATTATCATGCTTCCCTTTCAAAAAAAAAAAAAAAAAACCATCAGTAAGTGTTGGTGGTGGTGGTGGGTGGTGTATGCGATGGCGGTGGTGTTGGTGGTGGTGGTGGGTGGAGATGGTGGTGAAGGTGGTGAGTGTTGGTAGTCAGTGGTGGTTATTGTTGGAGGTGGTGCTAGTTGGTGGTGGCGGTGGTGGTTGTTTGTGGTGGGTTCTCGTGGTCAGTGGTGGTTTTTGTTGGGGGTGGTGATGGCTGGTGGTGTGTGGTGGTGGTGGTGGGCAATGGTGGTTGTTGGTGGTCGTTGCTGGTGGTCAATGGTGGTGGTGGTGGTAGTGGTCGGCAGTGGTGGTCGTGGTGGAAAAACATAACATGTTGTGGAAGAAAAAAAACCAGAAAAATTATAAGAATCCATGAAACTTATGTGGTTTGGGTTGAGATTGATATGAGATAATAAAACACATATTTTGACTACAAATGTCCATAAGAATCCATATATATCTTGGCCCTTAACTATCCTAAGAAATCTTTAATGAAGTGAATACATGGGATATATGTGGAATCTAAATAAATCCTATTCGAATACCATGGATATTTTATGATTCCTTACATATCCTAATCGAATACGTATGAGTTTTAAGGATTGTTACATATCCGTATAAATCCTAATCGAATACACCCCAGTTAATGGGACTTCTGTTAGTTTTAGAGGTGGGCCCACATGATTGTCACCGGGATTTTTCACTGGAGACATTCATGGTAGATGTAGAACTATTGTTTGTGGATATTATACCTTGACATCTTATTTTATGTAGAAATGGAAAAAGGATACATTTTCAAAATTAATAAAAAGATCATTAAAAAAATATCGAGTTCACAAAATAATGAGTGTTTATTAACTAATCATGTGAGGATTCATTTGAATCATGCATTTGAAACATTTAGTAAATAAATTAAGTATAAAATTTTTCTTAAAAAAGGAACTTATGGGTATTTTGACCAGCCCGATAATATTCACACTACACATCTGGAATTCTAGATCTTTATTTTTATTTTTGGGCCTCTAAATCATGTCAAAATGGATATTTATTTTACTGTTATTTCAGTTTTTACCGCAGCTCATCTAGGGTTAAGACTTGTCCCATCCAGATTTAGCCCAGTAAAAAAACTCGATTATTAATTATGTTCAAAAAATCAAGCATCATCATCAGTTATTTTTCATTTTTTATCTCTATACATTCTTCAAACAAACACTTTACAGATTGATGCTTAATGAGATGAGACTAACAAAATTACCTATTACTTTGCAACTACAACAATAATACTTCCTTACACTTGTAGAAGGTATTGTCGTGGTTACCCCAACAGCTACTGCTAGAGATTGCTAAATGAGCAATCGTTTGAACTTATCCACCAATATTTTCAGTAATTGTTTTAGTCCCTCTGGCATTATCGTTCAAAGAGGAGAGGGTCTTTAGTGTAACCCAAACTTTTTCGTTCATGAACCTGCATGGACAAACCTTGTACAACCTATACGTTCAGACATGAAATTTAGTTTCAAGATTATAAGAAAAGGAATCCTCGAGATGATTAATTAAGATACACGCCGACAAGGTCAACCTACATAAACCTTCAAGATACGAATTCAATCAAGACAAAGTCTTCTATGATCTATATTCTAAGATCTGAATTCAACAAGAACAAATCTTGTTAGATCTTTAATATCAAGCTAACTTTATTTCAATTATACAGATAAAAAAGTATAATGCTAAAAAGAAATAACGCGAGACACCAGAAATTTTGTTAATGGGGAAACTTGTGATCCATAAGTAAAACCCTGGGACCTCATCATATTTGAACACCGCATTCTCTTAAGCCGCTACAAACACCACCATACTATCAGACTTCGGACTGGAATGTAGTTGAAATCGAATTAACCCTCAAAGAAATCCAGCTACAGTCGTGCTCCTTATGTATTTTAGATCTTGCAAGACTTTACTCACTTGATTACATTAATTGACGGCCTTTACAGGCCTAAGAGTTATTTCATTGTCCTTCGTAAAGACTAATGCTACCTTGCCTACAGCATGACACATATTTGATTTCCTTCGGATATGTTTGAATTAAGGCAACAAAAATCTATTTGCTTTCAGGGATCATGAGGTAAAAGAGATATAGAGCAAATTAACCTCAGCAATTAGGAAACTTACTCCCTTCAAAGATTATAAACATGCCTAATTGATTGTACCTGACAAGATCTATCTAAAACATGTTATATATTAATCTTGCGGAACTACAAGATCAGAGACGAAGAACTCCTCATAGTTTATATCAATCTTATTCCTGAATCAATAGTTCTTGAATGACCATATAGTAGAAGATACGAACCTTTAGAATATAAGAACTACGATAATCAAGATAAGATTTCGGATAACAAAGATCTATCCTGGTAAAAGATAGTCCTCGACGGTATTCAAGATAAGAAACCTAAATATGTTTCTTGAGGAACATGAACAACATTAATGGATTGCGAATCTCAGTTGCAGAGAGTAGACAATTTGTAATGATGAATAAGGATATGTCGCTTAAAGTTTAAGCAACTATTACTTGCACTCAAAGCAAGTTCGAGAACTAGTTTCCATATTTTCGAATTACTTTGATACCAAAAATAATAATTAATATAGAATAATCAAAGAATAGAAACCATGTAAACATGTGAGAAGTTTGTATTGTAATACAAAGAAGAATGTGCACTAGCACATTTGTTCATTAAGGACCGTGCATGAGTTAACTATATGGTCGGTGAACCATCAAGCAAAACCGGAGTTCGGAACACTCGAAATTCATTACGATTCGTGAACTAAAAAAACTTAGTATGCAAACTCGAAAAGTCGTAGTAGTTCGGGAACATGTCCAAAAGTGCATTGTTCATGAACTACAAAAATCGATTCAGCAAATTCATGCACAAATTCACGAGTTCCGGGAATATGGTGAAAAGTGTACAGTTCGCAAACTAGAAAAAATGAGTCCAAGAACTCCATTACACTTTAGAATTCAGTGACATCAAGTTTTGTGTGCACTTTGTCAACCAAAATTTTCAGTTTGCAAACTCTATTTCGACTTGGTGTCTTTAGGATTTTATTTCCCTAACTTGTTGAACAATAAATTTGTTCTCAACCTCAAATGCGATAAATTTTTATGAGCATCCAATGCTTGAGTTCATGTTTCAAGATTAGTCAAGTATAAGCTTGAACTCGATTTTTTTTTTTTAATAACTCATTATATACTAAAGCCAAATCTTCTCACAAGTTAAAATAGTAGCAATATTGAGTAATATATAGTCAGTCGTCACATATCTTTCTTGATGAAGTTCTCACAATGTCTTCGTGATCTTCAATCTTCAAGGGTATTCATTAATTATATGTATGAAAGTAAATATAGTAATTTGTATCCCACATACCAAATCAAAAATAATTGTCGTGATTCTCAATGTTGAAATCATGAAACCTCACTCCTTTACTCCAATACAAATAAATACTACTGTTTATGGTGGATCTTGACAAAGGATAAAACAGTCATTTCAGATAAATTTTTAGTACATGGGTAAAATAGTAATATTATGCATCAAGGGAAAAAATGACCACTTTACGGTTTAAGGTGAAAAGTCAAGTTTTGAGCCACGGGCAAAGTAGTTATTTCCAAAAATCGAGCCGAAAAGGATATAACGGTTGGGATTTCTCTGAATATTTACAACAAAAGTAACATTCTTCATAGATAAAAGAGTTTTAATAATGGCATCTACGCTGGCCATCATAGTGGCCTGACGCTCCCTCCTTATTTATGTTATTTTATTATAATTTAATACTATATTGTGAAGATTTGTCTTTTCAAACATAAGGGATAACACTAGACGGCCCAAAAAAATGGCATGGTTATACATAATAAGAATGGTGTTAAGAGCCTGCTAAAGAATGGTGGAGAGAAGAACAAAAAGTTTAAACAACAAAAAAAAGAACTCATAGGACCGGCTCTGGTCGAATGATCATCCGATCGAATGATCATCCCGCCGGCACGATCGCATGGCAGCTGGTCCCACCTTTTTTATTTTAATATTATTGTTATCATGAGTGGAAATACCAAAATAAATGGGTACATTATTTATATGTTCCTACTTTTGAACCCCAATAAATATATCCTTATACAACAATAAATATGTCCTTACTTTTTAATTACCTTATCCATTTAAAATTAGATTACCTTAATACCCTCACCCATATAATATTTTTCTTTATTTCAAAATGGAACAAATTGCTTCCTTTACCACTTCACCACCACCACTAGCACCACCACCAACATTCAACTTCCATTCCACCACCACCGTTCAACAACCACCACCTACCAACCGCCACCACCACTCCTTCACCACCACCATTACACCACCACCACTAGTTCGTCGCCGCCCGACCACTAGTCCGCCGCCGCCGCCACCACCACCGCTACCGTCACCGCCGTCATCACGACACCTCTCGGGGTTCGATATTTTTGTATCAACAACAATAGTTGATCCAAATAAAATAGAACCCACAGTAGAAGTTGATCCAGTTTAGGGGATCAACAACGGTAGTTGATAAAAAAAAAAGGATCAACAGTAGAAGTTGATCCAATTTAGTGGATCAACAATGGTATTTGATCCACTAAATTGGATCAATAATGAAAGTTAATCCATGTAAATGGAGTGAACTTGGCGTGAGTAGAACACGCATCATCTGACATGGAGTCAGTCATGCTACCATTTTACCATAAGTTCAACATTGGAAGAAATTTACATGATTTAAACTACAAGCATGATTTAAACTACAAGCATGATTATACTTATCCAAGGAAATATTGTCATCAATAGGAGTTGAAAGGATCAACGACAGTAGTTGATCCCATAAAAAATTGGGTCAACAACAGGATTTGATCCCATAGATGGATCAACAACCGTAGTTGATCCCATAAAAAATTGGGTCAACAACAAGAGTTTGACCAACAATAATAGTTGATCCCATAAAAATTTTGGTCAACAACAACATTTGATCCCATAAAAACATATATTGAAAAAAGCACTTAACCAACCAAAAGCATATATCCCATAAAAACATATATTGCAAAAAACACTTAACCAACAATGAAAATTTTGATTTCCGTCACTAAATACTGGTAGTAGTGTAACACCCCGAGTTCCGGACCAGGGTCAAACCCATATGGAGATCCGAACTCGAAGCGTTACGGGTCGGGAAGATACTTATACGTATATTTATTCTTGCTAATTTACTTTTATACCATAAATAATCGAAACTTTTATACATTAATTGAAGCATATGAAATACATTAAACATCATTCAAAACATTTTCATCTAGACATTTTTTTTTAATTCAATTTACGCTTCAAACAATAAAAGAAAACAATGCAATCATTAAGCTACTCATTTATAGCTTCCACTTCCAACTTCCATAAATCTGCAAGGAATGTCAATTGGGGTGAGATGACAGCTCAATAGAATGCATTCCCTTTCTCAAAATATATCAAAACATGTCAACCAATTAAACAAAATGTGTACAACAAGAGTATATGGTGCACCTTCAAGGATTTAATTATATTTATGTCCATCAACTATACTCACAATCTATCAACTCCTCTTAAATGCACGAGTATTCTCGGTTCTTGCCCCACCTATCCGTGTATCCTCGGCACGGGACCGCCAACCTCACTTGCACGAGTATCCTTGGGTCATGCCCCACTTATCCGTTTATCCTCGGTACGGGCACCGCCATTCAAACAAATATATCCATTCATTTATAAATTCACACTACCGTAGCACGAGTATCCTTGGGTCGTGCCCCACCTATCCATGTATCCTCGGTACGGGCACCGCCATTCAAACAAGTATATCTATTCATTTATAATTCCACACTACCGTAGCACGAGTATCCTTGGTTCGTGCCCCACATATCCTATATCCTCGGACGGCACCATATTATCATACAATATACATTTTTACATTCCAAACCACTTTATCAACAAGTCATTAGTTCACAACCCAACTAACGATGTAATTCTTTCAAGCATTTAAGCAAACACACAAACTGCGGAATTTTATTTTATAGGTTCATAATGATAACTTGATCTGATTGTCCTCAAATGTTTAGTGAACATTGCTGACACCATAATGTATAACATATCCAAATTTCACATGAAAATAACGGCTTAATCAAACGCATTACAAAATCTAGGCAGACAACATCATTTTACCAAACTATTCACCATAAATTCATATTAGTCTCAAATTAAGCAAACCCAAAGAACAATGAAAGATAATACATTTATCTACAACTTTTGTTAAGACCTAAAATCATTTTAACATCATTAAGACTGCCTAAGAACATCAAAACCACAACAAAACGAAACTTTCTAGAATTTGAAATCACAATCCAAATTACAAGGAACATTCAACGGTCAATTTGCGTAGGAAAATTATCAAATTTTAAAAAGAGATACCTAATCATGTTATAAATCAATACAAGAAGCCTGATCATCAATAAGAGATATATATTTATTCAATTAAAATTTCATAAACCTAACAATACAAAGGAATATGAAATAAACACCAAAGATAAACACCAAAAGAGAAAGGGTTTCACATTCTACCTTTTTAGCTACAAACTCCTGTTGGTTCTCCATAGCTTTATTTTCTAAAATAAACCCAAGCTCCATCTCCTTATCATTCATTTTAGCCTTTGGTTCTCAAACTCCTTCTCATTTTTCACAACTCTTCCCTTTCTTTTACTCTATTTCCTTTTATAACTATACACACTAATGACAATAATAATACGCTACCATAATAATAATAATAACATGGAAGGTAGTGTTAGTTTGCCCCCCTTGTGACACAATCTCAGCCCCCCATCCGCTTTGGCTCCCTTGGCTAGGTTACCCATGAGGCTCGCTGGTAGGTTAGCACAGCAACCTGTTCAATTAATGTAGTAGTATGTTGTTGGAGCTTAGTTTGTTAGGCTTCCAACTAGTTAATGTAATACTCTTTATTAATAATAATAATAAAAGCCTTTGTGGCTCCGTTTTTATAATAATAATAATAATAATAATAAAAGCCCTTTGCGGCACCTTTCATAATAATAATAATAATAATAATAATAATAAATGCCTCAGTGGCTCCCTTTCATAATAATAATAATAATAATAACACGTTCTATTTATTTTAATTTAAATGTCCTTTGATTTTCCTCCAATTTATTTACTTGTCAAAACATAGTTAATTGACTATTTCCATCATACATTTTAACTAAATGATAGGAAAAGGATTTTCGAAGGATTTATAAATATTTACTCAAGTGTCATAACTTATGATAAGGAAAATTAAGTGACTCAACAACAACCCAAATTAACAATGTAATTAGTTATAGGGTAAAACTCGACCCGAAAAGGTGAATAAAAATACATGGTATTACATTCTACCACCCTTAAAAGAAATTTCGTCCCGAAATACGTATAACTTAAAAATTCACATAATGTAAATATTATAGTATATACACAACACGACAATTCAATCCAACTCACAATCAACAATTCACATGAATTTCACAAAGGCATAATCAAACTACTACCATGAAGCAAGCAATAGAACACTCAAATCAGACAAGCATGCATTGCAACATACGAAACAATTTATTTACGGTCCCATTCAAGATCCAAAGCCTAGAGCTCTGATATCAACTTGTAACACCCCGAGTTCCGGACCAGGGTCAAACTCATATGGAGATCCGAACTCGAAGCGTTACGGGTCGGGAAGAGACTTATACATATATTTATTCTTGCTAATTTACTTTTATACCATACATAATCGAAACTTTTATACATTAATTGAAGCATATGAAATACATTAAACATTGTTCAAAACATTTTCATCTAGACACTTTTTTTTTAATTCAATTTGCGCTTCAAACAATAAACGAAAACAATGCAATCATTAAGCTACTCATTTCTAGCTTCCACTTCCAACTTCCATAAATCTGCAAGGAATGTCAATTGGGGTGAGATGACAGCTCAATAGAATGCATTCCCTTTCTCAAAATATATCAAAACATGTCAACCAATCAAACAAAATGTGTACAACAAGAGTATATGGTGCACCTTCAAGGATTTAATTATATTTATGTCCATCAACTATACTCACAATCTATCAACTCCTCTTAAATGCACGAGTCTCGGTTCTTGCCCCACCTATCCGTGTATCCTCGGCACGGGACCGCCAACCTCACTTGCACGAGTATCCTTGGGTCGTGCCCCACTTATCTGTGTATCCTCGGTACGGGAACCGCCATTCAAACAAATATATCCATTCATTTATAAATTCACACTACCGTAGCACGAGTATCCTTGGGTCGTGCCCCACCTATCCATGTATCCTCGGTACGGGCACCGCCATTCAAACAAGTATATCTATTCATTTATAATTCCACACTACCGTAGCACGAGTATCCTTGGTTCGTGCCCCACATATCCTATATCCTCGGTACGGGCACCGCCATATTATCATACAATATACATTTTTACATTCCAAACCACTTCATTAACAAGTCATAAGTTCACAACCCAACTAACGATGTAATTCTTTCAAGCATTTAAGCAAACACACAAACTGCAGAATTTTATTTTATAGGTTTCATAATGATAACTTGATCTGATTGTCCTCAAATGTTTAGTGAACATTGCTGACACCATAATGTATAACATATCCAAATTTCACATGAAAATAACGGCTTAATCAAACGCATTACAAAATCTAGGCAGACAACATCATTTTACCAAACTATTCACCATAAATTCATATTAGTCTCAAATTAAGCAAACCCAAAGAACAATGAAAGATAATACATTTATCTACAACTTTTGTTAAGACCTAAAATCATTTTAACATCATTAAGACTGCCTAAGAACATCAAAACCACGGCAAAACGAAACTGTCTAGAATTTCAGAAATCACAATCCAAATTACAAGGAACATTCAACGGTCAATTTGCGTAGGAAAATTATCAAATTTTAAAAAGAGATACCTAATCATGTTATAAATCAATACAAGAAGCCTGATCATCAATAAGAGATATATATTTATTCAATTAAAATTTCATAAACCTAACAATACAAAGGAATACGAAATAAACACCAAAGATAAACACCAAAAGAGAAAGGGTTTCACATTCTACCTTTTTAGCTACAAACTCCTGTTGGTTCTCCATAGCTTTCTTTTCTAAAATAAACCCAAGCTCCATCTCCTTATCATTCATTTTAGCCTTTGGTTCTCAAACTCCTTCTCATTTTTCATAACTCTTCCCTTTCTTTTACTCTATTTCCTTTTATAACTATACACACTAATGACAATAATAATACTATACCATAATAATAATAATAACATGGAAGGTAGTGTTAGTTTGTCCCCTTGTAACACAATCTCAGCCCCCCCCCATCCGCTTCGGCTCCTTGGCTAGGTTACCCATGAGGCTCATTTGGTAAGTTAGCACAACAACCTGTTCAATTAATGTAGTAGTATGTTGTTGGAGCTTAGTTTGTTAGGCTTCCAACTAGTTAATGTAATACTCTTTATTAATAAGTATATTTATAATAATAATAATAATAATAATAATAATAATAATAAATGCCTCAGTGGCTCCCTTTCATAATAATAATAATAATAACACGTTCTATTTATTTTAATTTAAATGTCCTTTGATTTTCCTCCAATTTATTTACTTGTCAAAACATAGTTAGTTGACTATTTCCATCATACATTTTAACTAAATGATAGGAAAAGGATTTTCGAAGGATTTATAAATATTTACTCAAGTGTCATAACTTATGATAAGGAAAATTAAGTGACTCAACAACAACCCAAATTAACAATGTAATTAGTTATAGGGTAAAACTCGACCCGAAAAGTGATGCGCGTCGTTTACACAGCAAATTAATTACTTCTTTCCATACTATTAACTGGTAATATAATGGCAAGGAGTTCGTTCCCACGAAGAGCAGGGAGATTTTAGTTGTTTAAAAAGTAACCGAAAGGGGGGTTTTTAGATTTTAATCAAAGTAAATGACAAAAGAAAATAAAAGAGATTGGTTGTAAATAATAAGAAGAAAGAAGACTAGGGAATCCTTCGCCGTCACTGAACTAAAACTTAATTGAGTACAAGTTTATCTATTGTTGAATTTATATTGTTACCAACCGTAGAATAGCAATAAGCTCTGCTATCCCCCGGATTCCTGTTGTCACTGGATACGGAAGTGCTCGACTACCAGTTTCTATCCAAATAACCCACCAAAAATAAGCTCTCAAGGTGTAGATTAACAAATGCTTTACACTCTGTGAATCAGGTTGATCCTAGCATCAGACGCATAGGCTCGGCCTGCTTACTAGTGTTATCTTTAAACACAATTGCTTAACAGAATCCCTCCTCATCGCTCTTGCGATTTACTACTTGTGTAAAGAATTGAGTGACAATTACACGTATCACCAACCCCAATACTAGTAGAAGAATTATTGATTGGTTAATTTAATTGATCACTTTAAATAACCCCTCAATATTCTTAAACATTAAAAATAATAAAGATAATCAACAATAAAATAAAACTTGAAATAAACTTGGTTTAAGAAATTAAAGCTTCATTGTTCAGGACTTTGAAATCATCCCTAATCAAAAAGAAGTTTAGCTACTCATAGCTAAAAAGAATTCTACAAATAAATAAAAGAGAAAGAATAAAAATAGAATTAAATATAAAAACTCACAAGAAAAGCCGGGAGCAAAACTTTATTTCTCTCTGTTTTTTAAATTCTAGCTAGAGAAAAAGAATAATAAAAGAAGAAGTTGATATTTTTCTTTTGGTTTAGGTAGCTATTTATAGGCATCAAATACCCTAGCCGATCCACAAAAGTCGCACAAGATAGAGATTTAAAGTCGGTGATAGTTATCACAAAATAGGTTCTGATTATTGGGCGCGACGCAGTATATTCTAGTATCGCGCAAATGTCTTCTGATCCATTCGATCCTCTGAGAACTCTTTGTATCCTAATCTGTACCGTCGATCTATCCAGCCCCAATGCTCCGCGATACACCATATCTTCACTTCTCCAAAACGCGTCAGAGCTCTGCACGGAAATACCACAAGTACAGCCCCACCACGTGCTTGTCTGTTCCCTCTTTTGTACGACTGTTAGACTTCTGTCACAGCAGAAGTGGCTGCTCTCTGGATGACGTCATCTATTCATCTTCCATGTTTTCGTTCGAGCTCTCTTCTCTGCTTCTTCTTCCGATCACGTCTACTCTGTTCTGTTCATCTCCTCCATTGATATCTTCACCACGGCCATATCCAGTCGAGCATCAGCAGCTAACTCGAGCTCCTCCTTCCCTGATATCCGAAGCTTCATTATCGTCTCATGATTATCTAGTAACCAACACTGCCTTCCATCGATCATCAGCAGCACAATCGTCTCTGCCAATAGTCCACCAAATCCATCGTCAATGGCAGCACCTCCCTGTTTTAGCTCGACTCAAAACTCATCTTCTTATTATCTTTCTCTCCATCGCTATTATCATTCCTAGCTCTGCCAACTCGAGAATCAGACATCGACCCATCTCATTTAATAACAACAGAAACCCAATGATGTGAGTTCTGGCTCAAACTCTTATCAATCATCGAATCATGATCATCAGCATCATCATCTCCCTGAACCTGCTCGAGCCCTCTGATTTGAAATCAGACTCCTACCCAAGCCTTATATCATTCTCCTGATCCAGTGATGTATTTAAATTCGAGTATAACATTAATCAAGATCCATCATCCTCGTGATCATCATGATCATCGAGTTCCATCTGCCATTTCTGTGTTCTGTTTAAGAACAGTGAAGACGAAGTGCCCCGAGTAATGAAGGTGGGTGCCTTTAACAATCTTTGAATGTTGGCAGCCCCTTAAGTAAAAGACTGGACTCCCTTTAGCACTTCTCTTGAACTTGACTACCCCTTAACAGGAAGGTGTCCCTTAACGATCAGTGAGGATGCCAATAACACTTCTCTTTGAAATGACCATTTAGCCCTTAGTCTTCCAAGTTCTTGTTTTGCTCATAACTTCTTCATACGAACTCAGAATGACTCCGTTCTTTCGCCATTGTCTTCATCTTCTCGTCCTCTACACAATAAAAAGTAGAAATCTTGTATTTGAACGAGTTACATTTGGTCTTTGGCCTTTCTCCACTTATAGCTAGCTTCTTTCCTTGCACAATTAAGTGCATATTCACTTCTTTTGGATGGTTCATCTAACAAAACACAAATAAGAGAAAACAAGCGTAATATACAATAATTTGCAAGAAAACCAACATATACTAGCATGGAATTGACATTAAATATATGTGAAATATGCACTTATCAAAAAGGTGAATAAAAATACAGGGTATTACATTCTACCACCCTTAAAAGAAATTTCGTCCCGAAATTTAGAAAATACGTATATCTTAAAAATTCACATAATGTAAATATTATAGTATACACAACACGACAATTCAATCCAACTCACAATCAACAATTCACATGAATTTCACAAAGGCATAATCAAACTACTACCATGAAGCAAGCAATAGAACACTCAAATCAGACAAGCATGCATTGCAACATACGAAACAATTTATTTACGGTCCCATTCAAGATCCAAAGCCTAGAGCTCTGATATCAACTTGTAACACCCCGAGTTCCGGACCAGGGTCAAACTCATATGGAGATCCGAACTCGAAGCGTTACGGGTCGGGAAGAGACTTATACATATATTTATTCTTGCTAATTTACTTTTATACCATACATAATCGAAACTTTTATACATTAATTGAAGCATATGAAATACATTAAACATCGTTCAAAACATTTTCATCTAGACATTTTTTTTAATTCAATTTACGCTTCAAACAATAAAAGAAAACAATGCAATCATTAAGCTACTCATTTCTAGCTTCCACTTTCAACTTCCATAAAATCTGCAAGGAATGTCAATTGGGGTGAGATGACAGCTCAATAGAATGCATTTCCTTTCTCAAAATATATCAAAACATGTCAACCAATCAAACAAAATGTGTACAACAAGAGTATATGGTGCACCTTCAAGGATTTAATTATATTTATGTCCATCAAATATACTCACAATCTATCAACTCCTCTTAAATGCACGAGTATCCTCGGTTCGTGCCCCGCCTATCCGTGTATCCTCGGCACGGGACCGCCAACCTCACTTGCACGAGTATCCTTGGGTCGTGCCCCACATATCCATGTATCCTTGGTACGGGCACCGCCATTCAAACAAATATATCCATCTCCTTTATAAAGCATAGCAAGCATGGACAACTTAGCCTAGATAAAGAGCGGTCAGGATGCATTCTGGGGAAACCTAAATCCATGGTTCTAGTTTGTTCTAAAAAATTATCAATGTTTTATTAATTAGTGTCTCATTAATCTCTCATAATGAATAATTTATTTAATTTTCATCATTAAATATCCTCTTAATTAATCTAATAAATATGTATTTTTACATTGATGAACATTTTAATAAAATTATGTCAATAGAAATTAGTGGTTAGTAGTGGAAGAAGTGGTGGCTGGTAGAAGCGGTGGTGGTGGAGGCGATAATATCAGTGGTGGTGGAAAAAATAATGCAGATGGGTGGTTTTATGGTGGTGATGTTGGTGAATAGTCGTGGACATTATTAGTTCTGTATATTTACAACACATACAACATTGTATCGTGAAAGATGTAGTTGGTCATCACAATTGATAAAAACAGATATCATATTTTAAAGATGAGACCACACCATTTAGAAAAAAATGATCATAACCGCCGAATCACCTAAACGGTACCCCTGCTACCTTTAGTATCCGGTTGTATAACTCATGGTTCTAACCGTTCAAATAAAATTGACCGCAATACAACTGAGTATATAACAATAAAAAAATATAATGGAATAAATAAATTAACGACCTAAGTTTGTTCAACCAAAACTTTACTCATGATGTTTGTGATTCAAAATTAGAAGTACGATAAACGGACAACGGGAGGTAGGCGGCGGTTGTGGTGGAGAAAAAAATGGTATTAGATGGTTTGTAATGGTGGCGACGGTTGTTGAGTAGCAATAAGCTATGTTAATTTTGTGTCGCTGCAAAATAGGTAACATTATAAATTAAAAGTTGTGGTTAATCGTCTTATTAATAACATAAACTCGGTTAAAATACATGAAAGATCAAAAAACATAAAGTAAACCACAAAATGTCACGTTATATAATTACTACAAACAAACGGGCACAAGTCAGAATCAATACACAAAAAATTACTTATTATAGAGATGTGTCGTTATGGTAAGTGTTGTACCCTACCTATGTATATTTTTCTACCTATTTCTTTGTATTGTATTATAAAATTAAGCTTCGCTAAGTTAGGAAAGATAAAGACCGGTCCTGATTTTTCCTCTCAATTGGTAAATTCACGGTTGCGGTCGATCCCATGAATACACACTTTAATTGAGAAAAATTCATTACATATTCTCTTATTCCCATCTCAAAAGTCTAAATCAAAATTGAAAAATTTGATCAACTTAAAATAACAAACCTACCTTCCTATAAAACTGAACAATTGATTCTCTCTCGCTCACATTCGGTAGGATGAGTGGGTTTGAAAACTCTAATTCCTTACTTTGGAGCAAACAAAAGTCAGAAATAAAGTTGGGAAGGGAGATAGATGGGTAAAAAAGTTCAATTGAATAATTTTATTAATTAGTGTCTCATTAATCTCTCATAATGAATAATTTATTAAATTTTCATCATTAAATGTCCTCTTAATTGATCTATTAAATATGTATTTTTATAATAAATAATCCATATATCAAAGTTTATATGATACAAAAGTGAAAAATACGATATGGCAAGATAAAGGACCCCTCCTCTTAACTCATTCATATATCAAAGTTTAGACAACTTAGGCAAGATAAAGGGCCCTTCCTCTGGATTCATTCTTAGGAAAGCTAAATCTACGACTGTAAAATGATCAGTTTAATTAACTTTCAATAATAAATGTTCTATTGATATTTTATAATAAATATTTCTTGAATTAATCAAATAAATATATTTTCATTAATACAATACATAATAAATTTATTTTATTTTAAATCAATAGGCATTAATGGTACGTAGTTGTGATGGTGGGCGGGGTTGGTGGATCGGCGGTGGGGATAATGGTGGTGGGTGTTGGTGATAATGGTGGAGTGATGACGTTAATGGTGGTGGTGGTGGAATAAAGTAGTGGTAGTGGGATGAGAAAGGTGTCCTAAGGTAGGTAAATTATTTAGTTTCCCTTAGTTAATTTTTTTTTTATTTGATATTATTTTTTAAATTTATTTTTTCTCTTATTTTTTAAATTAAAATAAATATTAAAAGCCAGTTTTTTCTAGGGAGAAGATTTATGGGGTCGGGGTAGGAAAGAATATGAAACCTATAAAAAAAAAAATTGACCATATACAAGGCTACACGCGAATCAGTTGTAATTGATTTAGTTTCTCATATCTCTCTCTATTCCCATTTTTTTTGATGATTTTTGTTTATGCGTTTCCTCATCGACTTCATATGATTATGCATGCTTGAGAACTAGTTCATGGTAATAGGTAAAGAGATAGATAAGTAGATAAGAAAAAAATGGATCAAGAATTACAATTTATTAAACTTTAAGAAGACACAAATCTATGTAAATTTAGAATAATTTATATCACCAAAGGGAGAAAAATAATTCACGAAGCTAACCGATTTTGTAAGATTAATCTGATTGATTTTGAAGTAATTTTGTGTTTTTAGATTTGTTACAAATTTGGTGAACGACCTTTGATGATTTATTTCTTTTCGAAGTAGGGCCACTACTTTGCTTTGCAAAAGTGAATGAAATAGAGTTCTACTACCATAGGCCCATAGGATTTTGAAGACTTGGTTAGCATTTAACTATGTTCGTCCTAAAGGATTATATGACTTACATACATAATATTAAAATATTTGAGGCTAGGACATGTTTATTAACCAACACCTCAAAAACATTTAGACTTGGATCGACGGGATCGATTTTTCGCAAACAGTTTGATGTGTATTAACCGATGGATATATTTGAAATACATATCCATTTATAAATTCACACTACCATAGCACGAGTATCCTTGGGTCGTGCCCCACCTATCCGTGTATCCTCGGTACGGGCACCGCCATTCAAACAAGTATATATATTCATTTATAATTCCACACTACCATAGAACGAGTATCCTTGGGTCGTGCCCCACCTATCCGTATATCCTAGGTACGGGCACCGCCATATTATCATACAATATACATTTTAACATTCCAAACCACTTCATCAACAAGTCATAAGTTCACAACCCAACTAACGATGTAATTCTTTCAAGCATTTAAGCAAACACACAAACTGCAAAATTTTATTTTATAGGTTTCATAATGATAACTTGATCCGATTGTCCTCAAATTTTTAGTGAACATTGCAGACACCTGTTTATGGGTGAAAACTACTCCTGCAGAATTTGGTAATTTGGGGTGTGGATGAGGAATGAATTTAAACCTTTAAACAAATGCACAGCGCGGTGAGTGCTTGTAGATTCGAGAGATCAATCTGTGCAAGTCCGGCCTAAACCAAGAAATGGCGTTCCAGGACTTGTTTCGGTCACAAAGTGAAGGAGATGGGGTTGATCTTAGGGAGGGAAGCGAAGAAGGTGTTGAGATTGTGAAGGTGTTGGCTTACTTATGACTTGTAATAGAAAGGTGAGCAGGCTTGCGGTTGATGCCAGCAGGCTCTGGGTGTTTGAATACGATTTTTGTATTAACACTTGATTTTCTGTCTCGTCTGAACTTGTATTGTTGTTTGAAATAGGGCGGAGAACCTATTTATACAAGTCATTGAGCCTTATTCACGTCTCTCGTGGGAAGTGGAGGAAGTGGAGTGATGGAGTAGTGGAGATGTGCGTCGGTGCCACACGACCAGTCTTGCCCACTTCTCCTGTTCATCTCTAACCGTCCATGACTTTCTGACACGTTCTTGTGATGGCGCGTTGCACGATGCACGCTGTAAACCGCCAGACCAATACCCCATTATGTATCCCCCAGTTTGTGACATGATTGATGTCTGGAATGTGTGGATCGTGAATCCACGAAAGATAGCATGTAATGCTGAATTGAATAACTGTGTTATTCAGGAAGTCGATACTTGTGAAGCATCGTGTGTATTTTATGCGTAGTGCGCATTATGATGTGATAAAGTGATGGGTAATGACGCCTCACTGACCAAATAACTCCTGACTAGGGTTGTATAACCAAGCTGGTGAAGTTGGACGGATGAGATGATCTTTGAGACACTCATCTGCGACCGTTGATGAAATTAGGGTTTTTTGAAGAGGTGCTCAAGCATCACTCTTGACTTGGTCGAAACCAAGCATGGGAAGGGCTTTGGAGAGGACCGACCGGGCATGTGTGTAGACAAACATGCCGGTGTGCACGTCCATACCTCACTTTCCCGGAAGGAGCGATCTAGGCCACTCAAATTGACCTAGGCAAAGTTGAGTGGTTGAGATCGGTTCATGCAGTAAATCCATTGCGCCGCAAAGGAGTTGGAAACCGCATGACATCCTGGTTTGGGCGCTGTTCCAAGACGACCCATCTTGGTCGGTCTTGGTCGATCATACCAGCGTGTAGGTGGTAGGCTGGTGTTCACACCTATACCGACTATCCCATGAAAACGTGATCTAAGCCATTCAAATCATCCTAAGTGAAGTTGAGTGGTCGAGATCGATTGCAATTTGGGAAGTGTAACCACGCATGTTTGGGCGGGCGTTTTGGATTAGCCGGGCATGGGATGCCTTGGCCGATCGCATGAGGAGGTAGATGGGCCCACGATGGTCATGCTGGTATGACCGGACCCGCTTAATCTAATCTGGGACCCTCCATTCGTGCTTTAGAAGATGGACGTTCGTGATTCTCAAAACCCTAATTTTGGGTTTCAAGCCGTGCGTCATCTCTTGTTTGGGTGACGATTCTGTCACTTTCTCCAAACATTGTTGGTCTTGACCGATTGGTCAAGTGTGTAGGCGGGCCCACGGTGATCGTGTTGACATGCTCTGGGCCCTTTGAATCTACATCTACACCCTCCATCTATACCTGCGAAGATGGATGGTTGAGATTGTTTTGCGACACATGTAATATGCCGCAAACCCTTATTTAGGGTTTTCCGTCCATAATGCTTGGTATGAACGTCTTTTGGCAAGCAAAGGCCAATGGCCGACCATGCGGGGTCGGCCGTGGGTATTCCATACCGCTTGGGGTGATGGAATTGGTCCGGGGTCATCCAATCATGCTTATGGAGTTGGATGACTGCGGTCAGATCATATTCGGACTGATACGGTCAGTCCGGATGCTCAATCGGGCTAGTATAACACACCGAGAGGGGCTCAATCGGGCTAGTATAACACACCGAGAGGGGCTCGGGCTAGTATAACACACCGAGAATCATCCTGTACGGGTATTTCGTACATGGTTTCATTATAGTGCTTGAGGTTCGTGTTACTCGTAAGAGTAACACTCGGTCGTCATGCCACACCGATAATGAGTACTGAAATACAAGGCTGATATGAAATTCACAGAAGGGATTGTTTCCACATGCTCCAACCGAGGAATTTCATGTATTCACTGAAATGGGATTGTTGCTACATGCTCCATTCTTGGTGAATTAAGTGAGGGAGTATCCAACACTTATAAATGGCTTTATCTTTTACAAGATGTCGCCGCATGATTTTTCTGGTTTTTACAAATTTAACCTTAAACGAAAATCCACCATCAACATTAAGTCCCCTGCCTAGCACATAATGGTTACATTATTGTGTGGTAGGCATGAGATGGTGACATACATATGTGAGAAAGACAGGATAAAAGGAGTTTACCCGGAAGAGTGTTGACCGACCGCTAGTTTCCCACGCCGTCACGCTTGTATAGAATCCCTTGGTGGGGCCGGTTTCTTTCTTTGGGTATTTGAATCAAAAGAGTAAACCAAATAAGAGGGGAATCCTTCTTCTATTGGGATTCTTCTAATTTTTGTCTATAAAAGAGACCAAGCTCCCTTTCTTTTTCTCACGAAAATTTTCTCTTGTTGTTGAGCAGCTCCCGTTCGGGTCTTCACTGTCGTCACCAACCGCCGCCACTCGCCGGAGCTCGATGCCGTCACCGTTGCCGGAGTTGCCGCCGTCCAAGTTAAGTTTCGCACTTTTTTTTTTTTTTTTTTTTTTCTTTTGCTAGCTTGCTAGGTAAATACCTTTGGTAAGATGTGTATATGCTTAGTCTCTCCACCATTACATGCAAAACTTAGCTTTTAGGTTGTATCTTGAAAAGGAAAAACCCTGGCTTGAAATCTCGCATACACGATTCCCATGAATAAAGAAAATCGTGTTATGATGCGTGAGAATGAACGTGGCCCGCCGTGTATGACTTTAACGTGGGTCTTACTCATATATGCTTGACTGAAACTTATACCGAACTTGAAACTCGTACCGGACTTGAAACCAATACCAGACTGAAAGTTGTACCGGACTGAAACTTGTACCAGACTGAAAGTTGTACCGGACTGAAACTTGTACCTGACTTGAAATCAATACCAGACTGAAACTTGTACCAGACCGAAACTTTGCACCTGACTTGAAATCAATACCAGACTGAAACTTGTGGCTGACTTAAGCCAGTGTTTGGGCCGGTTTTGTGTGCTCTGATGTGAGTTGTGTCTTGCCGTGTGACTATATCTCTCATGTGCTTTTCATACAAGTTCTAACTCCTGTCTTTTATTTCATTATGGAATGAAGAAAAGAATTCCTGTCGAGATGTCTTCCGGAGATAATGCTGGTACCAAGTCAGGAAGTGTTGACAGCTTCAAAGATATGCCGAACATTGATGATGAGTTGTTCACCTTGCCTTTTCCAAACACCAGAAGGCATCCTTCTCATAAGATAGTCCTTCTTTCCGATTCAGAAAATATGGAGGCCGATCCGTTTTCTTCTTCAAAGACTTGTGGTGAGATTTTGTCTCCGAGAGAAATGAATATCCGCCTTCCCTATTGACTTCAAGATTTGCCATACTCCACCGGGTTCTTATGAAGGATGGATGAGACGCATGTTGAGTAATAAGGGCATTAAAGATAATTTTCTTTCAAATGCAAATCCTCAATGCGGTCATGGCATCTGCTGCTCTTGAAATTAAGAAAGACGCCGCGGGTTTGATTACCTTCATTTCTCGGTGGCGTATTTCTACTCATACAGCAATATCTAGATGGGGAGGGATGACTATTACCCTGGAGAGTGTAGCTGCATTAATGAACCTGCCCGTTGCCTAAGTCTTTCTTACGATCTCTCTGATACGGAGCAACGCAACTATGATGCTATACTTCAAAAGGTGGCGGAATTCTGACAATCTGGACAAGGAGGAGAAAAAAGATACGAAATGCTTTTACACCTGGTGGGTGTCGGAGTGGTCTCCAGCAGACCCGAGCCGGATCAAGAGTTGGAAAATGAGCTCAGTGTGATTGCGTTCTGTCTTTATGGCTATCCGAGAGATATATTCGACGATGGTTCCGGAAAGAAAACCATTAGAGGTGACCTTGTCAAAATCCCTATAAAGCTGGCAAAAGGTAAAGTTCTTCCCGGGCGCCTTGTTCCTTGGATCGTTGTATTCTTATCCTGGGACGCCTTAGCAATGGAAATGCATGTTTCTAACGGGTACAAGAAGGTGGAATCGCACGTTCACTTCGCTTTTCTTCAGGCATTCTTATGGGAACACTTCAAAAGCTATGCTCCTGCCCCTGCAAATTTGCTCACCAACTTGTATGGTGGCTCGAGAATACTCCGCTGGAATAAGAGGCGCCCCAGAGCCGGTGTGAGACTTGTGGACGCATTTGACAATGTGTCTTCTGTAGATTTCCGTCCATGGGGGCCGGTCCATCCTTCCGTTGTTCAGCCAAAGACTTTTGCTATTGCTTCTGATGGCCCTGATGTTGTGCTGCGTCGATGTTAAGACTATGAGATCCGGGGAAATTGTTTACATGCGCAGATGCATCCCAGGATATGTCCCGTCTTTATTCAACGAAGAATTTACTGTGACTCCGTACAATATTGACAGGGCGGCTCGTCAAATGGGGTTTGATCATGGTGTCCCATTTATCCGTCCACCAGGGGTTCCGAGAGAATTCCTCCCGAATATTCTTAATGCTGATGTGTTTTTGGAACGGGTGAGCCTTCCCTTCTGGCCTATTGGGAGAAACCCAGTGGTAACCGATAAGTATAAGGAATTTTGGAGCAGGCAAATGTTGGTTTTCCAGAAATTTTCGGAGAGTGTTGTGACAGATCCACGTGGTGAGCCATCTTCTGACATCTTGACGAAGCATTTCCCGGTTGAAGCCACTTCCAGCCAAACGGACCAGAGCCGAGGATTGCGAGTCCCCAAGTAGGAGAGAGACCTAAGAGGCAAGCATGCGGTCCTAGGTAATCCTCAATTCCTCCAATATGCGGAGTATTTAAATCTTTTCCCTCGGTTCTTTCATTTCTCCCAGTGTAAATTCCTCTAAAAACGATCCTTGCTTGAAATCAGGGAATTTCGAAAGAGAATGTCTTCACAAGGTTGGCGCGCATTCAAAATGAGAAGGCTGGTAATGTTGGCCTTCATGCTGAGAAGTCTGAAGTGGCCGATCTTCATGTTGAGAAGTCTCAAGCGATCGACCTTCATGCTTGAGAAGTCCGGCGATGATCGACCTTCATGCTGAGAAGTCTGGAGAAACCGCTCCTTTTTCTGACCATGACAGAGATGATGCAAGCTCGGTTTAACTAGGCGCTTCCCTTAGTGCTCTTGTTGACGGGGTCGTGATGGAAATTAGTACCCAGAGCGAAATAGATGCCGGAAGGAATATGAGAGAGGCAAAGGTCTGCTATAGTTGAGGCGGCTCCTCTTGAGATCCATCCTGAACAGGTTCCAACCAATATGGCTATTGTGGTGACCCCTTCTGAAAGGCCTCCTGCAACTGACAAGGCCCCCGCGGTTGGTGAATTGCCGGTGATACAGCCTGGGGCTTTGTTCGATCCTCCTTTTCTGTCCCTTATCCAGTCATGTGTTGGTTGGTGGATTCGGCGTGGCTTCTGTTCGGTTCGAAGAGTTGTACATGAGCGATATGGGAGAAGCACGGTCATATTGCTACCACCACGAAGCTCAAAAGTCGTCTTGCGTTAGTCAACCACGTCCAAGAAGCTTTAGTTTCTATCCAGGGGATGAGCGTCACGACTGGTCGAACAGTTTCTGAGGAGATGATTGAAGATTGGAGGTGCCATCGGGACGTGTTTGCGCAGTACAGCTTCAATGCTCCTTGGTTCTTCGAAGGGTTCTCCAAGATTCGGGAGATTCAGAAATTACAGGATGAAGTCCCTTCTGCGGACTATGTTGCTCGCCAGGAAGAAGAGGTTGAGAAGTTATATAAGGAACTGGAGCTGAAACAGGCTGCGCTTCAAAGGATGAAAGTCTCTCTCGCCCGGAAAGGACGAGTTGTTGTTTGAAGGACTTTCCTTGAAGTATTCGTGCTATATACTTGGCTTTTCTTTTAGATGCTTTCCTTTTTTGAGTGATAGTGAGGATTTTCTTTGACCTCCGGTTTTGAATTAATAGGTAATTGGCTTATTTTGAGATAGTTTTGTGAACAAACTTTTTGAAAGAGATTATGTTAAATGAAATTTGCATCTTGGTTATGAATGATTGCACATATCACATGAAATTGCAAATGTTATGCAAAAGGGAGGTACGGATGGAAACAAACGTGGCGTTTGATCACTGAGCCTTTTTCTCCACGTGCGGGATGCCAAGTCCCCGGTGAATTCTAAACTACCTTTCTTGTAAAATTGTTGAGTAAAACTTACTTGCTTTTTAAGCCTCACTTGTATCAAACCGGATTAGCCTCTCTAAGAAAATCCTCCGCACTAACTTCTCAGAGCTATCCCTCTGAACCAAGCTTCTCCTGAACAATGCGCTTCAAAGCGTTGCATTCACTGGTGGGGTGATGAAGGAACCGGTGGTAATGACAGTACCTCGGGTCCATTACTTCTTGATCAGTGGGCGGACGCCATACCGGGGGTAGCCCCACCTCTCCATTTCGTACCCACGCCTCCGTGAGCTCCGAGAATCTTCTTCATCGGGAAGGGGAAATGTAAGTACGTTGAGTCTGACTTTTCCTGCGTTAGTGGGCGTTGTAACGTCTCTCCGTGGCTTTGATGTGGAACATGAGATGAAGTTGGAAGATTTGCGAGTGCCATCGTATCTGCATATCGCTTGCCTAGGTAAAGGGATGTGGAAGGTGTCGTAATGTCACTGCTGAGTGACCGGATTGAACGTTCCCATCCTCTGTACTCAGGTATTTCCTGATTGATTTCTCCTTCCCTAAGCATTTCTTCAGTCGGTTGGAAGGTCTACGCGGATTGGACAGTCTTCCGGGCTTCAGCAAGAGTTTTGAGATATAAATCCTCTAGCAGGGCTCCATAAGTCTGCAGGCTCCCTTTCTTTATCCTGCGCAGACATTGTAGTACTCCGGACAAGTCTTTTCCTCTGTCTGGACCGTGTTGTCCATCTTTCTTGATTCGTTTTCGACTGCGTGATCTCTTTGCTTCTCCACTTGTAAAGGTGGGACTCCTGACCAAGGATTCAACGTTTCTTGCACTGTCTGAGTTGATGCATATCGACCCTTCTTGTAGTTGTGCTGCTATATCATTCAACAGGCGAAATGTCTCGCTCTGCCTTCTGGTGATACCGGCTTGATTTGCCAAGACATCCTCCAATATTCCAGCTATGCTTCCCATGATATCTGAACCGCCTGTGGTCTCCGAGTGAGGATACATCGCGAGATGAAGACTGAAGAATTGAGAGTTCAATTTTTTGCAACCGATAGATCAATCTCCCACTGTGGTCGCCAATTGTTTATGGGTGAAAACTACTCCTGCAGAATTTGGTAATTTGGGGTGTGGATGAGGAATGAATTTAAACCTTTAAACAAATGCATTGCGCGGTGAGTGCTTGTAGATTCGAGAGATCAATGCAGGCAAGTCCGGCCTAAACCAAGAAATGGTTGTTCCAGACTTGTTTCGGTCACAAAGTGAAGGAGATGGGGTTGATCTTAGGGAGGGAAGCGAAGAAGGTGTTGAGATTGTGAAGGTGTTGGCTTACTTATGACTTGTAATAGAAAGGTGAGCAGGCTTGCGGTTGATGCCAGCAGGCTCTGGGTGTTTGAATACGATTTTTGTATTAACACTTGATTTTCTGTCTCGTCTGAACTTGTATTGTTGTTTGAAATAGGGCGGAGAACCTATTTATACAAGTCATTGAGCCTTATTCACGTCTCTCGTGGGAAGTGGAGGAAGTGGAGTGATGGAGTAGTGGAGATGTACGTCGGTGCCACACGACCAGTCTTGCCCACTTCTCCTGTTCATCTCTAACCGTCCATGACTTCCTGACACGTTCTTGTGATGGCGCGTTGCACGCTGCACGTTGTAAACCGCCAGACCAATACCCCAGTATGTATCCCCCCAGTTTGTGACATGATTGATGTCTGGAATGTGTGGATCGTGAATCCACGAAAGATAGCATGTAATCTTTGAATTGAATAATCGTGTTTATTCGAAGTCGATACTTGTGAAGCATCGTGTGTATTTTATGCAGTACTGCATTATGATGTGGTAAAGTGATGGGTAATGACGCCTCACTTGCCAAATAACTCCCGACCGGGGTTGTATAACCAAGTCGGTGAAGTTGGACGGATGAGATGATCTTTGAGACACTCATCTGCGACCGTTGATGAAATTAGGGTTTTTGAAGAGGTGCGCAAGCATCACTCTTCAGCTTGGTCGAAACCAAGCATGGGAAGGGCTTTGGAGAGGACCGACCGGGCATGTGTGTAGACAGCATGCCGGTGTGCACGTCCATACCTCACTTTCCCCAGAAGGAGCGATCTAGGCCACTCAAATTGGCCTGGCAAAGTTGAGTGGTTGAGATCGGTTTGCGCAGAATCCATTGCCGCAAAGGAGTTGGAAACCGCATGACATCCCTGGTTTGGGCGCGCGTTCCAAGACGACCCATCTTGGTCGGTCTTGGTCGATCATACCAGCGTGTAGGTGGTAGGTGGTATTCACACCTATACCGACTATCCCATGAAAACGTGATCTAAGCCATTCAAATCATCCGGTGAAGTTGAGTGGTGAGATCGATTTACAATTTGGGAAGTGTAACCACGCATGTTTGGGCGGGCGTTTTGGATTAGCCGGGCATGGGATGCCTTAGCCGATCGCATGAGGAGGTAGATGGGCCCACGGTGGTCATCTTTGGTATGACCGGACCGCTTAATCTAATCTGGGACCCTCCATTCGTGTCGAGAAAGATGGACGTTCGTGATGCTCAAAACCCTAATTTTGGGTTTCAAGCCGTGCGTCATCTCTTGTTTGGGTGACGATTCTCATCACGGTCCAAACATTGTTGGTCTTGACCGATTGGTCAAGTGTGTAGGCGGGCCCACGGTGATCGTGTTGACATGCTCTGGGCCCTTTGAATCTACATCTACCACCTCCATCTATACCTGCGAAGATGGATGGTTGAGATTGTTTTGCGACACATCTAATATGCCGCAAACCCTTATTTAGGGTTTTCCGTCCATAATGCTTGGTATGAACGTCTTTTGGCAAGCAAAGGCCAATGGCCGACCATGCGGGTCGGCCGTGGGTATTCCATACCTTGGCTTGGGGTGATGGAATTGATGCGGGGTCATCCAATCATGCTTATGGAGTTGGATGACTGCGATCGATCATATTCGGACCGATACGGTCACCGGATGCTCAATCGGGCTAGTATAACACACCGAGAGGCTCAATCGGGCTAGTATAACACACCGAGAGGGGCTCGGGCTAGTATAACACACCGAGAATCGCACTGTGCGGGTATTTCGTACATGGTTTCATTATAGTGCTTGGAGGTTCGTGTTACTCGTAAGAGTAACACTCGATCGTCATGCCACACTAATAATGAGTACTTTGGAAATACAAGGCTGATATGAAATTCACAGAAGGGATTGTTGCCACATGCTCCAACCTGGAGGAATTTCATGTATTCACGAGAATGGGATTGTTGCTACATGCTCCATTCTTGGTGAATTAAGTGAGGGAGTATCCAACACTTATAAATGGCTTTATCTTTTACAAGATGTCAGCGCATGATTTTTCTGGTTTTTACAAATTTAACCTTAAACGAAAATCCACCATCAACAACACCATAATGTATAACATATCCAAATTTCACATGAAACTAACGGCTTAATCAAAAGATATTGATTTTACAAACGCATTACAAAATCTAGGCAGACAACATCATTTTACCAAAATATTCACCATAAATTCATATTAGTCTCAAATTAAGAAAACCCAAAGCACAATGAAAGATAATACATTTATCTACTCCCTCCGTTACTTTTTAATAGGCTGGTTTCTATAAATAAATGTTACAAAAAAATAGGTTGGTTTCCTAATTGGGAAAGTCAAATGTTACTTTAGTTTTTAGGGACCACTTTTCTCTTAACTTCTTTTGATGACAAGTGTCATGTGGACCATTTCACTTTACTTCTTTTGCTGACAAGTGTCATGGGGACCATTTCAATTCACTTCTTTTATTGACAAGTGTCATGAGGACCACTTTCAATGATTAGTTATCTTAATTTCCTTAATTTTCTCAAAAAACCAAACCAGCCTATTAAAAAGTAACGGAGGGAGTACAACTTTTGTTAATACCTCAAATCATTTTAACATCATTAAGACTGCCTAAGAACATCAAAACCACGGCAAAACGAAACTATCCAGAATTTCAGAAATCACAATCCAAATTACAAGGAACATTCAACGGTGAATTTGCGTAGGAAAATTATCAAATTTTAACAAGAGATACCTAATCATGTTATAAATCAATACAAGAAGCCTGATCATCATCAATAAGAGATATATATTTATTCAATTAAAATTTCATAAACCTAACAATACAAAGGAATACGAAATAAACACCAAAGATAAACACCAAATGAGAAAGGGTTTCACATTATACCTTATTAGCTACAAAATCATGTTGGTTCTCCATAGCTTTCTTTTCTAAAACAAACCCAAGCTCCATCTCCTTCTCATTCATTCTAGCCTTTGGTTCTCAAACTCCTTCTCATTTTTCGTAACTCTTCCCTTTCTTTTACTCTATTTCCTTTTATAACTATACACACTAATGAAAATAATAATACTACCATAATAATAATAATAATAATAATAATAACACATTCTATTTATTTTAATTTAAATGTCCTTTGATTTTCCTCCAATTTATTTACTTGTCAAAACATAGTTAGTTGACTATTTCCATCATACATTTTAACTAAATGATAGGAAAAGCATTTTCTAAGGATTTATAAATATTTACTCAAGTGTCATAACTTATGATAAGGAAAATTAAGTGACTCAACAACAACCCAAATTAACAATGTAATTAGTTATAGGGTAAAACTCGACCCGAAAAGATGAATAAAAATACATGGTATTACAAGTAGTTTGTGCAAGGAGAAACAAACAATCACGCCAACGAATTCCATAGAAAATTATAACCAAATTAAAGTGTGACAGAAGACTCACCTTTGTTATCCCAAATCTGTAGAGGTTTACTCACATGTACAGAAAAAGAACACCAGATCTAAGTTTATTTTCTCGGCATCGTAACAGTGGTGGTGGTGTTGATTTCTCGATGAAGATTATTTATCGTTGATTCCTCACTAGATCTAAGTTTTGAAGACTATTTTCTCGTTAATTCTTCACCAGATTTAAGTTTTGTAGCCAAATCGAGTAGAAATCGATCTAAATCGATTGTTTAAAAGTTGGGTGTGGTGCTATAGGTGGTGGATTAGGTAGTGACGGAGCTGATAATTACATCAATGAAGATGGTGGAGGGGGCGAAGATGGTGGTGGTGGTGCAGCGATGAAGATGGTGCTGGTGAGTTTCGTTGATTTTTCTCCGAGTGAGAAATAAAGAAGAAGCCGAGTATAAGATACAAAAAGGTTAAAAATGGGACTATGAGAATTATTTTTTTGTTGATAATTTCTATTATGCCACTAGGGACATTTATAAAGAGACTTAGGGATATTTGTGAAGGCCCATCAGAAGGAGAGACAATAATTCAATTTCCATACTAATTAACAAGGGACGGTCTTGCTACTATCATAGACGGTCCCTACACCACTTATTGGTCATCCCCTTTACTATCATCCTAAGGTCTCTTTGCTACCGTTGTCCGGTCCCTTCACCACCTTTTTTCGCTCCCTTTACCATATTTGATCGCTTCCTCCACCACCATTTGGTCGGTCCCTATGCCACCAACTGGTCGGTTCCGTCATAATTTTTTTCGGTTCCTCTGCCATCAATTGGTCGGTTCCAACAACACCAATTGATCTGTCCCTTCACCACCTTTGGTCGTCCCTTTGCTACCAATTGATCTGTCTCTCCGGTGGTCGATCCCTTCAACACCTTCGGTGGATTCCTCCGCCACCAATTGATCTGTCTTCTGCCACTCATACGGTTGGTTCGTCTACCATATTATATTTTACTACCAAGATTTTTATTAGTCTCGCTTCCGAGATTCTAATTGGTCACTAAGATTGTAGGATCAGAATATCGCGACATCAATACTTCGCGAGATTAATAAATGACGACATTGCGAGGGAGTCGCAGGGAAGTAAAATAAATGACGCAATGAATGACGACAGCCAAAACACGAGGAAGATATGAAAATATGGCGAAATTTAAGAGTATCGCGAGATTGTATACTTGTACACTTGCGATATTTCGCAAGTTATTCCCGAAAATAAAGGACAGCTTAGCTGTCATCCACTGTGTACTACCCTATATAAAGGGTTGAGTAAGTCTGTTGTCGGGGGGTTCTTTTTTGAATTGTTAAGCAAGTCATTAGGAAAGACAAAGTCTTAGAGTGATTGTAATTCTATAACTCATTTCTAATTCATATTGTAAAGATTCAAGTATTTCATCAATAGGAATCATAATCATCCATCTTAAAATGATTTAATTGTGTATATTCTAGTGAGGGTGTAGTGTAGGATTTCCTGCAACTACATAATGGCGCTAGAAACAGGGAGTGAGTAGAGATCAACCTTGTGAATTGAAAGAATCAGGAGTAACAAGAAAGAAATTTCGTTTAATTTTCAAATAACTTACCTAAATTGAGAAATGGCTAGAAGAAGGAATGCATCGTAACAACCAACAACTGTTAGAAGAAGCAGGAGATTAGGCGGAGAAAGGAGAAATGAAGTAGGTGAACCATCAAGAATAAAAACGCAAGAGATAGAGAAGAAGGCCAGATTCAACCACCAATTCAACCAAAGACCGAATAGAGTAATAGATTATGATAGGGTGAGTGTGCATACATGGAGATCGATTCTATGGAAGAAAGAGAAGAAGTGCAACAATTGATAAATAATGGACAAGAGGATAGAAATCGAGAAGAGATGGGAGAAACAATTCATGAAAATGAAGAAATCGCAAAGATTAGAAGCATTGAGGCAAACAATACATGAAGAAAGGCGGTTAGAAGCGGAAGAACGTGCAAATTTAACAAGGCAAAACCATGAGTTAAGAATGGAAAATATGAGGTTGCGAATAGAAGGTCGAGAAGTAATACCAGGTCAAGATCAGGATCGGTTAGAGAATATATGAGGAGAACATTACCTGTAGAAAATATTAATGAAGAAAATCTAGAAAGAGAGCCAAATCTCGGTGAAGGATGTTGCGAAAGAAGAGAAGTGGTGTGTATTCCACGTCCTGAAATCCTACAGAATGTCCAAAATGACGGAAATCAAGAAAATAGGCAGCGTCAAGTGCAGAATAATCCAATTGGTGAAGAAAATCAGGAAGAAGGAAGAAGAATACTGCATGGGAGAGAAACACGTAGGAAACAAAAGTAGATTGAAGATGACATCGAAAAACATTATATTGAACAAGCGCGTCTAGCTTGCGAAAGGGAAAGATTAAGATTAGAAATGGAAGAACGGGAATTGGAGGAAGCAATTCGGCAGAACAATCATGACAATCGAGAAAGAAGGCGCGAGCAAAATCGCAACAATGGAAATATCAATGAAGAATATGAAAGAATACAAAGGAGAACTGATAGACAACCAAGAAGTGAAAATGATAGATATAATGGTGTGCGAATTCGTGAACGAGATGAAGGAGAAAGTCGCAGAGAAAGAAGAGAAGAAAATGCTGAACAAGAAAATCAAAGTAGACATGAACGCAGAAGGAGAGAGGCAGAGCTAAAAAGACCAATAAATTCGAATCCTGATGTAAATGAAAAAATCTTGAGAGAGTTGGCAGAGATGAGAGGAATGTTGAACAATAGAAGGGGAGGAGGAAGAAGACAATTGGATGAGGCCATCGAAGAAGCTGCGAAAACCCCCTTTACACTAGAGGTGAAGTTAGGAGGAATACCCCCAAAATGCAATTTACCCGCATTAACCAGCATTTTTGATGGAACAACTTGCACAATACAACACATCAAAGCGTATGTGAGATGTATGCTACAATGGGAAAATCATGACGCCATATTGTGCAAATATTTTGCATCAAGTTTAACAGGAGAAGCACTGAAATGGTTTGAGGGTTTACCAAGAAACATAATCACGTCATTCAACCATTTACAAGCTATATTCTTAGGGGCATATATAAGTAACAACTCCTTGCGACCAGGAATTGAAGATGTATTTGGGATGAAACAAAGAGTTGGCGAAAGTTTGAGACACTTAACTGTGAGGTGGAAGACAATGTGTAGCGAAATGGCTGGACGAGAGGATGAAAGATATCTTATTCTATCATTCATAAACGCTATGTTCGCAACCAATTTGTTATATATTCAAATTTTTAGAGTCAAGAATACAATTACAATGACCGAGTTGCGAGAACTTCGGGAGGAATATATTGCTCTAGAGGAAAGGCAAAATGAGATGGAATCATACCCGATTGCGAATACAAATTCAAATGTCATGCGAATGCAAGCTTATTACCCAAATTGATAAACACAGTAGCGAGCACTTCGCAAGGGAAACAAGAAAGGATAATAGATGATGGACAGCCAAAGATAGTAGCTATGGGAAGCCGTGATCAGGAAGAATTTGAAAGAGAAAGGAACTACTACAACCGTGGCGGCAATAACAAAATTCAAAGACTTGATCATCCGCAAGAAGCTTATGGAGGTCGAAGGCAGAATTATCATGGAGGGTAGCGAAGTCACAGAGTAGTATGGGAGGAAATCAAAATTCCACCACTAAATACTAGTGTGGAAAAAATATGGGAAGCTATACTCTTGATGGAAAACATACCTGCACCATGGAACATGGGGAATGAGCCACCACCAAGTGATAGAAGTCACGAGTTCTGTTCTTACCACCGCTTTCATGGACACCTAACAAATGACTGCAAAATATAAAAAGAATCATCCTCAGAATGATTGACCAAGGAAAGCTGAATCATTTTCTAAAAAGTGAAGAGAAGGTTCAACCGTTACCACCACCGCCAGAAATGCACAGGACAAACTCAACAAAGGGGAAAGAAACATTCGTAATAGAAGTCGGAGTGAAAGCTAAAAATTTGTTTTGCAACTCCATTGTACATTCATACCGAGCAATTGAAGATTTTCATGATAATGTTCTCAGTAGGGTTTTTGCGAGGGATGCTGATAATAGAGAAGTGATGAACATCGCGAAGACATCGCAGTTAAAAGAATGGCAAATGCAGATTATTTCTTTCACTGCAGAAGAGATTCCTGAAGGCAAAGATACGCATGATAGCCCATTGGTCGTAAAATTGGAAATTAATCCAAAACCTGTAGATGGCGAGGATGATGAAGCGAGAAAATTCTGGGCGATCAATAGAATCTTAATTGATACGGGAGCTCGGAAACATTCTTTTTACCATACTTACAAGACTATGGGTGGGAAGGATGAAGAGTTGATACCTTCGACGTATAAAATATACGATTTCAATGGCACATCGAATAAGCCTAAAGGAGAAGTTCATATGAGAATACCCTTGCAAGGATTATCAACTGAAATTTTGTTTTGTGTAGTCGATGTGGAGTCCCCTTATAATGCATTGATCGGAAGGCCATGGTGGCACGAAATTCTGGGTGTAGCGTCGACTTATCATCAGTGCATAAAGTTTCCTCATCCTAGCGGTGTTGGAGTTATAAAGGGAGACTGGATGGAAGGACAAAAATGCTATGAGATTGATGTGGAGAGTTGTGAGGAAAGAGCTGCAAAAAGAAAGGGCTAGAAGCAAAATATAAAAGATGAACAAAGAAGAGAAAGGTTGATGGTGGATACCATAGAGACAAGAGGTGAAGATACATTGCGAAGCAAGTGCATGAAAACAGATTGAAAATTATGATGGAAAGGAATCATTAAGAGGTTTGAATGGTGCGGAGGCAGAAAACAAATAGGAGCAAAAAGTGTAAGAAATGAATAATCATTATTATCAAAATCAATGACAAAGGCATATCAAGAGTAAGAGGAAGAATCAATAATTGAAGAAGAAATGCGCGAGAATCTCGCCATCAAGAATGTATGAAAATTTGATTGAAGAATTGAAATGAGATTACAATAAACAAAGCAAGATTGTGCGATATCTTCGCAAACAAAATAACAAGAGAAAACTAAAAATGAATGATTGAATGAATTAACAAAAATGAAAGAGTGAGTGAATGGGACGAACCTTTATGGCGTACACCCTAGTTCGCGAATGATATTTCGCAAGAGGCAAATGTAAGACCTAAAGTGCGTCATATAAGGGGGTATCTCTTGACATGGCTCAGGGAAAAGGTTACACCGCCCCTGGAACCTGAGACATGAAAATTTGGGGCCCATGAAAGCCTATCCGGGAGAGATACCTTGGATTTCCAACTATATATATAAGGTTATACCCTGGTTGGACGCCCGAGGGTCTCTTCCGAGGAGTCAGTGTATGCTCAAGGCGCCGAGGTACACGATTGAGCCAAGAGTGCCTGGGACATTTGAAGTGTATCGGCCATTCTTGGCAAGTCTTGGCACATGCTGCACTAGGCCCGAAGAAAACTCCACTTAGGGTGCAGTCTCGTAACCATAAGCCATATAGGTATAAGGGATAAGAGGCTGCGAAAACAACTGGTTGTTGTTAAGACCGGATGGGAGGAGCTAGTCTTGTATGGCGATGTACGCCTCCTTGAAGGGGCAACCAGGGAGATGATAAGGGCGGCACCCTCCATTAGGGAGCTGAAAAGTGTCAAAAGACGGCAATGTCATGGGGCTTTAAGTTCGCAAGAATTTTTAGGCCTGTCATATTGTCGCAACATAAACATCCTGCAGAGACAAAAATATTAAGAAACTGATAAGACAAGATCAATGGGTCGTTACATGAAAGTGTAACGGCGTCCTGCGATTTTGTCGCAAGACGTCAATGTCATGGGACTTTATGTTCGCAAGAATATTTAGACCTGTTATATTGATGCAAAATGAGGGGTGGCAAAATAAGACCTTTAACTAGGAAGGCAAAATAAGACCACAAAAAAACAATGATAAGACAAGATCAATGGGTCATTACATGAAAGTGTAACGACGTCCTGCGATTTTGTCGCAATGATGAATTTCAACATAAATGATGATAAGATAACACAAGAAATTGAGTAAGCAAACAAGCTTGTGAATACGACTATATTTCTTCATTTATTTGTGGAGAATCAAAGAATGTGCCAGCTTGCGAAATTAAGAAGTATCATTACTTAAAGATTATCGACTTGATTTCTCTCATGTGAAAATAAATAACAGAGGCAAGTATGGGAATGATTAGAATAACAACTTGTTATTTATTTTCATATGATAGATTTACATAAGAAGATTACAAAATGGAAGGTTAGAAGGATAAATGTACAAGTATCACAAGAAGAGAAAGGAAAATGGAACAATCTAGCAACTTATTCTTCTTCATCGATTCTTTATCGATTCCTCTTCTTCGCTTACATCACTATCGAGAGACATCCGAGCAAGGCATATTTTCGGAATTTCATCGAGAAGACAAGAATATGAAGAAAGAGGAATGTTGTGGTCATTGCAAATTTTTTCAATAGTTTGGTTGCGAAAACGAACAACATCATTATTGAAATTCGCCACTGTAGTTTGTAGTTGCTTCTTCATCTTAGAATATTTGTCATTGCGAAGAGAGAAGTCTTTTGCAAGTTGTGCTTTCTCGATTCAAGTTCCTTGATTCTAGTTTGAAACCTCTTCTCGGATTCTGCGAACAAATGACAGTGAGTTAGCGACTTAATAACAGATTTCATAAAAAAGAAGCGGAAAAATAATGAAGAACAAGAAACAACCTTCTCTCATCAGAAATCATATCTTTAACCAAGCGGATGCTCGGCATGAAGACCGACGCTAACACCTAAGTTATTTACGGCGTTATCTAGAACCTTCGCAGCCCAAGCGAATTCATCATCATTATTTATGACAAGAAGTGAACGAATTTGATTTTCTCGCTCATTAAGTATGGCATTTTGGCGAAGGGATTCATCTCGTTCAATTTGGACTTCAAGAATAGTTTTTTGGAATTTCGCTAATGCTTGAGCCCCTTGATTAGCAATGCGATCCTTATCATCTATAAGGCTGCTAATTTTCTTCCTTAGAGTATTATTATTCTCCTGAGAGCTAAGATAAAAACGTTTAAATCGGTTGGCTAAACCTAAACTAGATCTATGTCAATTTCTAAAAGATGAAATTTGGTTCAAGTTCATTTAATGAGAGAAATTAGTCTTGTTTGAAGAACTACTTAAAGATTCATTTAGATGAGCGAGAAGAGCATCATCATCCATAGGTTCGGGAATGAATGGAGAAGGATGGCTTCGTCGGAAAGATTATAAATGTCTGCGAAAATGATAAGTCGTGCAAAGAAAAATAAATGTCAAAGTAGAAATGGAGAAAAAAAGGAGGGTGTTATACCATAAAGTTGCGATTAGCACTTTGAAGTGTAGATATTTTGTCTTTCTCGGGAAGAAGACTCAACTTCCAACTGTTGAATTTTTTCATCCTTCTTGCGAGATGTCGCAACTTCAATTTCTAGTTCTTTGATCTTCTCTTTAAGTTGAAGATTTTTCTTTTCAAGATTGTTGCGCCTTTTCTCGAGGTCTGAGGCAACAACAAAGGAAGCTCTCCCAGACTATAAAGAAAGGTAAGGAAATTGTTAAGATAAGGTTTATAATCGAAATTACAGAGAAATAGAGAAATATGAACATACCAAAGCACTGAGTGCATTCAAGAAACTGGGAGTCATTGTTCGGAAACCCCGCGAAAAGAATCATTATCCACTAGCGAGGAGCATCGCAAATATTAGCGAGAGCTTCGCAAGTAGCAGATAAATGATCATCTCCCAATCCTTGCATAGAATCGGAGAAGACACTAGACAATTGCGCCATAGCGATTCGACCGAATGATTCTCCTTTGCGGAAGAAGTATCAACCTCATTTTCATCTTCGTCAGAATTCTCGCTGGTTTGGGAACTAGAACGAGAAGAAGGATGGATTTTCCGTTTTTTAGAAGATGGAGCAGAAGATTTATCCTTGCGAAGAGAGATTTTATTCTTGCCTTTAACCTTCGCAGCTTCGGGAATGTCAATTTCTTCAACGCCAACCTTCGCACACGAATGAAGATAAGAAACAGAGGCAACAATATTGTTAAAAATAACAAAAGAAAGTATTTCTTACTTCATCCGTGATTGATCGGAGTATCGCCAGAGTACTCGCCTTTGGACTTCTTCTATAACTCTTTTTCAATTTGATAATCTGAAAATTTTACAAGCCTAGTAAATATAAGAGGAAGGAAATATCGTAAAGCAAACCTGAAATAGGAAATATACCTCTTTTGCCTTCTCGGACCACTTAAATTCCCAAGGATGATAGTTTGCGAGATTCGCAGGGAGTGTATGAGAACCTGCAATATAAGGTCCGCTCAAAAATAGAGGAACAACCCACCACTTCTCATCTTTGGAGTACCGAGGAACATTATTTTTGCCCGAGTGCCAGTCAATATCTTGCATAAGCAGCTTATCACTGGAAATATTATCTTTTCTCTTCAATCGAGCACCCCGGCGAGATTTATCATTTCTCATATTTATTACTTCATAATTTTCAAAAAAGTTTTCTACGGTATACTTCTCAGCCACTATTTTTAAACTTGCGAATCTGGGATCTTTGACATCGTCAGGATATAAAGATCCCTTACCAGCGCCACGGTTGGCGAATTCAAGCATTAGACGGATGCAATCACAGCTTAATTGATAAATAGCTCGCGAGAATTTCTCATGAGCAAGAATTTCATAGAATAAAGGTATCTCGGGATTGTAGAGAGGAATGGGAAGGCCTGCGAGGATTTGACCTAGCGAGATTATGATTTTTTGATCATCACACTGATAATCAGAAAACAACTTTGCGAAAGTATAGATGAAGATTCTTGATCAGGAATGGTTGATAGGATGAAGCCCTTCTCTTGTAAATTCTTTTGAGCTTCATTAAAAAGGGGTTTATATATACGACCAAGTGAAGCCATTTTTAGAGTATGGGAATGATTAGAGAATTGAAGATCAAGAGAAAGAAAGAAGGGAAGATTTACAAGAGCGAAGCGCAGATTGCGGAGGAAGAAAGTTGAAGAAAAGTTGCAGAGGGAAAATAAAAGAGAAGAAGAGAAGGGTGAGAAAACTAGATATAGAGAGAAGAATCCTCGAGAAAACAAATGCATTTAATGCGAGATGGGACGTGAATGGTCAAGAATAAACGGTTGAAAGAGACGTGTCAAGAAAAGAGTGGAAGAAGAAACATCTGTAATAAATTCCGTGTAAAAGTACGGGAGTGAAACAGATAAAGATGAACAATTGCGGCATTTCAAAATATTGGTTCTCATGACATTCTCTTCTTCGCAGAGAAGACATGAGAAGAGGCAAGATGTAGGATCAGAATATCGCGACATCAATACTTCGCGAGATTAATAAATGACGACATTGCGAGGGAGTCGCAGGGAAGTAAAATAAATGACGCAATGAATGACGACAGCCAGAACACGAGGAAGATATGAAAATATGGCGAAATTTAAGAGTGTCGCGAGATTGTATACTTGTACACTTGCGATATTTCGCAAGTCATTCCCGAAAATAAAGGACAACTTAGCTGCCATCCACTGTGTACTACCCTATATAAAGGGTTGAGTAAGTCTGTTGTCGGGGGGTTCTTTTTTGAATTGTTAAGCAAGTCATTAGGAGAGACAAAGTCTTAGAGTGATTGTAATTCTATAACTCATTTCTAATTCATATTGTAAAGATTCAAGTATTTCATCAATAGGAATCATAATCATCCATCTTAAAATGATTTAATTGTGTATATTCTAGTGAGGGGTGTAGTGTAGGATTTCCTGCAACTACAAAGATTTTATTATGTTTTACTACCTAGACGTTATATATTAGTCTCGTTATTTTGCTGCTCAAACCATTTTTGACACAATAAATCCAGGAATAAATATTTTACGATTATTGTCAACATTAGAATTTTATTCTAATTGATAATCATGCGAACTCATGTCAGTGCTTGACATATCAAAACTTGTAAAATAAAATTCATATATATGAATTTAATATCAGTTTTTGCTAGACCTAGAAAGCTCATTAGACCTATATTTACCAATCCATTAAGATTATCCAAATATTATTGTTGTCTCATTTGACACTGTAATATGCCGATACTAGCGATACCAAGTTCTATCAGACTCTCTACGTCTATTGTATATAAATCATCACTGCTTTTCTCAGCAGATACTTTGTGCTTCATTAGCTAAAATAATGAGTCTCTATGAAGCATGCCAGACTCACTACTTAGAATTATGCTAGGATGACCAATATACTAAGACTAACATTAGTCTATCTAGGTCACGACCAAACAAATGCACGTCTATAAATGAACTTAATCATAATCGAGACATCAATTATGTCACATGATGCCTACAGCAAGTGCGATCTAGAAATACACCCACGATCAAAAAATTACTAAGTCGTGATGGTAGTTGAAGGACTAAATGGAATAGTGGGCTTACAACCACCATGTCTCCTTAGCAAATCGGAACTGGTTTTATCATGATTTTCACTTCTCTACTCCTCCACTACCCTGCAACTGCCATACCTTACAAGATCAATGTGTTTTCACTACCACTACTGCTGCAAATAGGTTCTTCAACCTATTAATGAGATATATCAACTTATCGTAAATAATCTGACTTTGATTCTTACAGAGGTTTTCTCTCAGTTCTAACACAAATTTTTATTATCAATTCAACACATCCTACTACAAACGCACTCATCTCAACACCTTCTCGGCTTCCCTCCCTAAGATCAACCCTTTCTCCTGCTTTGTGACTGAAACAAGATTGGAACAATCATTTCTTGGTTTAGGCTAGGATTGTACAGATTGATCTCTTGAATCTCAAAGTACTCTAGACAATACATTTGTTTCAGGGTTCAGACGAATTACTCTGCATACCCCCCATATTTACAATTTTCACAGTAATCCATTTTTTACCCCAAAACAACTACCATAATTAAAATCTCATTTTATTTTATCCCATGGCATTTGAAACATTCAATTATCTATGACGACCAGAACATTACAGATTACATAACATAACCAGAGAATTCATCTTCGTTTTTATTATTGCCGATAAGAACTCTCTCCGAACTACATACTCTTATTCATCTTCTTCAATTTATGATTCTTTATTTTAATATTGTTTCTCAAAATCATTTATTTTTCAATTGGTTCTCGATTGTCTTCATTAGTCATCATCAACATTGTCGATTTTTTATCTTCATTACTATTTTTGATCGACGGTAAAGGTTAGTAATGGAATAAGAACCGCCAATATTTTTGCTCAAATGAAAAGAAAGCGAATAACTCAATCAAGGATACATGAAATAACAAGATTATAATCTACCATATCACAACACGTGTATGTTGTTTACCCAAGGCTAACTCGGACTAAATATGTGAAGGGATAAACTTGTCCAAAGGGGCCCCAAAAAGAAAGATTTAGATTTCGGGAGTGGATTATGAATGGCTTTGTGAACAAGGGAAGCATTCATGATACCTTAAAAACTTGTTTTCAAACGTAATTAAGAAAGACATTATGGCCCCATATTGGGAAGTTCTGACTTCCAAATGTTTTATAACGACTTATATGAACAAGTTTTCTCAACCATTTGCAAGATGGTAGGAAAACAACTTCTCTTTACTTTAAAGAGACCTAAAAAGCGCTTTTTTCCTATTGTTTTTTCCAGTAATGGCTTTTCGAGATTTTTTCTTGAAAAATTACCCTATGTTGCCGATCTTAAGTTAAGCATTCACTAAAAGTGCTAGTAATAGGTATAGTAGAGTGTTTTATCCTCGATCCAACTATAATATGGGGAGTGTCTTATATGGGGTAATTCTGCCACCATTGAGTGTAATAGAAAGCTAACTTCTTAAGGAGAATGTGTAGAACACGTGAATCAATCTGTCTGCCACCCTCCACATTGTGAAGATTTACAAGAGGCATACATGTGCTTAAAATCCAACGTGCAATAACTCACTCATAGAATTTCAGGCTACATTTACATGAAGCTTCTCCTAAGTCGTATGATTTTAAGAAATTAATATCATATTTATAGGTGTTATAGATATACCTACTCTTAGGATTTCAACCAACTTAATGCAATACCAAGAGGAGTAATTACTCTTATGTTTTCAACCAACTTAACGGCCTACCTAGAGGAAACCTTCTTAATCAGGTCTTCAATCGAATGGTATACCTAAGGAACACAACTAGATACCATGTCTATAACCTTGCTTCAATGTTCTTACTTGAATATGTCTTAAACTAGATTTATAACTTCGGAAACCAATACAGTGGATTGTAATAAAAGTTGATTCCTTGACTAGAACCAAATCTTTGTTTTTTGGCACTCACTCCCATAATTAAGGATATGGAATTTTCCACTCATGTGGTACTTACTTGTTCTGATAACATAAACTTTATAATTTTTGGTGCAATGATCATTGCTTTCAGAGATCTTCTATTACATGTGTATAAGTCAAAGTTTTACCTTGGAAAACATGAGTTATCATATTCTAATTATTACGACAAACTTCATGTTCTCAAAGTAAACGCACTTACCGAATACAAATTTCAAACTCGTTAGTCTAAATAAGTTTGGTTTAAAACTTAACCACATGTATGCACTAGTCCATCAAGCCTAAACCATGTATAAATAACGTCCAAACTCGTAGCTAGATGCCCCAAATATATACAAACAGAGATATTTTGATAGTTTTTTTTTTAGTTACAGTAGCTTCCCGTTTTGAAAGTATGTGCACTCGCTAAATACCAATTTCCAACCCGCTAGCCTAAATCAGCTCATAGTAATAAACATGATGATCCTATTTTTTGCAGATTCGATGGGTGGTTATTTTATTCTGCATTAGATGTGCATTTTAATAGAGCTACTCAGATGGATTTTGTAAAAATAGTTTATGTTTATGATTCTCTTCTTCTTGAGCTAGTTGATTCCTGAAGTCACTCTTAAATCTTCTTTCAAAGTTGAGAACCATTGGCTACAACATAAATATTTTTAGAAAACATTGAAATTTGGTGGGAAGTTATTGATTTAACTGGTAGACCAAGTTATTTTTTATTCCAAAATTTTCTAAATCTGAAGTTCTTCTTAAAGAACTGGAGCCGAGTTACTATTGGTGATTTGATGAACAAGGAAGAGCAATTGGTTGCAGATATCAAATAATTGAATCTTCAAGAGAAAATAGGGTCTCTATCTAGTATTAAATTGTTGGAAAGAGAAAATTATAAAGTTCAATAAAATTAGATCAAGATAAAAGAGCTATAAGTGCTTTTCAAATACCTAAAGTTCAAGGATTTTAATATGGGGACACAAATACTAGCTACTGGATAGAAAATGCTAAAAACATGAAATGTTGCGTTATTAAGTTGGAACCTTTAATCAATATACTATAAAATTTGAACTAAAAAGATATTACATTAAGTTTTTCAGTTCTACTTATTTTGTCAGAACAAGTTTTGAGAATATGCAGTTTGCACAAGTTTATGATCAACAACAGATATGGTTGGAGAAGCCATTTGAAGAGGATAAGGTGCACATAAAGTAATTAAATTTTTTGGTTCTAATAAGGCTCGACGCATAAATGGATTAACAATGGAAATATTTAAGTTATGTTGGAATAATCTTGTTTTGGGGTAAAAACTGATTCTGCTGCTTTTGGTAAATTTGGGTGTGTTGATGAGAAACGAATTCAAACCCTAAACAAATGTACTGCACAGGAATACTTTTGAGTTCGAGAGATCAATCTGTAAGACTCTGGCCTAAACCAAGAAATGGTCGTTCCAGATTCAATTCGGTCACAAAGTGAAGGAGAAGGGTTGATCTTAGGGAGGGAAGCGAAAAAGGTGTTTGAGATCAGAATGTTGAATTATGAAGGTGTGGTTGTTTTATGACTTGTATCAGAATATGGTTTCTGGCTACTTGTGTTGATAACCCTTGTTCTTTTTTGTCGAAATAGATTGAAAACCTATTTATACAAGTCATTGAGCGCACCCTGATCTCGTAGGAAGTGGAGGAGATTAAGTAGTGGAGTAGTGGGGTTGTGTAAGAGGTGGTGATCATGACGTTTCCATTGTGAGGGAAGACTGGTCACACCTTCACCCACTACTCTCATCGTTGTTAACCGTCCGTCCTTTCCTGACACTTTCTCGTAGTGGGCGCGTTGCACGTCGCACGTTGTAAACCGCCAGACCATACCCCAGTGAGCATCCCCCAGTATGTGACACGTTTGATGTCTCGAGTAAATGGGTCAAGTCGTGCGACTTGCCGCAAAGAATAGCACGCGGCGCTATTAGGTTAAATAACTAAGTTATTTGTGAAACCGATATTCATAAAATATCGTATGTATTCGATGCACGTAAAGCATCGCTTTTAATCAAGCAACTCAAAATAATCGTGCATGGAGCATCGTTGTTTTAGAGCTTGTCTAAATTAGCCGCGATTCGATCGTCTTAAAAAGAAGAGCGTCACCGGACACCTTTGGGGAATCGTTTGGTAGCTCTAGGGGTGAGCTACTTCTTGGTTGATCACTCCCTATAGGAGAGTGGCGGATGGTAGCAATTCTAAAATCCTACCGGTTGATCTAAATCAGATCTGGATCGCTCAAATCGGCTAGCCAAGTTGAGTGGCCGAGACGATTTGCGGCAGTTAACGACTGCTGTTGAAGCAGCGCGAAGGGCCATCTTTGGGCGATCGTTTGAGATCGCACGGGCGAGTTGTAGCTCGGCCGATTGCTCCTTACGGGAGGGGGTGTCCGGTGATCATAGCGGAACCCCATCGATCATCTAGTATCCGATCTAAGCCGTCCGACCAAGCTAGCGAAGTTGGACGGACGAGATGGTTTTACAGCAGGTGCTTGTTGTCGTTGATTTAGGGTTTGGAAGCCGTGCGACCAACCCTAGTTTGGCTAATCGAATCAGAACGCTGGGCGCTGATTTGAACAGGCCGATCGGCCATGTGCAAAGATGGGCCACTTGTGAGCACGCTGATATCTCCTGGGCCATCTAAAATTAGATCTAAGCCACTCGATTCGGATGGCGAAGATGGATGTTTATGATCGATTTGCGACAGTAGCATACTGCCGCAAATATAAATTAGGGTTTTAAAACGGCCGCCACCCTAGTTCGATCGAACGGTTTGATGCGTCATTGACTTCCCATGAGCAAGTCGATCGACCGGGAATGAAATTGGGCCGGCGGTGAACGTATTGGCATCTCTTTGATCGTGCGAGACACGATCTAGGCCATCCAACTTGGCTGGCTAAGTTGGATGGATGTGATGATTTGCAATAGTTGTATGCTGTCGCAACCCAAATTAGGGTTTTGGAATAGCGTGTTCGCCCTAGTTTGGGCAAACGATTTGACGCCCTCTGGACTTGCCGCGGGCAGGTCGATCGACCAAGGGAGAAGTTGGGCCGCCAATGGGTATGTCGGCGCCTCTTTGATCATTCCAAGGAGAATCTCAGCCGTCCAACTATGCTGGCTAAGTTGGACGGTCATGATGTATTTGAGACCGTTTTTTCCGGTCTTAGTTCGTTTGAGCTTATTTTTTCAAATAGCGCGAACACCCATATTAAGGTTAACGTTCGAAGTGATTGCGGGTGTATTAGATGGAATCCGTTCGGCCAGGGCGTTAGCGGGCCCGCCGGCGGTCATCATGATGATCGCCTAGTTCCGCTAGGAGTAGGCTAAGCTTGTTGGATTGCGTGGCAAAATTGTGTGGCCGTGATTATTTTTTGAGACTGATATGAACAGTCTATATTTTCCTTAAGGAATTTAAACACGTTCGATCGAGCTAACTTTTAATTAAAAGTGCGTCGATACAAAAATCTCTTTGTTAGAGAGTGATGCAGCCCGTGTGAGTATTTTCATGCAGATCTCAATACTGACAGTTCGGGAGATTCGTGCTACTCCGTTGCGAGTGAACAATAATCGTCATGTCATGCCAATGTTGAGAGTTTAGCTGGGAACATAGCATAGGAAAATACTAGGCGGGCTCCGGCATTAGTGAGTAATGCATCTAGGAGCTTAAATACTCACTAGGCTCTATACTAGTGAACAATTCATCTAGGAGCTTGAGTTTTAATATAATATGAAGAGAGACATAGGCGCTCATCAGATTCTGATATATTATCCAAATTTCCTGTGGAATATAGATATATCAAGGTCTACTACTTCTGATGCTGGGTCAGGTAGACAGACTTTTACAGTTTTCGCCCTAAGCTAAAAACCACCATCAACATTAAGTCCCCCGATTAGCATGTAACAGTAACATTGTTGCGGGGTAAGCACTAGATGGTGACAGACGAAAAATAAAATTGAAAAGACGAAGCAGGCAAATATTTCCAGGGAAATCCAAATCGTCCTTCAGCAGCGGGATCGCGCGGTCGCGTGGCTTTCGTAGTAGCGTGTTTCTAGCTCAGCTATGGGGTATGAGCGCGGTGCGCCCAGCCATTTATTATCGTTCATGGATCAAGAAGGAATTCTTCTTCTGTTCAAACTCTAGAAACTCCGTTCGTATGAAAAGGGGTATCGATCCTCTTTTGTTTTGTTGCTCGTCTGGCTCTGTACTTTTGTCTACAGTGGGCGACTCCTCTTCGTAACTGTTAGCAGCTTGATCATAAGCGTGCCAATCTTCAGTGGCAAGGTAAGTTCATCTTGTCTTTGTATTTTAGCTGTGAGTGTAATATATGTGAGTAGTTGATCAAACTCGGACATTTAGCTCGGTGTGAATAACTTTCTTTGTTAGCGGCGGTAAAGCGAGCGTCAACGGAAACAAAGCAATCTCCAATAATTATAATCAACATCAAGGCGAGCCAACAGAACTCGAGGTAGGTTGGTAGGCCTGGAAAGGTGTTTATGTTTTAGCCTACAAATTATACCGCAAGTGCACGGTGTCTGCTATGAAGCACATGGCACAAGTACGAGTCGATCCCACAGAGACTTGTGGTGCTTAAGATGATCTAATGGCTTACTTAACTGAATTCTATGAGTGACTGTAACACAAAGCTATAATTGGTTTGTTGTCGATGCGACTGAGGTGTAGTGACTCTAAACTAAGGCAAAGAACTAAATTGTGAGATACGGGGCGAGAGAATCCACCACTTGATTTTATGCTAAGGCAATTCCTAATCTAATTATGCTCTTGATTCATTCCAGGGAAGAATAACATGATAATGTCTTGGCTAATTTCACACACTCCCCCTAGTATAGAGTGTCTTCTTACAGTACACTCTATCACAGGGTCATGTGCTCCATTAGCTAATTCAATCTTTCTAATTAAGCATAACAAGAACAATAAACGAAAGGGAACAACTTAACATGCAATCCAGGGTTTCATCCCAACCCCGAGTTACTTAATTAAAACATCAACAAAATAAAGCACAAATTAACACTAAGTGGTGCTCTGGCTAGCCCAGGCATGCCTCTAACATCCAATGTTCCATTCTAATTATACATGCCCAAATACCCAAAACTTCAAACCCTAATTTATTTTTAAAATAGAAATTAAATGGAAAACAAAACCAAGACACTCTCACCCATACTCTGAATCGCTTCTCCACTGTCACTTTGGCTCGAGAACGCCATGCATGGGTTGTTGGTTAAACCTAACCCTAATTATCTCTAACCTAGCTTCTAGGTTGATGAGAAGCTATGAAAGAGATAATTGAGAGAGAGAGAGAGTAATCTTGGTACGGTGTAGAGATGGAGTGGTGGTGATGGCTTTGTCGGGGAAGAAGGGAAGGTGGCGCCAGAGGGTTGGTCGGGGTAGAGAGGAAGAAGAGCGAGCTCTACCTCTGTCGGGAGAAGAAAGAGAAGGTGAAGAAGAGAATAGGGTTTGGTCGTGGGGGTATAGGGTGTTGGTGGTTTTGGTGTGAGGCGGGCATAGCAAAGGATGATGTGAGGTGTGCAGCGAGCGTCGGATGCGTGGGAGAGATCTGAACGGCTCAGGATGTAAGCGGGTGATTCTGCTGTTGAGTGAGAGCATCAAACGTTGATGTGCAAGGCCGAGCGAGCGTAGGATGTGGCGAGTGAAGATCTTAACGCCTCGGGATGAGCGGGTTCGGATCCGGGTCATTGGTAACTCTAGCCCATGTCTTGTAGATGAGTTGCTACTTGTTGGGTTGCAACTATTGCGCGCGAGCTTCGACTTCTGCTCCATAGACACTTGCCTCGAGTCTTCGCTCTTTTGGCTCCTCAATTTCTCCGAGCTTTATTTATTACCTAAAAACACAAAATTAATTAATACAAATATTTATTCTTGAAAACAAAGAAAACACGAGAATGCAGGATAATATCTCGATTTCTAAGCGCAAAAGATGAGTAAAAAGCCAATAAAAAGGTGTATAAATATGCACTATTTGGCACTCATCAAATACCCCCAAACCTGAATTTTACTTGTCCTCAAGTGAAACAAAATTAGGAAATCCTAACTATACCCTGTCGCAGTCTCTCGAATGCATTTAGCGTATGCACTAAGCCTTTAAACCCCTAGGTGTCCCTAGTGGACGAGTTGTAGTCTCGTGAGGGTTTACCGTGAGGTGTACCCACAAAACCTTCTCCAACTTCGAGTGTGTAAAAGAGTCTCAAGCATCCAAGGAGATATGAGGACATAGAGTTTCTGCATGCTAGTAAAGATTTAGAACTACTAAAGAACGCATTCTCATCCTTAAGTGCTTTGAGCGAGAAGTAACCATACCTTATGAAAGAATTCGGATTCGATTGTGATCATAAGTCTCAACTTCCGCCTCACCATTAGGGTTTTATGATAATTGCACTCAAAAAGATCGCTTTTTAGTCTCTCATGTGTGCAGGCGGGAATAAAGAGAGAAATCCCGCACACGTTGTAGGTAAGAAGGATAACCTTCCGAAATAATTTGGAGACTCCACGAAGTGTGGACAAAAAGAATCTTTTCTCGATGATCTCTAAGAAAGGAAATCAACCATTAGCAAGGGGTGGGAGTACTCACTTACCTTTTCACCCGATCGGCAATTAATATCACTCTCTCATAAGAACCATAGAAACGTCTTCAATCTTCGGTCTTCAACTGTAGATGACGAACTTCTGAACTTCACAAAACTTGACAATTTTTAACTTTTCTACTCAATTTCCTTGTTGTTTGGATTTTTCTTGTTGAACTCTCTTTACCATGGTGGTAGCAAAAATAAACTACAATTTATTTTATTTGATTTTTTTATTTTTTATTATTTTTTTTTTAATTTACAAAAAGTGAAAATAAAAATACAAATAATGAAACAACTAACTCCATGGACAAAGGACTTTATCACTCAATTTTTCCACAACTTGTATTGTCTTGATTTTATAAATTTTATTAATTCTCATCATATTTTCTTTTCTTTTTCTTTGTTGCACGTAAACCTTGGACTATATCAATTTTTCTTTCAATATTCGATGATGCTCCGTTTGCTTGATGATGATGTGTTTCTATGGGTCTTGCTGATTGAGAGAGAGTGATGCTAACTCGCAAATCGATATTTAGAAGGAGTTTTCATCTTTAGACGTCACCCTCATGATTGACAAAAACTAGCACTCAAGAGATCAAAAGTAGTGCTGAAATTGGTGCGAAGTTGGGTAGCTCACCATTCCTACCCGGAATTGACGTTCGGTGACACACACTCTAAAAGCTTTTCTAGAAAGTTGCAAAAAATTGAAGGTTGGTGCCTCACTTGATGTAAAATGGGTAGTCTCCACTATGGGTGATCACAATTCTACTACCGAATATCTAACAGCATCTAATTCGCTCTCCGGCATGGTTAAATCCAATTTTAACGCTCTAATCAACTAAGAAACCCGATTGTGTTCTCCGGTACTTCTAACTTTGTTATTTCTGGCCGATTCTCTATGTAAACATAGCTAGAAGCATGCTAGTGACTCTAAAATCTCTAAAGTTGGAGGTTTTTACAAAAAGAGTTTTAATTTTTTTTTTTTAATTTTTTTTTTTTTTTAAATAAAAGATTAAAAACTCTATATGCAAAAATATGCAAATGCACCCCCAAACCTAATCGAACATTGTCCTCAATGTGTCAACAGATAGGAAAAATTAAACAGTCATATACCATGAGAACTATGTTGATAAGAGAAAAGGGAAGAGATTACCGGATGTCGGCGGGAGCAAGGTTAGAGCTTCATTCGTTAAGGCTAGAATCCAACATTCTCAGTGGAGATCATATCAGATTAGCACAATATATGCACAAGAAGACTCAACCGATTCAAGAAAAGAAAAATTTAACAAGTCCTACTGGATTATATACAATGAAAATTCACCATATACCAACAATCTAAAGAGTTGAGGGTCAACCCAATAGAAAATATGTACAAACATCAACAGTCTTACACAAATATAATATGAGAGTGCAAGTAAGACTGTGTATGTGAATGAGCTTCCCCCAAACCTAAACTTGTGAACGGGTGTGTTTGGGAGCACAAAATCTTGCAATTTTAAAGGTACGTCATGCAAAAGGTCTAACTCAAAATGAGTTTTGCTAAGAACAGGCAGACATACACATTCCAACTGTGGTTCCTTAAAAGTGTTATACTTTGATGCAAAATAGTCCAAGAGGACTTGGGAGGCACAAAGCTCTAGGCCTAAACTGGGAACTCTCAGAAAAATTGGTTTAAGATTTTTGTGACAAACTACACCTAGGTTTGGTGGAGGGGTTTCAATTTGTGACTCAGGAGAGAGGTTAGGTACATCTAAGTTGTTTTCATGTATAAAATCATTTGTACCATCACACACTTTCCTAAAGTCGAAGAGGGTAAATCATGTTCACCAAAGATAACAATTCATCAATCACCATGTCATAATCATAATCACTTTCATGCACAACATGATCGGAGAGATATCATGTCAGAACCTAGGCATGGAATCGGGCACAAGAATTGAATCATCCGTGTCAACAGACAATTCAAATATTCTAGGTCACAAACAAGTGGTATAACATGCTCACTTTCACAGACAATTGCACGGGTTCCACATCATCAAAGACAAGTATGAATATTAGAAGAAGCATCATTCATAGGATTCACGGAAGAGACACTTAATGTCTCCGAACCTAAAGATTCTACTACATTTTCAAAATACACATGCTCTTCTAACATATCATATTCATCATCATCATCATAGCAAAATGCGTTTCCCTATTCAAAATTGTAGCATTTCTAGTGTACTCATTTACCTCTAGATTAGGTTCATATTCAAGTGTTAATTGCATGAGTAGGAGTAGAAACACTATTTTCAAAATTATCGAGAGATAACAAACATCCTATCATAAGTTTCCTTTCAATCTTCATTTTGTAACTCAATCGAAGTTCCTTTGAAGAATCATAGTGAGTTGTTCTATTGAAAGCGAGTCTTCACTAGTGGGTATGCATTCCTCATATGGATATTCATTGTATGGTTGAGCATGAGGTTCACTAGGGAAGGGAAATTCGGATATGTTGCTATATGGATGGTCATGTATTGCATTCGGTTCAAGCCTAGCATTTTGCTCCATGAGCGTTTCCATTAGTGATTGTAAACAAGGAGTCGGGGAGTATAAAATTGTTCATCTCCCCACCTGTGGTGATGATACATGTGCTCATGATGGTTAGGGTATGAGTATTCAAGGTCGGGGCCCCGAGAAGGCTCATAATACTCCCTAAAATCACTCTGCTATGTGGGAGTTCATCTTTGTGAAGCATGCCCGTAAGCAAGCTCTCTAATGGATTTGTTTCCATCCCCAGATGCGGACCAAAATCCGACATGATTTATCACTCAAATTGAACTCAAAGCCCGAAATGTAGTGGGCTCGGTTTGGTTTATTGGGTTTCATTTAGTTTAAATGGGGTGGTTTGGTTTAAGTGGGATTTGGTTTATTTGGGGTGATTGGTTTTGTGGGTTTGTTTGGTTTATTGGGATTAGTTGGGTTATGTGCAACCCAGCTATGTGAGCAAAACCCAGATAGATACAACCCACAAAAAGAAAATGACACTTTATTCTAAGTGTAAGCCCAAAAGGTTGCTTTTTGAATTTGTTAAGCCCAAATGACTAAGTGTATTTCAGCCCGGATGATGTGGGCTCGGTGTGTGCGAACAACATAAATTGATTGGTGATATGGGCTTGGTCACATGGTTAAGGGTTCAGCCGACCAGGTGACCAAGATTTGGGCTTTAGTTTGGTTTTGTTTTTTGGGCTTCTATTTGGTTTATTGAGAGCCCGGTATGTGTAAACAGCCAAAGAAAGATGGCTGAAGGTTGGCAGATCACCGAGGCCGGTGGTGGTGGACTCAGTTTGTGCACTGGCTAGGCCAGCCTCTGGTTATGTGGCACAGCTTGAGTACAGCACAGCTCAGAGCAATCACCAATGAGTAACAGCACAGCACAGAGCTCAACTCAGACAAGAATACCCATATCTGTGAACCATGCCCATACGCTAAGAACAGCCTGTCAACCCAATGAATATTGTTGATATACGAATCTCATGATGATGTTCTGAAACTCTATGACTGCACCTCCATTAGCTCATGACCTAAAATAAAACGAAAGGAAGATAAGAATTAGAAGCAACCCCAAAGATTTGAATAAATCTGAAAGAAACAACACAGTAAGCTAATTCCACTCTTGAAACATATTAAGAATCTAAGATTAATCAGGAAAAATTAGGAAAATCGAAAAAACCTAAAATTAGGTCATCTAATAGATTTGTTGATGCTAAACAATCTTACTCAAAAAAAAGGAATTAAAAGTAGGGAAACAGGTAAGAATCAATTTAAGAACATAAAAACTAAATTGAAATCAAAAGGAGAATGCTAAATCAAAGTAAGAATCGAAGAGAAATTTTCCATTGACCAAGCCTGACTTATCGCCTGACTTATCGCCTTTTCCCCAAAGGATCCCAACTATTAAACCCATTTAGTTAGGTCTTTGTCCAAAATCATATTCTAGTCACCCCCAACAAAAGTATCACATGCATTTGCTATTATCGAATATTCCACCCAAGAATCAAGAAATTTAAAAAAGAAGTGGTATACCAGTATGTACAGAACTTCAGAACCCCCAACAATATCCCCACTCTTCTTTTGATTAAGTATTTTACGTTTATGGGGTCAGATAAATAAGCCACTTTTAAGCTTGTTAGCCAGATTTTGTGCCCCCAGTGGGTCTAAATATGTACGAGTATATGACGAATTGATATAAATATGCACACTAATTTGCATACGACAAGATATATCGTGTTGGAATCGCACAACTGAAGTTTCAAGATATGAGCGTTGAAATGGAATGCACAATCATCCCTATAGCTATACGTCTATACAGATGTTCGAAAATGGCAGGACAAAATTTTCGTCTGTAAGATAATTTCAAAGTAAAATCTAAGAATTTCCTTGAAATGCAGGGGAAACACTCAGTTATGGCGCATTCGTGTAAGTTCAAAATGCGTTAATAATGGGACATGCAGTGCGACAAATTTCATTGATTTTTCATGTCCATTGACTGTTTTTTATGCATTTTTAACTCGACCATTGAATGTTGACACACTGTTTTTGGTTCAACGTTATCTAGAGGTACGACGAAAAAGCCCCTAGATTTTCAAGGTAGTTTCCAAGGAATCGAATTCATTTTTTGTTGAGTGATTTCTGAAATTAAAACCGAAAAAGAAAAGGAAGGAGAAAAGAAAAGCGAAATAATAAAGAAAAAGAGTCCGTAAGAAGATAATTTCGCATGTATTAGCTCCATGGCTCGGTTAAATTCTAACTAGAAAACAAAAAATTTCCACATGTTTTTGCTTTCGGTAAATGGTTTGAGTAAAAAATTACTATCTTTAGAGAATGATAAATATTCGCAGTGACAGTGTATTATAAAAATAATGACAGACATGAAAAGAACCCACTAATATTCTCCATCAAAGATACATGAATCAGATGGGAAGAAGGTCCATGTGCTGGTAATTAAAGGTCAAAACTCTAAATCATTTTGAATTTTGACAAAACAAAACCAAAGAGAATGTTGTAATCAGGTCAAAATCAACAACATTTGTGTATACATAATCTGATACACTTTTAACTAGATCTGTACGAGGTAGATGAAGCTGTTTTTCTGTTAATAACCCTTGCTAAACTTCAATGAGTAGTAATTTGTGCAGCACATGGATTTAGATTACTTCTGGAGTCAAAAGATAAAAGACCGGAATTCCAAACCCTAATGCTTACCGGTTTAACCGGGTAACACCATTTGTTAATTTTGTTTTGACACAATATTTGAACCAACCCGCATTAGCCCAGTTGTTCAGGGATTGGCTTTCAACCTACAGGTTGCGGGTTTAATTCCCGATGCTGATCGATCAAAAGAAAATTGGACACAATATTTAGTACCCATGTAAAGGGGACATTCTAAATTTGGAACCTCAACCGTAAAAACAAGTACTACGGAAGGAAGGTGTTTTCTTATTTTAGCTACATTGCAGTCAAAAGCCACCAATATGGCCTTTTTGTGTGTGGTTATAATGTAACTTTAAGCCAAGTCTTGGGTGTTATAGATGTGTGGCACTATCCAAGAGATCGCTGCAACTGACAGCCATAAACGTGCAAAAATTCATTTTCTATAAAATAACAATTTGGGTCTGCCATTAGACTTAATTTTCCTACTCTATAAGTAGTGAATCCAAATAATTCATTTTCCGTCGACATGGATCAACTTGCCATGGTAGCTGATTCTTTTCTTGGCATTGGCTTGGCCTCATCTGTTGTTTATGGTTAGAAAAATCCCTCTACAATACTTCTCTAAATCAAACTCGAGGCTACTTAAGTTGTTCCTAAACTAGGAGCAAAGATCGTTAATCAAGTCATTCGATCTCGTGTTTACGGCCGCTAACCCAAAAAAAGGTTCCAGATGTCTTACTGCCCAAGTTATTTGCATATGAATTTTATCTCAGAACTAGGGTATAAGTCTAAGAGACAAGTTTAGTCTACGCTTTCTAACCTGGAGAAAAACCAGTGTCTCTAATATATCAGTAAAACATCTCTACCGGGATGTCTCATTACCTTTTACTGCTTAAATTATTGTCTCCATTATTTTCTTTTAATTCATGAGACATCTCGAAACTACGTTAAATTCTTGTCTCCATTATTTATCTTTATTTCATGTTCTATCCATATTTCACATTGTGTTTTGTGCCAAAAGTAGTTTTTGGTCTAACCTAATTAACCTAGTTGATTAAAGTATCCCGCCTTTTGGGACCCATTTCAAGTCGAATACTAAAGAACGATATTCTAGATTCTTCTTTTAAAACTTCGAGCTCTAATTTCATAACTCGATTCTTTTTGGGGATGGGTTGCAACACATACATATCGTTTCATCAGAGTAAACTACCCCTTACATCTCTGCGACCTGATCTGTAAGGACGAACACAATCAGGAGAACAAAACAGATAATAGGGTAATTCTAAAACACGTAGAAAAACTTAAGTCATTACAATGTCTCTAAAGCTTATCTTATCATACTGGTCTAGATAAGAATAACCAAACATCCGCTAAGTAAAACTCACTAACCTAACAAATAAGCCTACTACCTAGTACCTAAGTCTCGGATTAATACCAAGTAAAAGTTACCTTTTAATCATTTTAACTTTCTAACCCAATAAAATTTGATAATCCCTGTAACGGTAACCTACCCTGCTTATTTTGGATGATGCAGTTGGGTGAGCCTAAGATGCATCCGGCCTCGGTTCTTTTTCTCATGAAACTTCAGCTTACAAAAAGACGACAATCGGCACCTCGGTGAATAAGTCGGTAGTTTACTAGGCAATGCGGATCTACCACCCAGAAGGTCAAGAAAAGGACACAAAAGGGTACAGTAGAATGAATTAATTTTGTTACGTTCCAAGCAAAGTCCAATTCAATAACTCCAAAAATCAACTCCGTCATATGGCGGCAACATGACCACACCCCCCTTCTCTATCTTACCAAACTTCATCTCTCTCTCTCTCTCTCTCTGAACCAATAACAAAAAAAAATCATTTTTGTAGTCTCCGAAGTCTCATTATCCCTTACTGTTTTTCAACTGAAACTACACTAACTAAATACTAATTCTCATATAATTTTGATGATTTTGATTCACAGAATCAATACTATGATACAAACAAACTAGTCTGGTCTGGACTTTTCTCCGCTGTCAAGATTCGTTTTTCTCTCTGTCCTCTTTCTCCAGAAACAAAACAAAAGAGAAAGAAAAGAGAGAAACCTAATTTCCTTTCTTTCCTTTTCTTTACCAGCACCGTCATGATTCTGCAATTCTTATCTTATCATAGAAATTCGACAAATTTCTAAATTAGGGTTACTTTCTTCTGAGTCGTCATGGGTTGTACAAGCTCAAAGCTTGATGATTTACCTGCAGTAAGTTTATGCCGTGAACGTTGCAAGTTTCTTGATGATGCAATTAAACAAAGGTATGAACTTGCTAATTCTCATGTTGCTTATATTGATTCACTGAAAGAAATTGGTGTTTCTCTGAACCGATTCTTTGATCATGAGAGTCTTAATGATTATACTTATTCTTCAATTCCTTCTCCGATTCTTAATCTACCTCATGCGATGAAGAAAGCTGGTCTTGATACCGATAGTCAGCAGCCTGTAATTGTTCAGTCTTCGGCCCACCATAATCATTCTCACTCCAATTCTGGTTCTCATCTTCATTTTCATAGTGATGATGATGACGAAGATGAGGATGAAGATGATTCTGATGATGATGGGTCACTTCATAGTTCAGGAAATATGACTCCTTCACATTATAATCATCAAAAAAATGGAACTCAAAGTGGTGGTGTTGGTGTCGGTGCTGGTGGTTATGGAGGTGGTGTTGGTGGTTATGGAGGTGGAGGTGGTGGTTATGGAGGTGTCGGTGGTGGGTTTATGAACATGAATTTTATGCAGAATAGATCAACTCAATCTGTAGTTTATCAGCAGCGACCAATGAGTCCGGATACTGTACATATGTCTGAAGCGTCGTCATCTTATTATCAGAATCCTAATCAACAAAATAATGGTTCTTATGGTTATTATAATTATCCTCCTCAACCTCAACCAAGTTATTCAAATTATGGGTTCTATGGGTCAGTCCCACCTTATGGTTCTGCTCAACCATATGGCCCTGCTGCTCTGCCGCCTCAGATTGCAGCTTCATCATCTTCAAAGCCGCCTCCTCCACCGTCACCACCTAGAGCTTCAGCTTGGGATTTCTTAAACCCGTTTGAGACAGTCGAAAAGTATTACCCCCCTACGACACCTAGTCGTGATTCAAGGGAAGTGAGAGATGAAGAAGGAATTCCTGATTTAGAAGATGAAAATTACGACGAAGTAGTAAAAGAAGTTCATGGTAATCAGAGATTTAGTGGTGGAGCTGCTGGGAATAATTACTCCAAGATGGTGGCTGATGAGGGGAAAAAAGAAAATGCTGGTGAAGCATTGTATCAAGCCAGGCCAAGTGTGTCAAAGGAGAAAGAAATGCAGTATGAAGTTCATGTGGTGGATAAGGGTGTGGCTTCCAAGGAGAAACAGTCTGAAAATCATGGAAATGCTGGAGCTTTTAAGGATCGTGGGGTTTCTAGTGTTCTGCAGGAAATCAGAGCTCAGTTTGAGAGGGCCTCACTTTCTGGGAATGAGGTCTCTGAAATTCTGGAGTCGGGAAAGCTTCCATATCATCGGAAAAATGTAGTTTATCAAGGTAGCATATCTAACAAACTTTCCTCCAGTTACTTCCCTTCCCAAATATTTTATTATTTACCGAGTTAGTAGCTCTCCAAAAATTAAAAGGATCTCAAAAATAAAATAAATCATGAAAAATAGGTACACAAGATACTTAAGTTGGTGGAACCCTTGTTGAAAAAAAAAATCCACAACAGGGTATTAAACCCGCAAATAATCAGCTCTTTGTAAACAGTTTAGTCTCAGAAATTTGTTAGGGTTTGTTTTATTAGATTTGCTGAATTTTCAAGGTTCCCTTTGATTTCTGATGAGTCCAGATGGAACTGGCCTCCTGAGTGTCGGCCTCCCTGACTTATGAAAAACTCTTTTGTGTTGAATCAGTAGGTTGGAAACACTCATACTGTGGAACGGTTGACTCTTTGCCGAAATAGAATTTAAACTGTTTATTTTCTAATAAAATTTGATAGGTATGTTGAAACTTGAAATAATAATTGCTATTTTAATTTATGGATTTCCTGTGCCAGCTTCATCAAAGATGTTGCATTCAATTACTCCTTCAATGTCAGTAGTATCTGCATTGCCATCTACATCGAGACGTGCTCAATCCCCATCCTCCACGGAGAAGTCTGCTTCTGATATCTTGGACTTTGAGGAAGATCGAGGGACGAGTTCAGCACCTATAAAGCTTTCTTCAACTTTGCAAAAGTTATACATGTGGGAAAAGAAGTTGTATGCGGAAGTCAAGGTATCTTATTCTTTAGTTCATTAGCTTCATTATTTGTTTCCATTTTTGGTAGTGTTTTTGATTCATGGTTGCCAGTTCAACTTTGTCCATTACATTTCAGCATCTTTTGCTTTGGTTTCTGGCTACCTTCGTTAATTGGCTTTGTGGTGAAGCTAATTGTCATTTGCTTTCCTACCACAGTATAGACTAAACCTAAACAATCCAGTTTGGTTTATTGTTTCATATGGGGTCTCAGGTAGAGGTTCAATGTTTTTGTTGTGTACAAATTCATGGTTGGATGGTATCCTTGGAATCCTGGTTTCCCAGCCTCGAATCTTTTTGAGCTTGAGTTATGCCATTGTGGTTATACTTGGCACTGATCATGATGGTAATCTGTAGCATATTGTTTCATATTGATTTATTTCCTTGTTATGTCTTTGCAGAGCGAGGAGAAGATGAGGGTAGATCATGAGAGGAAGTCCAAGCGCTTGAAGCGTTTGGCTGAAAAGGGGGCTGAGGCTATTAAAATTGAGACGACTCAAAAATTAGTCAGGACTTTATCCACGAAGATGCGAATAGCAATACAGGTTGTTGACAAGATATCAGATAAGATAAACAAGTTGAGGGATGAAGAGTTGTGGCCACAGGTTAATGAACTAATTAATGGGTATGCTTACTGTTCTTGTGTTTGATTGCAGTTCTCTCAGTAGTTTGTGATGATATTCCAACTCATACATGCTGTCAGTTACTTATTAATTGTCATGTTAGTCTGTTTGGAAGGAAAAGTTACCATCTGATGCTAACATGGTGTACTACATGGTCATCTAGTGCACTGCACTAACGATTACAGATTGCTTATCAGATGTTTTTATTTTGTACTCATTGGAGGGTTTTGATTACCTTTTTTTTTTTCAGATTCGTCAGAATGTGGAAAACTATGCTTGAATGTCATCATAGTCAATGCCAGGTCATAGCGGAAGCTAAAAACTTGGATGCATTTGTGTCCAGCAAAAACCTTAGCGATGCGCATCTTGAGGCGACATTTCGACTCGAACTCGAGCTACAGAGATGGACTTTGAACTTCACCAGATGGGTCGCCGCCCAAAAGGGTTACATTAAAAACTTGAATAACTGGCTTTTAAAATGCCTTCTTTATGAACCTGAAGAAACAGATGATGGACTTCGTCCATTTTCTCCTAGTAGTATTGGTGCACCGATTGTGTTTGTGATATGTAACCAATGGTCACAAGCAATGGATATTATTTCCGAGAGGGAAGTTATTGATGCCATGCGTAGTTTCACAATGAGCGTGTTTCAGATTTGGGAAGAACAGAATCAAGCGAAGCATAATATGATACCAGCAGACAAAGATATTGATAGGAAAGTTAAGGCCTTAGAAAGGGAGGAGCAGAAAATGCAGAAAATGGTTCAGGCAATGGACAAACAAGTGGTTCAAATCACTGGTCATATGGTACAACAGGCTGATACAAAAAGTAGCAGTCTGCAATCAGGCCTGAAGCTGATTTTTCAGTCCATGGAGAAGTTTACAGCCGACTCTATGCAAGCATTCAATGCGCTTCAGGCACGTATTGAAGAAGAACAACGTACTCGTGAGAATACAAAAAGGCCATAGTTTGTATATTGAAGGAGCTGGTATCATTTCTCTAAAGCATTGTTCTCTGGTTCTGTGATCGAAATTTTTCTAGAGAGTAGTACCAGAAGGTTTTGTGAAGCACATGAATCCCCTTCATCGAAATTCACATGTATATGTTTTGCTGCACCACATCTTGGTTGCAGTTTTGCTTACCAAAAAAGTTTTGCAGAATGGCAAGTTACTGCCCCGGTGGTCCTTCAACTCGAGCCAAGTACCAACCGAGGTTCAGTTGCAACTGGATAGATTGGAGGAAGATAACACAAGAACAAGTGGTTCACGGGTGAAATGCAAATATTGTCGGGGCACTGGGCAAGATACTTTTTTTTCCTTCTGGTTTCGTTCTAGCTCCAGCAGTTGAGTGCGACTGCTGATCGCACTTGTATTGTCTGGCTTCAGGTAACCGTCGCACATGTGCCGAACCTTCATTCAGTGGTCAAGCATCATCAACCATCAAATGCTTCCTGCCAGCAAGTCTAGTACAGTTTCTCGCTCTCTCTGTGAACCTGAGATAGACACCGAATGGACAGATGAATTCAAGGATGGTAGTGAAGGGTTACAATTACTTGAGCTCGTGATGGAGCTAAAGTCTACGAGAAATTATCTTTTAAAGAGTCCAGTGGACCTCCTCCTTCACATCTATCCGTTGTCGTCACTGATCAGATAAACAAATCTTCCAGTGTAAGTGGTGGAGGGGATACTTCAGTTTTGCGTAACAAAGAGGGAAGGTGTATATGTATAAAATATTTCCCCAGGAAATCTAGCTTGACGCAAGTCAACTGGAGATAGCCTGGTTTTCGGTTTAATCTTTGTATTGATATCTTTTTTGATCATTGTACAGACACCATTATGATAATCTAATCATGTATTTATTTTGATTAAACTCAAAAGACAGTTTCTTGAGTAAACATTAGTCAGATTGAGATATGAACTGATCGAACTTTCTCGAGTTGTAAAGATTTTTTTTTTTTTTCTTTTGCAGGGACATCACTAGATAACTGTTAGTACTGTTAATTTTTGTCTTGTGAGAGGACTACTCACGAGTCATGATAGGAACAGAATGGGAAGGATGTGAACTGTGCCAGGTTAACGCTGACAACACCGGTTCACGGGATGGTGCGCATCATTTGGGGGTAAAATTCAGAAATCCAGGTTATCACATAAGGATTAGTACAACATTTCCTAGAACAGCGAAACTGTCAGGATTACGACATTTTCAAGATTGTTGCTGAACACCAAATCTGTTGCAAAAGTTTTCCGCCATTCAAAAATGTCGAATAGAAGGATTCTTGGAAATTGTTTTCACAGAAGCAGCGAAATAAATTATTTTTATTCCATGGAAAGATGCAGCAAGCCAGCAACTCAGTGTATATGTTTATTTTATTTGTTAGTGCGTGTTTAATGAAAGTCGTTAACAATAATTAATTATTGTTCTTGTAGTGTTTCACATTAGTCCGCTTAGATTGAATTAGCACTTGAAAGCAGAGCAACTAATGTACTCGTCATTTGACCATCAACACGTGGTATATGTTTATCATTTCATTTCTGAAAAAAAATAATCTTTCTTTGAAGCAGGACTCGTGCAGTGCTACCATTTGAAAGTCGAGTTGACAATGTCACCATCGCTTCCAAGTTCCAACTGAAACCAAATAAGAATCATTTCGTATGAAACGGAATACCTGCTTTGGGGGATACAGCATACTTGATCTCTGATCACGATTTCCACCTAACTTGATGGGCAAACTCCACCTCTCGACCCATAACATAAAATAAAATTAAAGGGTTTACACAGCAAGAATGCCTCGTTTAATTAGGGGCCCCAAAAAACAATTCTGGGCTTCACACTATCGGACAAAAAACGTCATCAAAATCTAATTTTAATTGCCCAGTATCCAAAAAAATAATTAATGGTTAAACTACTCCTAAATTATTAGTGTTGATAATTAGTGAAGTTAATTAGTGTGGTTAGGTTAAAATCAGATTTAAGAATTAAAATTTGGAAAAAAAATAATTGTGTTTTTGTGTGTTGAGAAGGATTTTTTGAAGGAAAACTTAGGGTTTTAGAAATGAGTGATTCAAGTGGAGGAAATGATGTTGGTGCAGGTTCAAATAACAAACATGATTGTGTTGATGGTAAAATTATCTTACATTCTCCTATGGATTGGATATATGATGAAGAGATGTTAGTAGAGGAAGCCTTGAATAATGGTGCAAATGAAGATCCTATTGCTTAAAATGAATGAACCAATCCTCAAAATGAAGAACCCGAAGCTCAAAACACTCGGGTAAACATCTTATACTCTTTGATTTGTGTTTGTTGCTCCAAGTGGTCGAATCATTTACACTATGGAATAACTCAGTGAAAGGGTCATTATTGTCGAGGGGTGTATACCCAAACGACTCTAAAAAGTCGTCAATATTTTGATACAACAATAGACGATTCAAACCTGCAACATATAAGGTTATGAAAAATCGTCAAGGTAGTGTCATAAACATCAACGACTCTAACTAGCCAGGTCACTTAGAGTCGTTAGTTTGTTTTGTTTACACCAGACGACTCTAAAATCAAAACTCTCTGTAAGTAAAACACCGAGGGTCGTCATATGGTTATTCATATGCAATAACGACCCTGACCAACCATTTTGAAAGATACATTTTGAATCGTCATTCCTGACATCTATAAACACTAACGACTCTATCTCTTGATTTTTTTAATTTTTGATTTCATAGAATCATTTCATTGAATCGTAAAAGGCATATATGTATCATAGCGTTGCATGGAAGGAAATGAAATACAATAGATAATAATGGTGCACTTATACACTTAACCATAAAGGTTGTAGTTATAGGTAGTGCCTTCCAAGATACGGTAGCATTCGTCGAACTCAAACTTTTTCCCACGTATAATCTCATATCGGGCGTACGCCATCCCCAACTGAAAATACAAAACAAATATAAGTTAGTCATCATTCAAAACTTGGGATTCCAGTGTGTACATGTTTAAATACTTACTCTTATAGCACCCAACATATTAGGTGAGGCTTCATTCACGACTTTCAATTCTTTTTTGAAAGCTTCGCATTCTTCGAATATCTCCTCGAACCGTTCATTGACGAGTTTCAAAGTCCTTGAGTTACCATTTATGTCTAACGCCACAAAAACGATGAATACACGGTTCCACCAAGCATCGGATGTTTGATCAATGTCTTTTCCTAGATATTCAAAGTGTTCTTTGAGTGTCGACCAAGATCTCACAATGGCGCAAGTGTAGGGAGCAACCATGGTGTTTTCTCTTATTTCTTTGGATAATATATTGGTGAGAATGAATGTAATAGTTGAAAATTATGGTTTGGGTGAGGAAGAGGTGAGTTATGGGTCTCTATTTATAGATATTAACGACCCAACGTTCATGTTTTTGATTATTTATTTTTCCGTTGGTCGGCTCAACCACATTGGTTGAATTCAAATTCTGTAATAAATTCTTGTAGGGTCGTTAGAGTATACAGTAACACAATGACGACCCTTTTGTATACCTAGAGTCGTCATTTATATATTTTTATACCCAAACGACTCTAATATCAGAAACTCTGTCCACAAAAATAACGGTTGAAGTCGTAAATATGTTAATTTCAAAATGACGACCCAAAGTATGAATTTCCAATATACTTAAGAGTCGTCATAGGGTGTACCATTATACGTCAACGACTCTTTTTGGGAATTTTTGTGAACTCATTTTATTGAATTGATGAAAGGATACAACTACTATAAAATTAAATATAAGGAAAACAAATAACATAGTTCATTGAACGGAAAGGAAAACACTTAAGCATATGTGGTGAATGGCCAGGTACTTTCTTCTAAGAGACGATAGCAGTCCTCGTGCCAAAACGTTTTGCCATGCTTATCTTCGTATTGTTGAAAAGCCAGCACTGTAAAAACAAATTATTAAGGTTAGCACCATTCGAAAAAATAGAACGTCGGATTTATTGAGAAACATACTATATCTATTCCATTTTTGTTGGGAAGAGCGTCTCTCCGAAGTTTCTTTTCTTCTCTCAACGCTACGCATTCGTTGAATATATAATCGTATCTTTCCCTAATATGTTGGAGCGTCCTTCTATAACGATTTCCGCTTAGTGCTTTGAAAATGGTAAATACACGTTTCCACCAAGCATCGGATGTTTGATCCATGTTAAGGTACGGATCTCCGGTTTCGTCATGGTTAAGAATGACAAAGTACTGTCTCTCGTAGTCGTGCGTCGTGACCGTAATCCATGCTCTAAATATAGAAACATCTTCTTGGTTGTTGAATGGAGTATCCATTTTTGGGAGTTTGAAAGGGATGTCTGAATGAGTTTGGGATATTGAAAGTGATGGGTGAATGAGTTTGAAAGGGGAATGAGACCCTTTTTTTTCCTTAATAAGAGTCGTCAGTTTTACTGGATAACCCCAAACGACTCTAACGGAAAATTTTGACCCTGGATTAATATAACAAAGAGTCGTTAGTCTGGGAAAAACCAAACTAACGACTCTTATTAAGGAAAAAATTGGGTCTCCTGGATGTTTTTGGTTTTTAGAGTCGTCATATATATAAAGGGTAATAAACAAAGACTCTAGATGTCCAAATTGGTTGATCTTCTGGTTGTTTTTGTAAGGTTGTGTCGTTGGTTTCCATATAAAGAGTAACGACTCTAGCGATGAAAAAACAAGAATCCCTTGGATTTTTATTTTTGGCGTAGGGTCGTTAGTCTGCTATACAAATAAGCTAACGACTCTTGTTGTAATTCACTTTTTGGTTTGGAGTCGTTTGTGTGCTATATTATAAGATGACGACACTAAAGCATAATCATTTATTTTGAGCTTCATAGATTGTCTGCAATATTATAAAATAACAATAACACTGATTTTTTAAAAACAACTTATACCATATGAAAGAAAGCGACAAAGTTTTAACAAACCATTCAAACCAACAATAGATAGTTGTGTCAAACAAAAAGCAAAGAAACATAAGTTCAAGTCTACAATAACTAAAGATCGTCTATTAAAACATTATGAGAACATCTCCTCACCCACGAACACGACCTCCACCTCGGCCTCGCTGACTTCCCTGACTACCTAATGTCCGGCTTCTCTTACGGGGACCTTGACTTCCACTAGCTATTTGGGAATCGCCATCTTCTCTTTCCTCTTGGGTTTCCTCACCTTGCTTAGCACGTTCTTGGCGTAGTTGGCTAGATGTTTTCTGTGTCCACTTACTTTGATGATTTAGATCATCCCACATTTTCTTCGCCTCTGGATGCTCAATATGTGAGCAGCAATTAGCCAAGTGACGTTGTTGCATAGGTTCCAATACCTCACCTTTGTCAGCCGGGTAACACAATCCCTTGATGAAAATCTTCATTCGTTCCCTCTATTTGCATTCAAATACCAATTCAAATTAACATACTTATAATTGTATTTATATGAATAACGCAATTACAAAAATAAATACTTACGACAAGCTTAAGAATGGTAGAATCATCTCTAGTGTCAGAAGTAGAAGCAAAGGAAGATGCTTTCTTGCTCCTCCAACTGCAATAAGATCTATATGTATCACCCGACTGTGAGAGAAGCCTTCGTACCATTGCAAGTAATCTGGTGTTGCCTCGTGACCTTCATTCACATGGTCCCAAAAAGAGACGTCTACCTTGCTATCATACTTATGTCTATCATCCCAATGCTTGGTATTAGTTTCAGGATCGTAAACCACCACTAAGTCCGACTCGTCATACTCGCATTGTCTAACTTGAATATACCCAAGCTGACGCATGATTCTCATCAGATTATACATTGAAAATCCGTAAGGGTAAAACAGATGGCCATGGTAATACACGACGTCTTCCATTATGCCAACCCTATCATTCTTAAAAGGATCAAAGATTACCTCTTGAACTGTGATGTTGTCCAATTTTTGGCGCATTTCTAACAACGCGTCCTTTTGTTCCTTATAAGACACCCAGTGAACAAGTATTGGGTTCCTCTTGGTTTAGTTTTATTTCATTCTGGGTTGACTTTGACGTCTACATTATCTTTGAACAATGAGGGGAAATGATCGTAAATCCACACCTATATTGACATAAGAAAAAATAAAATAAAATAATGCGATAAGTATAAAAAGATTCAAAGAAAAAATAAACATAAACAGAGCAAACAACTTTGTTCAATCCAATTACATGTAGTAGAGCCGAATTGCCATTCATTTGAGAAGTTCATTCCCGAGATGCTTTCGATAGCTGACCATTCAAATGTGCTACTATGGAAGTCCCCTAAGAGTACTTGTTCACCTCTTCTAAGGGATCCAATAGCCGAAGAAGGTTGGCGCTGACCCTGTTACCTTTGCTTTCAAGAAATATAACCGCGTAAGTACGTACAATAAATACCCAGCCGCCCCATAACGACATTCCATATCAGAGATACCATCGACTTTTTCTTTGATTAGTGTCCCAGCAAACATCTCTCTAATCTCTATAAGTTTGAACTATTTCTTCGGGTATTTCTTTCCCTTCACGAAAAGGCCATATGTCGTCTCTTCATCCATCCAAACAGATTCTTGGTTAATGCATAATTTTTTTCCCAAGTAAGCCTTTTCTTGAACTTGTCATTGGTGGATTTTCCTTTGACCTGCAACCCTAATATCTGATCTGCATCATCGGGAGTCAATGCCATCTAGCCAAAATGGAATTGGAATGTACCGACTTCACCGTAAAACCTCTCATAGAAACTTGATACTGCAACTGGTAGGCTTAGAAAGATTACCTACAATGACTGCAAGTGCACAATGCCAATTGTGTAAGGTGCAAATACAGGTCGATCCTCATGGACAAGGTGGGTGTAACGTGAAGCTTATGATCTTACTACTACTGATTCAAAGTGAAAGTAACAACAAGGGGTTTTGTTTGCCGATACGGCTAGATGATTTTCAAGTAACACGAAATAGAAAACAAGAATACAAATTAAAGGGGCACTAGGGCAGTCGAATCCACCACCTAATCTCAGCTAAGTCAGTCCAGTTGCGATAATGTTTTTGTCCCTTGAATGAACAACGGACATGATGCAAGTCTGCCGTTTATCCTGGGTCTCAATGTATGGCTAAATTTCAACTAAGGCAACTAACTAATCCCTAGTATTAGCTGTCTTCTTACAGTACAACTAATCACAGGTCAATTTCATTACTTATATGATCTAACCTATCCTAAGATGGATATTCTAATCGCAATTAGGGTATCTTTCCAAAGAACTAACTGTCTTCTCAGGGCACAATTAGTCTAAGGATCAATAACAGTCAATTAAGCATGAATTGCAGCACATTCAACATAGAAGTAATCTAACTACAGTGGATACATGGCATACACTGTGAAAGTAAAATGCTGAAGTGCTCAGATTAAATTTATCCTAAACATTATAGCACAACAAGAATAATATACTATCAATACATAAACCAAAACTTAGCAGTAGATTATGGGTTTCATCTAAACCCTAGCTACTAAATTAGAACATGGAGATAATACTGAAAACAAACATAAACTACTACAGCTTGGTGCACCGGCCAATCCAGGCATGAGTTTTTCATTACACTGCCTTCTCTATTTATACACAATTTTCACTCAATCACTTAGAATTTGATAATTTAGAGAACACCCACTCACCAATAACACGTTTTCTGACAAACCCCTTTTGCAATTCAACTTTACAACTCCTTGATTTGATGTTTGCTTTAGCTGTGAAGAAACCCTAGTCTTATCTCTCTCAATCATAGCTTCTATGGTTACTGTTTTTGATAAGGGAGAAGATAAGATGTAGAGAGATAGAAACTAGGAGATTGAATGATGGCTCTTGAGAAGGTGGTTGTGCTCAGAAGTGCTCGGGAGTGGAGGTGATTGATGGAGGATAAATGGTGGTTCTGTAGAGCTTGTAGGAAAGAAGAACATGAAGTGAAGGTGTGTTTGGTTCTGCTCGAATAAGGGAAGGATGAAAGATGCTCTGGTGTGAGGCGGTAGTAGCGAGATCGGATGTACCGTGTGGAGATGCTCTGGATGATCAGCACCTATGTCAAATCCGACGGCTCATATGGAAACGGGTTTGGGTTATAGATATTAGGTTTTATCTCTTGTAAGGTCTTCTTCTAGGTCCAAACCTTCATCAAAGCTAGTATCTCAAGCCCACACCTAGTTTTGGCTCTTGCAAACAACATTCTTCACTTGCGGAGGAGGTGCAAACAACATTCTTCACTTGTCGTCTCTCTTCCGTTGTCACCAATTCTTTGCTCCTTTGGATCCTTAATTCTTCCAAGCTTTATTTAGTACCTAAAAACACAAAATTAATTAGTACAAGTATTTATTATTGAAAACAATGAAAATACAGAATTTGGGATAATATATGATTTTAAAGCACAAAAAATGAGATAATTGCCAATAAAAAGGTGTAGAAATATGCACTATTTGGCACTCATCAAATACCCCCAAATCTGAATTTTACTTGTCCTCAAGTTAAACAGAATTAGGAAATCATAACTATACCACTGTCGCTGGTCTATCGAATGCATTTAGCGTATGCACTAAGCCTTTAAACCCCTAGGTGTCCCTAGTGGACGAGTTGTAGTCTCGTGAGGGTTTACCAGAGGTGTACCGACAAAACCTTCTCCAACTTCAGAGCATAATGGAGTCCCAAGCATCCAAGGAGCTATGAGGACATAGAGTTTCTGCATGCTAGTAACACGAAGTTAGAAATACCAAAGAACGCATTCTCATCCTTAAGAGTTGAGCGAGAAATTACCACACCACCAATAGGGTTTTATGATAATTGCACTCAAAAATATCGCCTTTTTTAGCCTCTCATGTGTGCAGACAGGAATAAAGAGAGAAGTCCTGCACATGTTGAATGGTGGGAAGGAAAACCTTCCGAAATAATTTCTGGAGACTCCACAGAATCGTGGACAAAAAGAATCTTTTTATGATGATCTCTAAGAAAGGAAATCAATCATTAGCAAGGATGGGAGTACTCACTTACCTTCACATCCGATCAGTAATCAACACCACTCTCACAACATCCATAGAAACGTCTTCAATCTTCGGTTTTCAACTGTTAATGATGAACTTCTGAGCTTCGTAGAACCTTAACAATTTCTAATTCTTCTATTCAATTTCCTTGTTGCTTGAAATATCTTCTTAAATTCTTCTTCTTTACCATGGTGTTATTAAACAAAACTACGAAAATAAACTACAATAATTGATTTTTTTTTTTTTTTGAATTAAAACAATACAACAAAATAAATAATGAAACTACTAAATCCATGGATGGACTTTATCACTCAATTTTCCACAACTTGTATTGTCTTGATTTCATAAACTTCACTAATTCTCTCATCTTATTTTCTTTTCTTTGCTCTTGTAAAATACCTCTTCAAATGTGTATGGAATTCTGCTCTTTGTACTGTATCTTCACTTTGAATAGGAACTTTTTACTTCTCCTTGAATTGTTGCATGTAAACCTCGGACTATTTCAACTTTCTTAAAATATTCTGATGTCGCGTTGCTTGTTGATGATGAGGTGTTTCTATGGATCTGTTGAAGTTGTCGAGAGAGGGAGAATGATGCTAACTGCAAATCAAACTACAAGAAGGAGTTTTCATCTTTAGACGTCATCCTCATGATTGATGGAATTAGCACTCAAGAGATCAAAAATAGTGTTGAAAGTGGTGCGAAGTTGGGTAGCTCACCATTCTTACCCGGAATTTACGTACGGTGACATACACTCTAAAAGGACTTTGAAGATAGTCACAAAAATTGAAGGTCGGTGCTGTAGTACCCTGTATTTTAGTTAACCTTTCGGGTCGGATTATACCCAACTTATCTAACCATGTGGTTTAGAATATTGTTTCTTTTCCTTAGACTAGGTGGGTTGCTTGAACTAGAAAAGCCACAAGTTTGGGTGAGAATATAGTCACCTAGTTAATTTTAATATTTTAATAAAAATGAGAGAAAAATGAAAAGACATTTTGAATAAATAAAATAGATAAAAATGTTTAAGTGTATTTATGTTACCATTATTATTTATATATATAAGATTCTTTTTTATCAAAGGAAAAGAATATGAGAAATTAGAAAACTAAAATCTAGGGATAATGGGATAATGGGAAGATGAATTGGAGCTAAGGTAGGAAAATCAGTGGAGAATCAATGGAATTGAGGTAGAATGTGAAACCCTTTTCTATTTTGGTGTTTTCTTTGGGTGTTTATTTTGTATGGTTTTGTATTATTAGGATTTAGTAATTTAATCACACAAATATATATCTCCTAGTGATGATCAGGCTTTTGAAATTGTTAGATAACATGATTAGGTACCCATGGTTAAATTTTGAGAACAATACACCACAAATTCACCGTTCAATGTGTGTTTGAATTTGGATGTTAGTTTCTAAAATTCTGGACAGTTCCGCTTTGCTGTGTTTTTGATATTCTTAGGAAGTCTTAATGATGCTAAAATGATTTGAGTCCTTAACAAAAGTTGTAGATTTGTGATTTATCTATCAGTTTTCTTTGTATTGAGTCAATTTGACATTTCTATGAATTTAACATGAATTGTTTGGTAATGACATGTAATCTGCCCAGTTTTTAGAATGTCCTTGTAAATTCGATAACTTTTGTTTGAACCGTTGGTTTTCTATGAAATTTGGATATGTGGTTTCTTATGGAGATATGTATGTTCTCTAAAAGTTTTAGGAAGATCAGATGAATAAATAACCCAAATATGTATGATGCAAAATGGATGCAGTTAACTTGTTTGTAGAAATGCTTGAAAGAAAATTATGTTCTTATGCCATGGTTGCTTGTGTTGTGTGTAAAAATGTTTTATAAAAGGAAATGAATTCATGTTTTTACGTTATATGGAATGTCGTTTCATGCTGACGGCGGGTAATGATCCCCGAGAGTTAAATGGGTAATGATCCCCATGGGAACTTGTGTTTCCCGACCATCGATGGCGGGGTCCGTGCTTGCAGAACGATAGGTGGTGTACGAACCAAGGTTTTCAGATCAGTGAATGAAATGGGTAATGATCCCCGAGAGCAAATGGGTATGATCCCCATAGGAATTTTTGTTCCTGACCATCGATGGAGGTTGTCCGTGCCGATAAACGATAGGTGGGTGTACGAACCAAGGTTTTCGTACCGTGAACTCATGGTTTGAGATGACTTATAAATTTGTGAATAATGTGTTCGAAATCTAAATTAAATGAGTTATTGAAAACATAATCGGTGTTATGAACTCATTTGTGAAATTCAAATGGATGAATTGTTGAAAACAATATTGTTGTTGTGAATTTTAAATGGATGATTTGATAAATGGTTTGTTGATAATAATATAAATGTTGTGAACTCATGGCTTCTCTGTGATGATATTAATACTTGAATGGATGTGTTGAACCATTGATGAATGACTTGTTGACAATCATTTTGGTATTGTAAACTCAAGATTTGTTGGTGAGATGTGTTGAAATATAGATTAAATGATTTATTGGAAACATAATTAGTTTTATGAACTCATGAGTTGAAACTTAAATGGATGAATTGTGAATTGAAGTGTTAAATCCCAAATGGATGATTAGTGAACTCATGGTTTCTCTGTGACTATATTAATGCGTGAATATATGTGTTGAATAATTGATGAATGATTTGTTGACAACTATCTTGGTGTTGTAAACTCATGGTTTGTTGTGACAATATAAGTATTATTAGTGTTATGAACTCATGTGTGAAATCTAATTGCATGAATTGTTGAGAATGTTATTGATGTTATGAACTCATGTCTTGAATATGAATTTAGATGATTTGTTGGAAATATTATTGGCTTTGTGAATTCATGATTGGAATCTAAATAAGATAATTTATTAGAAACATTATTGGTAATGTGATTGTCGAATATAACATTGATTCGCTGAAGTCGTAATGTGTTTCTTGGAATATGTTTTTTCTTGATAAAATGATTATGTTTTGCGCATCTTTGGAGAATTGGGAATGCATTCTATTGAGCTGTCATCTCACCCCAATTGACATCCTTGCAGATTTATCAGAGTGGTGCAGCGAAAGCTAACAATGAGTAGCTTAGTGATTATATTGTATTGCTTGAAATGTAAATCTCAACCGAAATGTTGTTAAAGATGTTTAGTAAATTCATATGAAGCAACTCATGTATATAAAGATTTAATTATGTTTAGCATAAAAATAAATTTTTAAGTCTCTTTCCGACCCATAACGCTTCGAGTTCGGATCTACATATGGGTTTGACCACGGTCCTAACTCCTGGTGTTACAAGTTGGTATCAGAGCTCTAGGCTTTAGATCTTGAATGGGAGCGTAAATGAATTGTTTCATATGTTGATATGCTTGCTTGTCTGATTTGAGTGTAATGGCTTTTGTAGAATCAATTTGTTGATATGCTTGCTTGCTTGTTTCTTTTTCAAGTTGTATAATGGCTTTTGTAGAATTCATGTGAATTGCTACCTATGGGTTGTATTGAACTGTTGTATTGTTTATTATATTATCTATAGTAAGTGAACTTTTGAGATTATAAGTATACTTTAAATTTCGGGACGAAATTTCTTTTAAGGGTGGTAGAATGTAATACCCTGTATTTTAGTTAACCTTTCGGGTCGGATTATACCCAACTGAGCTAACCATGTGGTTTAGAATATTGTTTCTTTTCCTTAGACTAGGTGGGTTGCTTGAACTAGAAAAGCCACAAGTTTGGGTGAGAATATAGTCACCTAGTTAATTTTAATATTTTAATAAAAATGAGAGAAAAATGAAAAGACATTTTGAATAAATAAAATAGATAAAAATGTTTAAGTGTATTTATGTTAGCATTATATTTATATATATAAGATTCTTTTTTATCAAAGGAAAAGAATATGAGAAATTAGAAAACTAAAATCTAGGGAGAATGGGAAGATGAATTGGAGCTAAGGTAGGAAAATCAGTGGAGAATCAATGGAATTGAGGTAGAATGTGAAACCCTTTTCTCTTTTGGTGTTTTCTTTGGGTGTTTATTTTGTATGGTTTTGTATTATTGGGATTTAGTAATTTAATCACACAAATATATATTTCCTAGTGATGATCGGGCTTTTGAAATTGTTAGATAACATGATTAGGTACCCATGGTTAAATTTTGAGAACAATACACCATAAATTCACCGTTCAATGTGTGTTTGAATTTGGATATTAGTTTATAAAATTCTGGACAGTTCCGCTTTGCTGTGTTTTTGATATTCTTAGGAAGTCTTAATGATGCTAAAATGATTTTTGTCCTTAACAAAAGTTGTAGATTTGTGATTTATCTATCAGTTTTCTTTGGATTGAGTCAATTTGACATTTCTATGAATTTACCATGAATTGTTTGGTAATGACATGTAATCTGCCCAGTTTTTAGAATGTCCTTGTAAATTCGATAACTTTTGTTTGAACCGTTGGTTTTCTATGAATTTTGGATATGTGGTTGTTTATGGAGATATGTATGTTCTCTAAAAGTTTCAAGAAGATCAGATGAATAATAACCCAAATATGTATGATGCAAAATGGATGCAATTAACTTGTTTGTAGAAATGCTTGAAAGAAAATTATGTTCTTATGCCATGGTTGCCTGTGTTGTGTGTAAAAATGTTTTATAAAAGGAAATGAGTTCATGTTTTTCCGTTATATGGAATGTCGTTTCATGCTGACGGCGGGTAATGATCCCCGAGAGTTAAATGGGTAATGATCCCCATGGGAACTTGTGTTTCCCGACCATCGATGGCGGCTGTCCGTGCCGGTAAACGATAGGTGGTGTACGAACCAAGGTTTTCATACCGTGAATGAAACAGGTAATGATCTCCGAGAGCAAATGGGTATGATCCCCATAGGAATTTTTGTTCCTGACCATCGATGGAGGCTGTCCGTGCCGATAAACGATAGGTGGGTGTACGAACCAAGGTTTTCGTATCGTGAACTCATGGTTTGAGGTGACTTATAAATTTGTGAATAATGTGTTCGAAATCTAAATTAAATGAGTTATTGAAAACATAATCGGTGTTATGAACTCATTTGTGAAATTCAAATGGATGAATTGTTGAAAACAATATTGTTGTTGTGAATTTTAAATGGATGATTTGATAAATGGTTTGTTGATAATAATATAAATGTTGTGAACTCATGGCTTCTCTGTGATGATATTAATACTTGAATGGATGTGTTGAACCATTGATGAATGACTTGTTGACAATCATTTTGGTATTGTAAACTCAAGATTTGTTGGTGAGATGTGTTGAAATATAGATTAAATGATTTATTGGAAACATAATTAGTTTTATGAACTCATGAGTTGAAACTTAAATGGATGAATTGTGAATTGACGTGTTAAATCCCAAGTGAGTCTGCAAAACAAAATGAGCTACCCCCAAACCTGGAGTTTTCAACGGATATACTTTTGGACCCAAAATCTCGCAGTTTTGGAGGTTCATCATGCACAAGGTCTAGTTCAAAATGAACTGTGTTAGGAACGGGCAGAGTTATGCATTTCAACTGTGGCTCCTCTTAGACATTATATTTAGTTGCAAAATAATCCAAAAGAATTTGAGAAGCACACAGTTCCAATCCTAGATTAGGTATTCTCAGAGAAGTTGGTTTTATAATTTTGTTAAAAACCAAATCTAGGTTGGGAGGAACAGTCTCAGTTTGTGACTTAGGTTGGTAAGTTGGCACATTTAAGTTGTTTTCATGTGTAAGATCATTAGTACCATCACACACTCTCTCTAAGTCAGAAACATGTAAATCATGCTCACATTCAAAGAACAAATCATCAAATCCCACTTCAGAATCATCATCATCCAAAACCTATGTGTCATGCATAAGAAAATCTGATTGAGAAACATATTGTGTTCTAGGCAGGGAATCAGATGCATTTAAGTTACATTCATTTCTAGGCTCAAAAATATCACTATGCAGTCTAGCTTTTCCCAAGTCAGAAGCAAGTAGTACTCTATCATGCTCAAAGTTATTGAACAAATCATCAAACCCCAATTCAGTATCATCAGCATCATTAAAAACTTTAGTTTCAAGCATAGGCAAATCAGAAGAAACATCACACTGCGACCTAGGCATAGAATCAGACACATCAAATTTATTTTCATGTATTAGATCATTAGTGTCAACAAATAATTCTATCTTTCCTAAGTCATGCTCATCTTCACAGAATAATTGCACAGGCTCCAGATCAGTATCAACATCACATGTATATGGAATACTAGAAGAAACATCATTCATGAAGGTCGAGGCAGAGAAGCCTAATGTGTCTGAACCCAAAGGTTCCACAATATTTTCAGCATAAACATGTTCTTCTAACATAACATCATCATCATCATAACAGAAATGCAATGTTCTATTCAAACCCATAGTGTCTCTAGTCCAATCATTTACCTCTAGATTAGATCCATATTCAATATTAGTTGCATGAGTAGGACTATAAACACTATTTTCAATATTTACCTCATTAGGAATTACAAACATCTCATCATGAAATTCCTCCCTTCCCTCCTTTTGTACATGAAGCAAAATCATATCTAAATATGCATTAATTTGTCCATGGAAGAAGAGTCTTCAACAGTAGGTATCCTTATAACATATGGGTATTCAGTACATGGTTGCGCATAAGGGTCACTACAGAAAGGAAATTCAGAAGCAATGCTATATGGTTTATTATGAAATGCATTCAATTCAAATTCAGCATTGTGTTGTTCAATGAATTTGTGGTTTTCCTCCACAGATTGCATATAAGGGGGCAGGGGAGTGCAAAATTGTTCAACTTCCCACTGTGGTGAATGATACATGTGCGAATAAGAACTAGGGTTTGTATATTCAAGCTCATGACCCTGAAAAGGTCTGTAATATTCCCTATAACTATCAACATTATGGTTTGTGGGAGGCTCATAATGTGAAGCATGCCTGTAAGCAAGTTCTCTAATGGATTTATGCTCATCCCCAGTTACAGACCAAAATCCTGACATCTTTAGAGTGACAATCATATTCAGGGCCGAGATGATGTTTTAAAGGAGTGGCAACAGTTTCAAAGATGAGCATACACAGACACAGTATCATGCAGATATCGAGAGATCACAGTGAAACAGTTCAGCAAGCCAGGATGGCACTCAGCTATCACAGAATCATGTATATGGGGATTAACAACTAGTTTTTGAAATTATGAATGCACAAACAATATGTTGCAGAACTAGATAGTACCCAGTACATAGATTCCGCAGGTAAACATGTGATTCAGATATCGCAGGATCATGCACGACGATACTCTATGACTGCAGGTGTGTTGACAAAGGTCAGTAAGCACTAGTTCAGTAAGCAGATATGGTATATCATTCGCACATTAACTAAGAACAGCAAGTTTAGAAAAAGGTACCGCTAGTATGAACCAGGTTTAAGTACTACCACAGATTGTGCTACTTCTTTTTCTCATTTTCCTTAGGTTTGTACGGCAGCATCAAAGGTACCTGCTTACTCAGAAGAAAATTTCAGTTCCCAGAGTTGTGCAGTTTGAAGCAAGGGTACAAAAATACTTAAAATTTCAGAAGAGGGTACAAAACCTAAAGATTTAACCAATGTGCTACAGAATACACTTGAGCTATGATGCACAAACAACAACAACAGTGCAGTTGAGATGTGACAGGCAGCGGCGCCAAAAACTTGGTAGGCTTAAAAAGAGTACCTACAATGACTGCAAGTGCACAATGCCAATTGTGTAAGGTGCAAATACAGGTCGATCCTCAGGGACAAGGTGGGTGTAACGTGAAGCTTATGATCTTACTACTACTGATTCAAAGTGAAAGTAACAACAAGGGGTTTTGTTTGCTGATACAGCTAGATGATTTTCAAGTAACACGAAATAGAAAATAAGAATGCAAATTAAAGGGGCACTAGGGCAGTCGAATCCACCACCTAATCTCATCTAAGTCAGTCCAGTTTCGATAATGTTTTTGTCCCTTGAATGGACACCGGACAGGATGCAAGTCTGCCGTTTATCCAGGGTCTCAATGGATGGCTAAATTTCAACTAAGGCAACTAACTAATCCCTAGTATTAGTTACGAGAACGATAATAGTAAAGTGTCAGAAACACTATTTGTCTATCGCCGAGAAAATCACATAAAATGTGTAAGAACGACAGCTTATTTAACGACTCCTTTGAAGCGTCCTGTTCTTGGTGTTCTTCAAAGAGCAGAATCGCTTTCTCGCAACTTGATTTTCTTGATTCTCTCGCCTTTGTTCTAGCCCCTATCACTCCATACCCTTTATCTTCTACCCCAAGACGCTATTTATACACAACAAAGTATGAAAATCCCTTGTAATAACTCGAAATATATCTCCATTACACTACATTGATAAAAATATTATCTGGAATATTTTCTTCCTTTTACCTTCTCAAGCTGTTTTCTCGTGATGTAATACTCCCAACACGCTTAGTGACCATCCGTATAGTAGTATAAGTTGAGCACGCACACGAAAAATCATGGACCACATATTCGTGAGCTCCTGAAAACCCGAGAGACCCTATTTTCCTTGTTTCTCCTTATGCTAGAAATCCAACCCAATATGATCGATTAAAACACCCATACACGCCCGTTTAGTCAATCAAGACTATCCTTGACCAAAACTAGCGATCAATCTCGCTATAATTGCTCCAAATCCGAAACAGAAAGTTATGCATGTGATAAATATTTGAATGTGACTTTTCCCGCCAAAAACATATTCCCGTGAAGAAGATGGTTGCCCCATAACCAAAACTGGGGTGCGTATAGCAGGTGCCCAACTGAGGTGCCCCTTAGTAATTGGGTTACCCCTTATCCAAAGTGGGAGTCCGAATAGCAAATGTTCTCCAGGGGTGTTCCGCGCAACTTTTCGAGCCGATTTTTCCAAAAAATATTTATTTCCAAAAATACCTAAAAATACATAAAAACACAATATTAGTACAAAAATCGAGTTCCAACAATACCAACACTGAGGACAATTCAGACACAAAAAATGTGTCTATCAATTAGCTGTCTTCTTACAGTATAACTAATCACAGATCAATTTCATTACTTAGATGATTAAACTTATCCTAAGATGGATATTTTAATCGCAATTAGGGTATCTTTCCAAAGAACTAACTATCTTCTCAGGGCACAAATAGTTTAAGGATCAATAACAGCCAATTAAGCATGAATTGCAGCACATTCAACATTACAGCTCCTTGATTTGATGTTTGCTTTATCTATGAAGAAACCCTAGTCGTATCTCTCTCAATCATAGTTTCTAGGGTTACTGTTTTTGATAAGGGAGAAGATAAGATGGAGAGAGATAGAAAATAGGAGATTGATTGATGTCTCTTGAGAAGGTGGCTGTGCTCAGAAGTGGTCGGGAGTGGAGGTGATTGATGGAGGAGAAATGGTGGTTCTGCAGAGCTTGTAGGAAAGAAGAACACGAAGTGAAGGTGTGTTTGGTTCTGCTCGAATAGGGGAAGGATGGAAGATGCTCTGGTGTGAGGTGGGAGTAGAGAGATCGGATGTACCGTGTGGAGATACTCTAGATGATCAGCAACTATGTCAAATCCGACGGCTCATATGGAAACGGGTTTGGGTTTTTGATCTTAGGTTTTATCTCTTGGAAGGTCTTCTTCTAGGCCCAAACCTTCATCAAAGCTAGTATCTCAAGCCACACCTAGTTTTGGCTCTTGCAAACAACATTCTTCACTTGTGGAGGAGGTGCAAACAACATTCTTCACTTGTCGTCTCTCTTCCGTTGTCACCAATTCTTTGCTCTTTTGGCTCCTTAATTCTTCCAAGATTTATTTAGTACCTAAAAACACAAAATTAATTAGTACAAGTATTTATTATTGAAAACAATGAAAATATAGAAATAGGGATAATATATGATTTTAAAGCACAAAAGATGAGATAATTGCCAATAAAAAGGTGTAGAAATATGCACTATTTGGCACTCATCAACAACCTTGTCATATGCAATCACAGAGTTCACAACGGCAAGATACAGACCAGAGTTTTGAACAATCTCTTTGACTCTTGCACATTCTTAGTTTAGATCCCACATGTCCATTTTCACATAAGAAGATTGCCGCCTGAAAAGATGTACGACATTCTTATGATCCTATAAAAGAAAAAGAGTAAATATAAAAATATAAAAAGTAACATCAACAAATCAAATATCAAGCAAAGTTGATATTGTTACGATTGTTTCATAGATGGTACGAGCCCACGTTCCGGGATATCCAAATAGAACTTTGCAGCCATCTCTAGGTTCTCCTTTGGCTCTCCCACTGCGAAGACGTTCCACCTACAAATGTTGGGCGGGAATGTGTCTCCCGCTGGGTGCAATAGGGGATCTAGGCTTCGCCTGTACCGCAGGTGCCGCCTGTGGCTGCGAGCCAACCACATGAGCACCACCACCATTACTATCATTACCTTCATCCTCCTCCTCCTCGTCATCATCATCATCACCACCACCACCACCATCATTACCTTCATCCTCCTCCTCCGCCTCATCATCATCATCACCACCATTACCGTCATTACCTTCATTCTCCTCCTCATCATCATCACTACTACCATTACCATCATTACCTTTATCCTCCTCCTCCCCAATCTCCTCCTCAACACCACCACCACCACCCTCACCTCAACCAGAACCACCATTACCATCATCATCAACATCATATTCACCTCCTACATGAATTTCTTCTTGTTCCATACCTTCTTCTTCATCGCTTCCGGAAGCAGATACAATAGGGGAGGAAGAAGCCGACGAATCTGACGGGTCATTACCTAGGTCTCTGGGTGTGCTGATAGATAAGGGTACCTCACTCGGCCGTTTTCCATGATATGGACCGGCATTCAAGAATTTTATGTGTCGGGGAGGTTAGGAAGGAGGAGTGGGAATTTGTTTCTTGCCTTTCTTTTGACTACAATAGTACATACACAAAAAAAGGAACAAATAATTCATGGCTTTCATGCTATCAGAACTAGAGTCGTCACCCAAAACTTTTACAGACAAACGACTCTCAAGTTGAAAATGACGACTCAAAGATAATTGTTGACAACCCTAACCTCCTAAATGACGACTCTAAGAGACTTAAGTTGACGACACTCTCTATTTTTTGGACAGAGACCCTGTCTATTTTTTAACCTAGAATCGTTACAGAATAAAAAAGGATCGTTCATAAAGGGCCGTCATATGTTATTATATGGAGGTAACGACTCTAATCTAGGGCAAAATAGTTGAATGACGACTCTAGGAAACTTCAGTTGACGACACTTCCAATTTATGGGTCAAAGAGGTTGTTCAGATTTCATCAAGAGTCGTTAGCGAATAAAAAAGGGTCGTTCTAATAGGGTCGTCAATAGCTTCTATTACAGTGGTAACGACTCAAATCTAGGTCAAAAAAATTGAAATAGCAGAAGAAGAGTCGTTATCTTCTACGTCATATACCCTAACGATTTTTCATAGTTTCTACATTCAGATGAAAAATCATTAGGGTTTATGGATTCCACGATAACGACCCATTCACTATAACTGAAATTCTTCGGTTTCAAAACTTAATTTCACAATCAAAACGGAAGTGGGTTTTAGTTCACTTACTTTCTAATCGGCGCCATTTCTTTCTCTAATTCTTCCCGGCTTGATTTGTGCTTGCTTTTCGGATTAACCTTAAATTTGAGTTTCTCTACGATTTTAGGGTTATCAACCTTTCGTTCGGTCCATGTTTGTAGAAGAAGTTAATCGTCGATTAAAGTTTTCCGAATTGACGATTACGCCAAATAATCGATGAAGAAAAATAAATAAATTTGAGTCGTTACTAGAGATGGAGAGTCAAGAGAAGGGAGGAGGAGGAGGAGAAGAGAGGAAGATGAAGAAACTGATTTTTGTTTTTAAGTTTTGGATGGAAATAAATTGGGGCCATAAGGTCGAGAGTTAACAAATTTTTAGGATTTATTAATAGTCAAGGCAAAATGGTATTTTCACTGCAATTTGGAAACCCCCAGTTCTTGGGGGTGGGTATAAATTCGGTGAGGCCCCTAATTTTTTTTTTTTTTTTTTGACAGCAAGAATAGTCAACGATATAAGATTACATCAACAACCTAAAAACTCAATACCATCCCTCACTCCAGAATAAAAGTAGCACTGGTGGAGCTTACCCTCTCTCCTATTGGCTGGTGAGCGTAACCTCGCGCTCTCATTGGTTAATTGAGAAACCATTCGTATTCATTGGATGAAATTTCGTTAGATATGGTGCGTTGATGATAGGTGTCTAAAACACCTTAATATTTATCTATTGTTTATGCTTTCTTTGCTAAGTTTTCTTGTAAAATATGTATCTTATGTTTGCTTTTGAGTATTTAGGTACTTTGGAGTCATTTGGAATAAAAGAAGAAGAAACAACAAAAAAGTCTCATCTCATGTGCAACTTCTCTTGGAGACGGATTATTTCTCACTATTTGCTTCTATTTCTCCATCTCTCGTCTCGAAAAGTATGTCGGCTTTAGTGATGCAAACTTATCTGTCTGAAAAGCATGACTGCTTTAGTGATGAAGAGACATTGAAGAGAAGAAGTGAATCTGAGAAATAAGAGACGGTTGCTGTTGGTGGAAGGATTCGAAGAAAAGCGTCAATTCTCATATGCAAGCAGTATTGTGAAGCTTGGCAGAGAAACAAGGGGTTGGAATTGCACTGGTAAAGCGCAATGATGTTGCAATCCTGACTCGGTCTTAACTCGGTTGACTCATTCTAACTCGGCCTGACTGAGTTGAACCGGTTACAAGTTACCTGAGCTACTTTCTGGCAACTTTCCGGGCGACTTCCAGCATGGACCCAGTTCTCCCGCGACACTTTTAAGCATATTTTCTACATGGGTATTCTTATATATATGGGCTTGGTGGACCACTTGGAGATGGACTTTGAAGACTTGACCTAAAAAGAGACAAAAAAGGGAAGTTCTTCTACAACTTTAATATAACGTATTCTTCTTGGAGTTTTGCAGAGAGCCGGAGCTAGGGTTTGCTTTCATTTAATATTTTAATCTTCTTTACTTTATTTCATTTATTGATTTGATAATGAACTCCAATATTATGAGTAACTAAAACTCTCTTTGATTAAGGGCGATTTCGAAGCCCGAAATATGAATCTATATTTGATATGAAATAACTTGTTCTCTTGCATTCATTAGTGTTATTGATTGATTTCTACCATGCTAATATTGTCTATGGATTATTTGTTAAGGGTTTAAGTTCGAAATTGAATCATTAATTCTTAATCTATTTGCTAGTTTAGATTTTCTTCGACCCGTAATTGTCTAGAGAAGATAAACGCGAGTAGCAATATATAGGTATTGATGATGGGACTTTGTTAAGTACCTATATGTAGAAATCGACACTAGTAGGTGATTCATGCTTTTGAGTTCATCACTAGGAGCAACCTTATCTCAGAACTTAGAGCACTTGTTTAAGTCAAACCTAGTAAGCGTACCTCTAGGAAACTTGGCAAGTAGGAACCGGTAGTCGAGCGCTTCCGTATCCTAGTGAGCTAGGAGATAATAACGGAATAGTTGAGCGTACTAATTATTCTAGGGTTGTTAGTAACATGATAATGTGAAGAACATAGCTATCTATCAATTTGGTTTGTATTCCGTGGTCTAGAATGAACCTTTAATCAATTACATCTCATATTTGAATACATTTTACAATTTTCAAAGATTTCTACAACAAAATCATCTTTGCTAAGAGTATTTGCATAACAACTTGAACTTCATACCTCCCTTGGGACGATCCTACTTACATTATACTATTTGCTAGTTAAAGAGAAGTAGAGAAATTTATTTTTGCGAGTTTGACACCTCGTCAGTTGATCTCACAATGTGTGGTGTAGATTTGGTGGATTGTTGGGACACAAGCGACGGACGGCCCACATTATTTAGAAAATTGCTATATTAATTTCATGTATTTATTATGAAAATCCATAAAATAAAAAAAAAACTACTATATTAATTTCGGACATTTATGATTAAAATAAAAAAATCAATTCAACATATTTATGGAATAAAATAATAATATTTATATTTTTTTAATCTTTTATAATTTCATGTAGTTATTATAAAAAATACGTAAAATAAAAAAATACTATATTAATTTCGTACATTTATGACTAAAATAAAAAAAATCTTTTATAATTTCGTGTATTTATTAAACAAGCTTCAATAAATAAATAAAAAATACTATATTAATTTTGTACATTTATGACTAAAATTAAAAAAAAAAACAATTCAATATATTTATGGAAAAAAAATAGAACGTGCAATTGGGGGATATAAAAAGTAATTGGGGGATACAAGAAAAGGACAAAAACTGGATCCAGATATCAATTCTGGGTCACCCCTTATCTAAGTATTTTTTTAAATCCTAATCTACCCCTCACTAATCAGGTTTAGTGGTTAATAATAATTAGTAAAATCTTAAGATTTTGTTAAATGATTAGTGTGTGTTTTATTTGTTTTTGGGTGAGTGAGGTGAGAGTAGAAGGAGGGAAAAATATTTTGAGAGAGAAATTTTTTTGTGGAAAATGGGGATGATTGTGAAGAGAGGATTGTCACCGCCGAATCTTTAGCTCAACTACAACAAGGAGCATATCTTGAATCTTCAAATAACGACAACAACTCTCAATTGCAACTCATTGTTGAGCCAACACCCTTGAATGATGATTTTGACGAGTATGGAGAGTTTCATGAAGAACCAACACAAGAAAGTAAACTTGCACAACATACTAGCATCCCCAATACACAGGTAAAGCTGCTAAGATGTCGAAAAATCCAATTTTTTCTTTAAACCCGCCATTTTTTCAACTGAAAAACCTCGGTGCCGGCATAATGGTTGTATGAATTCCATGCCGGTAGTCAAGTTACCGGCATTGTATTCATACTACGACCATGCCGGTACACTTATATCCCCCAATTTGAATTATCAACCGGCATAGAATTCTACCAAAAACTATGCCTAGACAGAAAGTTAACCTTTTTACCTAACAAGGAATATTCTACGGAATATTCAACCGGCATGGTTTCATTTATCGTCTACTATGCCGGTATTGAATGAAAAACATACAGGAAACAATTCCATCCCAAACCAAAAACCGGCATTGAAACTTAATAAACATTAACGCCGGAATTTAGTACCGGCGTAGTACCATCACTATCGATAATGCCGGCAACGAAACCGGCGTTGTTAAGTTACAACTTTTCAATGCCGGTACCTACAAAAAACATGCATGATTAAATGTTTTCCAAAGCTAAATTCCGGCATTCAATATCGATTATTTTTAATGCCGGATTGTGTACCGGCTTGGAACAATATGTTACGATAATGCCTAGATCCTTGCTTCCGGCGTTGTAGTCTTACGAAACACATATGCCTAATAGGTTTCAAATTTGGTCTTCCGTTTTGGTAAACTTAGACTATGCCGAACAATTGTCGAGCATGCCGGGACAGATTCCGGCATATTGTTTTAATGTTGTTTGGAACTAATTTTCATTCGATCCTTAGGTGGTGCCATATATTGATCCAACAAATGCAAAGCCGCTTTATCGGGATACGTCGGAATGCTATAAAATCCCTCCCAGGTATGTGACCAAATAATACTTTTCACCTAGTATCTTGAACATTACTAATGGATTGGTAGTAGTGAACCTTCTAATGAATGCGAAATTGTTCTTATGTAGGGAATAACTGATCGAAAGGAAGCAATCGCTTGGGCTAAAGAGACGGCTCTTAAGAACATGTGTGTGTTGGTGAGGAACACCGAAGGTTCGAATAGGCGTTTTGAGATGGCTTGCGAGAGAAGTGGGAAATACAAGGAGAAGAATAGCCACAAGAGAAAGGATTATGTATATCCAAAGAAGACTAATAGGGTATACAAGACTCGTACGATGAAGAATGATTGCCCTTTTAAGCTTGTATTCCGTTTAAATGACATGAACAATTGGGACTATGAGGTTTTGTGTGGCTGTCATAACCATCGGGATCCGAAAGATTTTGTTGGTCACTCCTTAATTACGACAAATAGGAGATTGAATAAAAATGGGGAATGAATGATTTCCTTTCTATAACCGCCACTTAAATAGAAAAAAAGGAGTTTGTAACCGTCAACTAAGTGGGATAAAATAGTTTGTAACGGTCAAATAAGTGGGATAAAATAGTTTGTAAATCACAAATAAGTGGAATGAATGAGTTTTGTAACTGCCACATAACTTGTGTTTAGAATCGTTAATGCCGGCATTGAAAAATGGAACAATTCAATGCCGGTATTCTGACAATAAGTATTTGGTGAGCAGAATTCAACGGAGGCACAGGTAACGGTATAGTATTTGGTTTATTTTTCGATGCCGGATAAGGAAAGAAAATTGATGAAATAAATAACATAGACCACATAAACTTTAGGAAATAAACTTAAAAACATTAACTCAAACCAATTGCAACTAACATCATTTCTTCGAACGAGATTCAATAAGCATAGCAGCTTCGAAATGCCTAAAAGGCTCTTTTTCTCCATTTGGTATATGCGTCCCGAGCTTGAAACCTATTCCCTCCGTATCTTGCAAGAAACTCGTTGTATTTGCGACATAACTTTATGAGTGCAATTGTTCGATTTTGTACATAGAGATCACCGTAATCCATCCGGCCTTTCTTACCTTCCAAGTAGTTATTCTTGTAAGGACCAGTCCTAACAAAACCCCAAAAAAGATTCGAAGGGCGGTGATCTTCCTGGAAATCGGATACTATGTAGTAATTTTTAATCCACTCGGTTTCTTCCTCGACATCCGCTTCTATCTTAGATTGTTTTTGGCGTTTAAGGATTTCTTTAGCTTCTTTGCGATAATGTTCAAGATTTGCTTCCTCTTCTTCTTCTATTTTTCTCTTAAGTATCTCTTCTTCCATTGCGGCAATTGACTTGGTGGTTTCTCCCTTCCTTTTAAGTTTTTCTAGTATAATGGAAACTGAGTTGGTGGTTGATAATTGATTTCCCAACGGAGTGGATAGTTTGTTCTTCTTGAGTTTTTCTTTTTCCATGGCAATGATGGAATCGGTAGTTGATGATGGATTTTCCATTGGAGGTATCAAGTGCAATGGGTGAATCCATTGCATTATATAGATGATTGCACAACGGCTATTTAGTGCCGGCATTGCCAGTGACCTACAATCAACGCCGGCACTCTAAAGCCGGTTTATGTTTCAAAAAAATAGCCGTTGGGCACTGATTTTTGAACAATCCGGCATTGGTATAACCTTAACCTAAATGCCGGCACTGGGTACCGGCATAGATTAATATACTACATACTAAGCCGGAATCATTAGGCAATTGAAATATGTTTACATACTAAGCCGGAACTATAATTTATTTCGAACGTAATCCTTGTCGACGGAACAACGAATGCACTTAGCACGTGCATCAAGCCTTTAAACCACTTGGTGTCCCAAGTGGACGAGTTATAGTCTCGTGAGGGATTACATAGAGGTATACCCACAAAACCTTACGAAATACCTAACTGGATACCCTAAAAACCTAAGCAAATTACACTAAACTATCAATCTTCTTAAGAAGAATCCGTTTCCGATTCACCCAACTGGTGGTACTCAGTGACTTTGGTTACAATATGGTTCACGTTGGCTTCAAACATGAATGGTTCTCCCTTTTCTTGTAAGTATCGCGTTTTCACGGCTTCATTCTACCAAAACAACACACAAACTTTGTTTGTTACATAAAATTTGAGAAAGAGTAGATTGTGTCCAACTAATCATAAAGATACTTACGAGTTGTTGAGGGGACAATCTATTGCGGCTGGCGTGCTCGATCCGGTGTTTCATTTTTAGATACTCAACCATAGCATCTAGGATGATGTCGTGTCGTTGCTCGATTTGTTAAAAATCTTCAACCACATGGAATCCCGCGTGCTGCTATCTATAGTTGATGGACGAGTTTCAGCGTACCATGCTTGGGTGATTGCTAAATCTTCCTCCGAGTCAAACGATGCCATTGGTTGTATGGTGGATTAGGTACTACACTAAGCTATTTATTGATAATTATTTTGGGGTTTAGGGTTTCAAAGTTAATAGGCTCAAGGAGGTATATAAGAACGCGAGTGTTTTGCTATTTGGGTCCAAGAATTAGCTCTCTTTATATAGAGAAAACTTCAACGACTAGTTTTTTGGAAAATCGCCTGAACCGGCATTGTCGTAACTGTGAACTAGTATGCCGGCAAACACTGCCGGCAAGGTTTATGATAAGCTTACAATGCCGGTACTAGGAAATTTTTTAACAGAAATTGAGACAAATATGCAACCAACAATCAATGTCGGCACTCTACAATCAATGCCGGCACTCTAAAGCCGGTTTATGGTTCAAAAAAATAGCCGTTGTGCACTGATTTTTGAACATTCCGGCATTGGTATAAACTTATCGTAAATGCCAAGACTAGGTACCGATAGATTAATATACTACATACTAAGCCGGAATCATTAGGCAATTGAAATATGTTTACATACTAAATGGGAACTATAATTTATTTCGAACGGTATCCTTGTCGACGGAACAACGAATGCACTTAGCACGTGCATCAAGCCTTTAAACCACTTGGTGGCCCAAGTGGACGAGTTATAGTCTCGTGAGGGCTTACATAGAGGTATACCCACAAAACCTTACGAGTTATAGTCTACGAGTTTAATTATATTGGGCGAATTGCCATTCAACTTCCTCCAAGAGAGTGTAGCAGTCCTCGTGCGTAAAACTCATGACCGTACCTAAATTCGTATTGAGTCCGACCCAAAGAACACTGGAAAAACAATTATTTTAATAAGTCGTTTGGCATAACCAAATACATAATTTTTGATGAACGGCCTATTGATTCACAAACTTACTCTACTCATGCGGTCTTCGTTTGGCATAGCGTCCTTACGAGCTTTCAATTGTTTCTCAAAGAAAGACGCATTCATTGTATAAATAAGCGTACCTTTCCCTTATCTCGCGTGAGTGTCCTCCTTGAACGATTTCCGTTTAGTGCTTTGAAAACCCTAAACACACGTTTCCACCAAGCATTGGTGTTTTGATCATCCCCAAGGTAAGGCCCTCCGGTTGGGTCTTCAAGCATCGGCCACCCATTGCGCTTCCTCAACGGAATGCTTTGTGAGAGTGGTGTGTGCTCGACAATAGCAACATCTTCCAGATTATTGAATGGAGTTGGAGCCATTTTTAGTGTTCCAAAGTGATGGGTTACCGATTTAGGAAGTTTGAAAGTGATGGGTGAATAAGTTTGGTAGAGATAGGTCTTTATTTATAGCAAAAAGTACCCAACGACTAGTTTTTTGGAAAATCCCCACAACCGGCATGGTCGTAATCGTGAAATAGAATGCCGGAAATACTTCCTAGGCATGGTGTATGATAATCTTACAATGCCGGTAGTAGGAAATTTTTTAACAGAGATTTAGACAAATATGCAACCAAAACCGGCATGGTTTCAAAACACTTTGAAACGCCGAATTAAACCGCATTCAATCTATAATAACGTCTATGCCGTTAGTTGATGAATTCAAAAAAAAAACGGCTAGTTTTTTGAAAAATAAGACCGTTGGAGATTCATATCTATATAATACCCCCATTCCTTTGGAAAATTATACACAAACCAAAGAACCAAATAACAAAAATCATTCTCTCAAGAAAGCAAGCACGGTTAAAGCTTCACAAAGGATGGGGGATTCATCATCTTCCTCTATTTGAAAAGTAAGTACATTTACTAACAATATGATCTTCACTACTATGACCCACGACTAATATAATCTTCTCTTACAGAGTCATCATTGCAAGTGTCAAATTTGCAAGTCACCTTCTCATCTAGCCATGGACCTGTCCTTTTATTTATTCAAAGTGTAGAAGTTGTGATGGGACACGCCGGTTTTGGATTGCAAAAACTGATGATGCTGAAAATGGAAGAATGTTTCTAAGGTGTTTGAATCACCCAAAGTGCGATGAGTTTCAATGGTTTGACAAAGCTGTTCAACTAGAAGAGTCAAGAGAAAACCACAAGGGCCATTGCAAGCCAATCGATGGGTGTGATGGGTGTTATATGAAGGGAAAGGAATATGTTGAAAGAGAAGAAGAACCAATGAAGTTGATCCTTGACACCCCCTCCCGGACGATGTCTTCAAGAGGTTCGAGAAAGGCTCAAAGGTTCCGTAATTGTTGAAAAGGGATGGAAATAGATTATCCTTAACCAAATGTAATCCATGCGATGTTGTTTAGCATGTTTTAATTAAAAGTTTCAAATCCAATGTAATGGATTAATTAGGAATAAAATAGAAGAGCATTCAAACGGATTTTTATTCAAAACTAGCAGAGTACCGCATGGAAGTATTCAATTTTACAAAGTCTTGTTTTATAAGAACTATGAAAATTTTCAAATTATCGAAAAACCGCATAGATGTTAAAAATACTACTGTGTCGGTACCTTCAATATCTATACAGGAACATGGAATTTTTAATCTTCTTGTCCCGGTGTGGTTTTATAAAGAATCTCAAATACTTGTTATTCGAACCGGCATTGATGTATAAATATTAAACAATGCCGGTCCCAAAATCCGCTTTGTAAGTCTAATTTATCTATGCCGAAAAAGTCACAAATAAATCTTGCAAGGATAAACATATTCAACATAAACGAATCACTAGAAATCAAAACATGCTCAACATAAACCAACCAACTGGATTTTGCTATCAATTGTTCTTAATCCGTATCCTAAACCAAAAGCAAACCAAACAACTAAAGAGTTTAACACGAGGTACAAACGAAAACAAGTTCTAATTGTTCAAGACGTGACAACCACCATCCAAAAAAAGAAACACAACTAAAGAGTTAAATCACTGGGTCTTTTGCTTCTTTTGGGACGGTTTGTACTTAGTTTCCCCGAACAAAGCTTTTGCACTAGGGTCGGTTTCTTCAATTCTATCAAGCTTTTCCTCGAATTCCTTCATTTCTTCAAGGGACAACACCTCTCCTTCCTGGTACTTGCAACCCAACATCTTCTTTAACTTGCCAAGCCTACGCCGCTAGTTTAATATAACAAACACATAATTAGTATACAAATATGATTATGTGTATATTAAACGATTTAAGCAATTAACAATACTTACAAGCAATCCAACGGTGTTATTAAGTTGGGTCATCGTAGGTGGTGCCTGTCAAGGGAGTTGGAACTGGAGGGTTTTTCCGGGGAGGAACTTGGACGCCATCCGGCGGACGACATAAGGATGTGACCATTCCGTACTCTTCCATGTAATCGGCATCAACTTCATCACCGTTTTCAGCAATCTCCAACTTTTCCCACCGACAAATATCTACCAAACGACGTGGTTCCCTATCCTCCAATCTGTTGGGTCCGGTTTCGGATCATACTCTACATGCAACCGATTTGGAGTTGAATAACACCGAGAAAGATCGAGATCAAAACATTGAAAAGAGGCCGTCTGGAAAAGTGCTAATTGCTTATATCCAAGTTGACGCATCACACGCGTAGGATTAGCCATAACGTATCCTTTTGGGTGGAACAACGGCCCATGGTAAAATGCAACGTTACCAAACCTCAAAACCTGCCGGTTTCTCTAGCCTCCTTGTAAGGGTCGAACACAACATCTTTGGTACTCATTGCGTCCAAAACCAATCTCATATCGATCAATCGACCCATGTTACCGGCTTTGGAGTACTTGTTGAACTCGTATCTCTTAGCTAGAGGCGTATCGGGTTCCGGAAGATCTATGATCTTCAAGGAGGGGTAGGCCTTGAACAAGGTTGGGAAGTGTTCATAAGCCCACACCTATTCCAATGTGAAGCAATAAGTTTTGTTTCTAAGTTCACGATAAGAGTACATATGAACAATATACACAATAACATAAGTTTAAGAACAAATTTACCTGCAGAGAGTGAAATTCCCGACAAATTGGTTGGTTTTAGCCTTAGAGGCCCTTCTCATCTCCATCATCAAATGTGCCATTATCATGCGGTGCCCCAAGAATATCCATAGACATCTTCCAACGGATCCAAGTATCAAGGTAGTTCGCACTAACCCCGTTGCCATTGGTGTCGTGGAATACCCTAGTGCCCAAGATGTACAACAGTAAGCAGCGGAAGTATAACGAATTTGTTTAGGGTCCCATCCATCCTCCAAACTTCTTTTCTTTGTCTTTTCAAAATTCTTCTTAAGCAGCGTCAACTTGATTGTCTTTGTCTTACCGCATGTGGATTCATAAAAGCTCTCCACGAAGTTTTGTAGTCCCAATCAAATAGCTTGTTAGTCGACTGCAACTTCGACCATTCTAGGTCTAGAGACTCAACTCTTTCTCGCAATTGATTTGCCGATAACATTCAAGCCTAGAATGTTCGAGCATCTTCGTGGATGAAGGTCATCTCCCCAAAAGGGAAGTGCATGGTATCGGTTTCACCATGATACCTTTCGACGAAGCAATTGACAAGAATGTCGGAGCTTCACATAATTTTCAACCAAAGCATATAGACCAGAATCCTTTACTATTGTTTGGACCTCTTCACATTCCTCGGACAAGTCCCAACCATCCGCGGCTTGGTTTCGCAAACACGCATGCCTTCTTATGATCCTACAATTAAGAGAGACAATGCAATTAAGAGATTTTACATAAATACACAACAATACATATGTACAAGATAGAAAATGCTTACATAGGTTTGATAGATAGTAAGAGCCCACGAGTCCTTGTATCCAAATAGTATTTTCGGTTCCGGAGCTTCGCCCCAAATTCTACCACGATCAAGGTCAGGAATCATGTCATCAATGTGAGGAAGGTGAGAACCCTTAACTTTCACTTTGACGTTGCCCTTCCCCTTCTTGCCATTGTCTTGTGTTGGTTGTTGACTTGGGCCACCAACTTCGCTTTGGCTTGCTAATTGACTTTCCTCTTCATCTGGTTCATCTTGATCATCCTGCTCACGATTTGCAAGTCGACTATGGTCACTACCACTCTCCCAAATTATCCCTCTTGTACCAGCCCCCAAACGTATCTTACGACCTTCATCTTTCCCTCGAGGAGGCAGAGACTGAGGAGTATCAAGACCGTCCCTCCTTCTTCTCTTAGTGACAACATCTTTATTTTTTTCTTTTGTTGGCTTCCTTTGCTTTTGACCTATATCGTAAGCACACGGAAAGCAATGAATATAAGACAACTCACCTTCAGTTTTAGTACCGGCATTGAATACTTTAAACTAGACCACGCCGGTACAATGTTCCAGCAGACACATTGATCTGCCGATGATAGTGCTTACCAACTACCGGCATACAAATGAAACCTAAAATCTACGCCGGCATTGTTGACAATGTTCCCGTATGTTTTAAGTCCACTACCGCATTCTATAATTATTTAAAAACAACGCCGGTACAAATAACCTAAGATGTAAAGAAACCAAAAATCTATGCCGGTACTAGTGACAAATTCATACACTCTCCTGTATGTTTTAAGAGTACTACCGGCATGCTCGAAATATTAGAAACGAATGCCGGTAGTGGACACCGGCATGGAATGAATCCAAAAAACAATGCCGGTACTGGTGGCAAATTCATAAACTCTTCTGTATGTTTTTAGTCCACTACCGGCACACACGAATTATCATTAAACAGTGCCGGTACTACAAAACCGGCACCGTATTCATCCTAGATTGAATGCCGGTAGTGAAAATTCAGTCTCTGGTTATTCTGGGGTTGTAAACCGGCACTGTATTCATCCTAGATTCAATGCCGGAACTCATAAACCTAAGACCTTTGTATTCATATAAATTTCAATGCTTGGGTACTCTCGATACTCAACCGTTTGAGTTAGGGTTCGCGATTCTAACTCGAACCCATTGCCATAGATCGATTTAAACACCTAAAAAGTAGTTTTAAATGACTTACCTTCTCACGAAGCCATATATTTGTGTAGTTGATCGTCGATAACGTTGCTTCTTCGTGTTCTTGCTCTTGAGCAATCTTAGCAAGTCTTTCCTTTGTTTTTGTTGAGCAATCGATGATGTTGAGTTCGATTGGGCATTTGGTTTCTTTCGTGGAGGCATTGTTAATGATTCGGGTTGGTTAATCGATGAAGAAATTTTTGAATCGACGATTAATCGACGAAGAACGATGAAGAACACTGATTTTTTTTTTCCAGAAACTAAAGCCCTAACAAAGGTCTTGTCTTCAATTAGAAATGGGGGATATATGTTTTGGTTTTTTGATTTTATTGTTTTAGTAGAAAGGGTATTCTGGTCTTTTCATAATGTTTTTTAATTAACCAAAGGGTATTTTAGTATTTTCATACCCAAAAATCACCCCTTAACACACACCATGGGTTGGGAGAAGTAATCCATATCCCCCAATTACTTTTTATATCCCCCAATTGCGTGTTCAAAAAATAATAAGATTCTTTTTGAATCTTTTATAAGGAAAAAATAATCTAGAAATGACTATATTAATTTATATGTTATTACTATCAACTTAAAAATTTTACTAAATATCTTTTATAAGGTAAAAAGAATTTGACATATATTTTTTGGATGATTTTTAAGGTAAGAAATCTATGCATTTTTATTAAAAAATGTAAAAGATAAATATACATTCGAAATATACTATGAGTTTGGTTTCAAAATATCATTGGTAAACAAATATTACCATAAATAACGTCATGATTTTTATGGCCTTAACTTGCTAAAATTTTGTAAATACAGATCAAATATGTAGATATTTTATATATTTTTATACATAAATTTATATTATATCCAAAATAAAAACGTTTTATTTATGGGTTTGTCATTGATACTTCTATTTAATAGCATTCAATCAAGAGCCTACTTCATTTTTCGGAGCCTCTCTATAGAATTATAGATACTCTTCTCCATGAAGAACAAGTCGAAAGTTTTTAATTTATATTCGATTAGGGCTTTTTGCAATATATAGTGTTTTTTTATGATTTGTGATTTTGACTCGCTGTTTTATTGATTTGTTAACATGTGCGCAAACTAAAATTTTATTGATTTGTTAACAGGTGCGCAAACTAAAATTCTCAACCAGTTGTGAGTTTAATTTCTCAATATTCTCTTTGCTTTCGATTTTATGTTTTATGTTTGTTTTATTGATTTATTAACAGTGCACAAACTAGAATTCCCAACCGATGTGAGTTTAATTTCTCTCTATTCTCTTTGCTTTCGATTTTCTGTTTTGTGTTCGTGTTGGTTTTGGTTTGTAACTTTCGATTTTGAAGATTTAATTAGGGTTTACTCTGAGTATTCAATTGTTTTGATTTCTTTTATCAGGATGGGGAGGATCGGAGGGAGATATATTAACATAGGCAGATAAGTTCACTGGATTACCTTTTGTCCACAAGAATTCTCAAGAAAAAGGATCTTTTTTGTAATTATAAATTATCTTATCAAATTTTGATGTATTACTAATTTTTTGGAGATTAGTTTTGATTTATGAAGTGCTTAAAGTAGAGGAAAATATTTAGGGAAAGGAAAAACATTACAGGGCTAAACTAAAGGAGGTAGGCTACATTTACTATATTTGGAAAATACCAGGTTTATTAAGTTACTTATATATTTATATTAGTTTGGGATATTTGAAATGAGAGTCCTAAATTGAATTTCAAATGCTGAGTATTAATTTCATATTCGTTAAGTATTAATTTCATATTCTTTAATATAATTTAACAAAAAATAATATTGTAAATATTTTGCTAAAACGAATCAATAGATAAATATTTTTTATCTTCTTAGATTATTTATTTTTGGTAAATATAAATTTAATTCCAATAATCTAAGCAAAAAGATTGGAGAAGGAAAAATCTTTAGAATTTCTTGGAAGATTTAAGATATTAATTCCAAAAATAATAATATTCTCTCATGTGTAAAAACGCTTGAACAAATGTCACATCTTTTTTTTTTTTTTTTTTTTTATGATTTGTTCCACATATGCTTGCAAAATTTCTTCTTCTTCGATCGGTGGTTATTGTTTATTTTTTACAGGATACGTAAGAATTCAATCCATAAAGCTACTTCTTCTTGGAAATTAGCTTAAGTCATTTTTTCTTTTCCTTTTTACTTGTTTTGTAAATATTAGTTCTTAACAAAAGTTACAAGAGCTGTTCAATTTGTTGTTTTACTGCAATAGTCTCGGGGCAACTCAAAACAATCCATATTTTCTTTCGATTTTTGTATGCTTCAAGGTAATCAAATCTTCTTTGGTTAGAAATATGTTTATGACCTTTGTAAATTACTACTTTTTATACTTTCAGGTGGTTGTTGGTTTTATTGTTCAATTCAGTTATTACTTTCGTAGATCATAACACCGTGTTTGAGATTTTTTCTCATTGATTATGGTGTTGCGATTCAAAAGGCTAAAAAAGTCATTTTGATTGAGATTTTTTTATACTAAAAATAGCTTAGGAAATTTTTTTGACTAGAATCTCAATTTTATTATGTTTCCACCCAAAGAAATGAAAAAACTAACAAATCTATGGGTGATCACCAGAAACTACCAGAGATTTGATCTCAAACTCATTAATTCGGTAAGGAATGAAATTGCATTTGTTCTGGTAGTATGCCCATGAGTTCGTTCTTTAAATTACCCTCAGAATTACAAAGAACTTGCGCTTGGTTTTTGCAATATATAATATCCAATTATCTACAACAAATAGTATTACGATGGAATCATCCAGTTCCCACGCATAACCTCGGTACCCAAAGTGATTCCACAAGTTCTACCAAGAAGAGACTAATATCTAATCGTGATAGGTTGTTTTGTTGAACTTGGGTAAGGTCGATCACCCATGCAAGAAAGATATCTCCATGATTTATAAGCATTCTTTTCAATTAATTGAGATGCAAAAAAGCCTATTATACTTATGTACAAAATTAAAAATATCTATAGCCTCATTTTGAACGTTGGAAAAACGTATTATGCTCAAAACAAAATGGAATATAAAACACGAAAAATAGACAACAAATGATGGCCAGAATTACTAAAAACAAATGCAAATCAAATACGCCGAACACTTTCATAATGTTAATTTTTGCTTTAAATTGGTAACGGATACAATGAAAATTTTTGTACGTACTTGGGAGTAAGCACTATTGAGCTGAGCTTAAGGCATTGTTTTTCTTACAACTTTTTATGACTACAAATGCAATTCACTATTCGACCGCAGTGGGTACATATACAATTCATCATTTGATAATAAAATTAAGTTGCACTAACTCAAGAAACACTAATATATGAATATATTTAAACTTAATTAACAAAAAAAATTAACAAAAAAACAAAAAATGTGGAACGGGCTACTTACTATGTAAACACATTATTATGTAGTATAACCCACTAATACGGCTTGCTTAGATACCCTACTTCACAGTGAACAAAAAAACTTTTACAAGTACATACTTTTTGTGTAATTCAAAAGGCGTGTGTGAGTGGGTGCACTATCTCATCCTATAATTCATTGAATGGGTATCCATAACTCGATGCAACCAAGTATAGATATTCAGCTAAACAATTGAAATTGATCAATTATTTTCCAAAGTCAACTCTCACCTATACATGGAGTCATCTTATAGTATTAGATACAACGTATAATGGAATTTTTGCGAGACAAACCCTACAAGATCTTTCTGCTGTTTGGTTAAGTGATTTCCATGCTACAAATATTTCTGAAGAATTTCAAGGTAGAGATAACATTCAAAACTATATACTCTATGTTTGGGAAAAAAATAACTTTAAATTGAACTTCCACAAATGTGAATAATCATAGGAGATATCTCTCCATTGGTCCATTAAGGAAATGAGAGTATATGCAAATATCAACATATCAGAGACAGAATAATACAAGGAGCTTACCCTCCTTCCATTGGACGGGGCAGCTCAAAACGATCAAAATTCTCTTCATATAATCAAAATTTTCTTTGGTTAGAAATTCATATATTAAATACCTTATTATCCAATTATCCTTTTTTTTTTGTGTGGTTTGTTTTGCATAAAACCATTACAAGAAACAACAATGCTATGTTGACACCCAATAATCTTGGGATTTATCCTTTCTATCATCAGGATTGATGCGTGGGGAAGTAGGTCACTGCTCTCTCTCTCTCTCTCTCTCGGTAATAATTTCGGGTTGAAATACCAGGATACAAAGCCTTTTCCTTAAATAAAAAATTGCATATCAACCATAGTTTAATTATATATAGGGAGTTGGCCGTTTAATTCTGAACTCAAGTACGTATATGATTTCTGAAAAAAGATATATCAGTGCTTTTCCTTGATTACGACTTCTACGACGGGAAGCGCTTCATATGCTTTGCATTATCTAGAGTTTGCAATCTATATTATATGAATATCATGTTTCTTTTTGGTATCTCTATTGTAACTATTAATACAACTATATGATGAGAGTGATTTTTTAAGGAACATTTGATTTGGACGCTTGATTCTTAACGTAAGTATATGGTTTCCAAATAAAGATATATCAACGCATTTCCTTGATTACATATTCTTTGACGGAAAACACTTCATATGCTTTCCACTTTTTAGAGTTGACAATCGATTTTATATTCCTTTTTATTTGTGAATGTAATATCGTATTGATACAATTATAAAGTGTGATTTTTCATTTAACTACAACGAGTTGAGTTAGTCATTGATTTTTAACGCAAGTATATATATATATATATATATATATATATATATATGATTTGTAAAGATAGACATATCAATGCATTTCCTTGATTACATCTTCTTCCATGGGAAGCACTTCATATGTTTTGTACTATTTAAAGTTGTCAATCTATTTATATTAATATCATGTTTCTTTTTAGCGTCTCTAATATCATATATATTGATTAATACAATATAGTGGGTGTGATTTTTCATTTAACTACATGAAGTTGAAGCACTGATATATCTTTATTATATTCGACAGGAAACACTCCATGTGCTTTGCAATTTTTAGAGTTGGCAATTCATTTTATATTAATATATATCATTTTTTTAGTATCTTTTAAATATCAGGCATTGATGCAACTATACAACGAGTGTGACTTTTCATTTAACTAAAATGATTTGAGTTGGTTTCTTGATTTTTGACGTAGGTACACGAGTTTTCATTATATTTCCTTCGATGGGAAATACTTCATATGCTTTGCACTGTTTAGAGTTTGCCATCTATTTTATATTAATATCGTGTTTCTAATATAAGTATTGATACAACTATATAGTGGGTGATTCTTTTTAGTGTTTCTTATTCATTTAACTATATGAAGTTGGAACCCGTAGGAGCGGTTGAGTTGGGAGGACGCTTGATTATTAGCCCAAGTGTATGATTTATAAAGAAAGATATATTGGTGTATTTCCTTGATTATATCTTCTTCCACGGGAAGCACTTCAAATTATTTTCCTTGATAATAATATAGTGGGTGTGATTTTCATTTAACTGCAAGGTATTGGAGCCTGGAGGAGCAGTTGAGTTGGTGGGTTGATTCTTCACACAAGTATATGATATGGTTGTAAGGTATGTAGGGAGTGTATAGCAGGTGAAGTACGAACAATATTTGGCCGAATTGGAAGCCATCATTGGAGTTTTGAGGCAGAATATTATTATGACTTTATTTCTTTACTTTTAAGTTGCAAAAATGGGTTAAGCAAGAAATGAATATTCTAAAATCTAGCAATACTAAATTTCGTTGTAGTGCTACTGGATTAAAAGACTTCAAATCAATCCTTACCAATTATTTTTAGAGTACTGATGTTGGTAATGTTATGAACTAATTATTGATTTCAAAAATCGGTATGATTTTCCAGAAGTATTATCTTTTAGAGGATTTATTAATCTTGAAAACTTTAAACAATATGTAAGAATTTAGTTCCAACTGCTTATATACTAAATTAGGATTGATGGTTTCATTATGCACTACGCTTATTAACTGAACCCTTTCGACAAAGTGCGGGTGAAGCCCCGCCTCACCAAGTGGGAGTCAATTCCCAAATTACTAGGTGTTTAGGTATCATGTTGGTTAATTAGTAGTTTTTAGATAATATTAGTATTTAATTAGTAGTTAAGAATTTATTTTGTTTAAGGTTTGTGATTAAATGTTTTGAATTAATGGACAAGATTATTATTAGCACTTTTGATTTATCTACCATAGAATTTAATAAATCGACCTCGATGTTCTTAGTTACTTCCATGAGTTATCAAGGCTTGTAATGTTGAACATTTTATATTTGTTTTTAGTATGTGAGGTCAATCAGGTTTAATGCTTTAGTATTTAGAGTTTAAACTATTTTACTTTTGAGATTACTTAAATTTATTTATTTTAGTTTATTTGTAAAATATATTACTGTTTTATTAAATTGCTTGAAATTAGTTTTTAACACTATGTGAGATTTTAAGATGATAATAGTATTATACGTTTGATTAGTAGAAATTTTTAGTTACATAGTTTTAATTGTTATTTTTAATTTGGTGGATAGTTCTAAAGTAGAAACTCTATAAATTAATGTTGTTGGGACCACCAAAATAATTAAGCGAGAGATTAATTAACCTATAAATTAATAATTATGAACTTATAGAGAAATTTATTATCAAAGAATTATTTTCTAAATACTGTAGAATATTAAATTCTTCCTAGCACCCTTCAATCTCCCGCTTTGCTTCATTGTAAACTTCAATTAACTAATAACACAAGTTTGATCAAAAAGCTGGGTAAGTTCAATGAATGTCAAGATGTCCTGAATATCCGAAACAAAATGAAGTTATGCAACTATTGACTGATGAAGATATAATTAAGAGTGTTATGGGAACTGATAAATGGAAAGAAGGTGATGAAAGTTCTACAATATATCCCCCTTCACGAAACGAGATTGTTAAAGCAGTAATCACATTGAATAATTTCTTGCTGAGCTATGAGGGAGCAATACCAGAAATTCTAACGATGATAAGAAAAATTAGAGATGAAATTTAATGTGATATTGCTTTTAACATAAAACAAAAGACAATTGAATCATTTTTCAAAAAATCTTCATAAATCATTAATGTACCGAATATATATATATAATTATTAATTTATATTTCATATGGGGCCTACATAGATAATCAAAAAATATAATTTTTTATTTTTAGCGAATTATTAATTTGGCACGTTGTCCCCGACTTGAGACCGGCGAAAAATATTAACTCAGAGAGTTTATTAAATAATCGAGTTTTTACTGTATTAGAGCTTGATTTCAGAGAGTTTAACAACATCTCATAATTAAGTTTATTATATTTAATTGGTGAATAATTTTTTTTCAACTGTTAATCTACTAAATGATAATTGGTGTTTTCATTATATACTGCAGTTGTTAATTGGGACCCCTTCTTAGACGGGAATCACTTCATGTGCTTTGCACTTTTTAGAGTTGGCAATCTATTTTATATTAATGTCTTGATTTTTTTTGGTTTCTCTAATATTAGATATCTTATATATATAATGGGTGTGATTTTTCATTTAACTTTTAGAAGTTGGAGCTTGGAAGATTAGTTGAATTGGTCCATTGATTCTTAGAGCAAATATAAGATTTTTGAAGAAAGATATATCAGTGCATTTTTCTTGATTATATCTTTTTTGACGGGAAGCACTATGTATGTTGTGCATTCTTTAGAGTTGGCAATTTATTTTATATGAATATCTTTTTTCTTAGTGTCTCCAATATAAGATATCGATACAATTGTATAGCAAGTGTGATTTTTCTTCTAACTACCAATAATACTGATATTGACAATGTAATGAACTACTTAATGATTTCAAAGGTTGTTATAATTTTTCAAAAGTATTTTCTTAAAGAAGATTTCTTAACCTCCAACATTTTAAGCAATGCGTAATTGGTGAATGATTTGGTTCCAACTGTTAATCTACTAAATGATAATTGTTTTTTTCATTACACACTGCATTTGTTAATTGAGACCCCTTCTTAGATGGGTGAGTACTTTGGTTCCAACTGTTAAACTACTAAATGATAATTGGTGTTTTCATTATACACTGCAATTGATAATTGAGACCCCTTCTTGAACGGGTGTGGTACTTTGGTTCTACTAAATAAACTTGATTGTATACAAAATATAATTAAACACATGTGAAGAGCAAAGTACATTATCCCGAAAAAAAAAATAACTCAAGACACCATCTAAAAAACACCACAAGAGAAAGCACGACATCAGCGATGATGGGCGAAAGGGATCCTGAGATGCCACCATTGGTCGAAATAGATGAACATGGCAATGAAGTGCTTACTTATGAATAAGATTACAAATAAGCGAGATTTTTTTTTTTTTTTTTTGAGTATGCGAGGTTTCAATCAAGTTCATGCTTTAGTATTTAGAATTTAAACTATTTTGCTTTTGAAATTACTTAGATCTATTTATTTTAATTTACTTCTTGAGTTAATTCCCGCTATATTAAATTGCTTCGAAATTAGTTTTCACAACCATAAAAAGTTTAAATTATAATTTGATTATTATAAAGTTTAATTACATATTTTTAATTATTAATGTGTTGGATAATATTCTATAATAGTTTTATTAGAACTCTCATTAGGACGGGTGCGGGGCGAAACCCCGCCTCAGTGGATAAAAACCAACGGAATAATAAACTTCGATTGTCCCGGTGCGTAGCACGGGTTTCCAACTAGTTACACTAATGCTAAATGTAATTTCTTTATTTTTCTTCGTTTCCTTCACCGAATCTCATCAACAACAATTCCCGCCGTCTCCTTCACCGATTCTAAGCAACAACAATTCCGCCGAACGTGTATGTATGTTCGTCTCTCTGAAGAAACCTAACCCTAATCTTTTTCTCCTATCTTCTCTTTAGCCTTGCATCATTCTCAAACTCGTAAAAGTAGCAGCTGCTAATGGGGACTGTCGAATCCAGAATTTGTTGTATCCTAATGAGGTAAGCATTGAATTAGGTCTCTTTAATTAGTTTCTATCACGACCAAGGAGAGATTTTGGTGATTGATTTTCCGATGGCTTCGAATTAGAAATCTAGGGTTTCATACAACCATTCAATTTTTTTTCTTTTCGGTTTTCTCCGATTTAGTTTGCCATGAGAAAGAAAAAAGGAACTATGTTTAGGACTTTTAAATCCTTCCCCGATTATTGTTATTTTGGTGGTATAATTTGAGAAATTCTTAATTAGGTCCCGAATTTTGTTTGTTGGTGGAGAAGAAGATGTATTTAGTTTCAATGAGGTGGAATTTGGGTAACCATTCAATTTCAATATGAGGTTCATCTAAGTTTTTTAAATTATATAAATTTTTGTTTGTTGGTGGAGAAGAAGATGTATTTAGTACTGGTGGAATTTGGGTAACCATTCAATTTCAATATGAGGTTCATCTAAGTTCTTTAAGATGATTAACTGGAAACTAATGAGTTATTAGAGATGACCAATACAGTGAAATCCAACCTGATTAATTTGACTTGAATCATGCCTTTTTGTAGGTGCTAGCTGTTTAGTCTAGAGCAAACAAAATAGGTGGTGGTTTTGTCCGTATCTCAGTCTCTCTCGCTCTTCATGATGCCTCCGTTCGGGTATGTAGGGCTTTTGCGGATTCAAAGTTTTCACGGAGGGTTGTACATCATATTTTTCGTTGTTATTAGCATTGGGAGTTGTTTTCTTGAAGTAAGGGAAAATTGGTGAGTTCAGCTTTCTTACGAGGATAGTCAGAGTGATGACAATATGTCAATATGGATAAATTTGGTTACAGTCTCAGGAAACCAGGCATCACTTGAAATTGGTGATTTGAATCATATGTTTTTGTAAGTGCTAGATGTTTAGTCGAGAGCAGCGTACGGGTTCAGGCTGCATTGGCAAATGCTTACCATGTTCATGTATCTACTATTGCAGGATGAAACACATTATTTTATATGCTGCTCTGGATCAATACTTTTCTGTTTCTGGTGATCGTGCTAGACAATTTGATAGTGTGATGATCGTGCTGTACTATTTGATAATGAGAGTACTCAGATCAGGTATTTTGTCGGCTTCTATTTTTCTTTGTTTTCACATTGCCAAACTAAACTGTTTGAAGAATTAATTGATGGTATCTAGCCATCAATAAAATTTCTGGGATTGGAAATTTTATACTTGAAATACTCTTATTATCACCCTGCCATTGAAGTTGTCTTAAAGATATTGCGTCGCTAAATAGGAAGTGATCAACCAGCCGTATTGTTTTTTTAAGCACTGTACGAGGAGTGGCTTAGTTTGATTAATCTATTAGTATACTCCATTAGTCCATAGATTATTCTGGCATCGTTTTATATTTCATTTACAGTTGATCATCATAGTCTTATGGGCGTACTATTTGAGTTCTGAAATTATTGCACTCTGAATTGCGTGCAGCAGTTGTTCGAATAGTATCCTACCAATTGACATGGCTACAAACAATATGGTGGTCCATGAATTTAAATTAATAGGCTCTCTTATCCTAACTCTGTTAATGTAGAGTTCCTACAGAGTAGAATTAAAGGACAGTAAATCAATAAACGAATAGGAACTTATCATAAACTTGAAATTTGGAAATCATTGTTCTTGACCTGTGATGGAGATGAGAAGAGAGGGTACCATTTATTACAGTAGTTCTTCACTCTGAGTTGATGAACACTAATAAAGTCTCTCTGAGTTCATAAAATGGCTACTTATATAACTCATATCGGTTCTTTTTCTTTCTTATCAGTTTTATATGAGCTTTGGAGAAAAGAATTACTCATAAAGTACAATACACAGTGTGGAACCCATCATGCAGGAATGGCAAAACACACCAGCTGTAGTATCTTATAAAATTGTCTTTTAATGTTTTCGTTGTATCTTATATAGGTTCTCAATTTTTGGATTTTATCATTCCATTAAAATTCGATCTCTGTTCACCTTATTCATAAACTTGATTATATGGATTGTTACAGGTAGCCTTAAAAATATTTTTCTAAATTGGTATACTCTTTTTCAAAGGTAAATCTAATTTGTGTTTTGCGTATATGGATTGTTACAGAAGATTGATTATGATTTTGTGTAACTCGGTTTCAAAGGTTTGTGAAGATTTGGGTTTCTGCTGCCACAGAGAACAAGGTTGTTAATTTGTGAAGATTGATTATGATTTTGTGTAACTCGGTTTCAAAGGTTTGGAGTTTCTGCTGCCACAGAGAACAAGGTAAACCATAAAGCAGATCTATCTAACTATTCCTTCTGTTTTTATTCTCAATATAAAGCAATAAGATGCCAGGGAACAAGAGATTTCCATTGCACTTTGTTCAATGCGAGGCTGTTTAGTACTCTAATCCTTTATATTTCCATTGCATATTGCTGAACGGTGTTGCATCTGGATGCTTGCATTAAGCATAAACAATTCTGTAGGACAAAAACTTTTAACATGTTGTTCAGAGATTAGATGTTGATCAAGTTATCATGGCTGCCCCACCAGGGAAATACTTATTGAAGTCTTTTAACTAACGGTAAAGCATTCAAAAACTAATAGTCGTATTGATTTCCTGAATATGTAAAAGAAGCTTCTTAATATCTTGCGATGGCAGGCGATGATCTGCGTGAGAGATGGATATACCTTGAAAATAGATGTGAGTTTCTTGCACCATGAGATGTTGTTTTCTACTGTGACTATCCTTCTCTTTTTTCCTTCTTTTCTTTTGATATGTCTTGGTAGATTCACAAAAGCAGCGGTGTCGTTCTTCCTTTAGATTTTAGATTTTGACATGTTTAAGTAATTTTTTTTAGAACAGACTTCCATGGTTCAAACCGTACATTAATGAATATGAGTCTGTGGCACAATGGTAGTGCGTCTGACACCAAGTCGGAAGGTTGTGTGTTCGATTCACACCAGATTCAGTCCTCTATGGTTACTGAGGGTCCAATTACAGACTATTATTGGTAGGAGATGTTTGGGAATGTTCCAAACTCGCACACACCAATAGTAGCCATGACAGCTGATGTATTCCAGGTAACACAAGAGTTATAGCTTACCAATAAAACTAATGCGTTCTTTTGTTTCCATTGCAGAATTCAGATTCCTAAACCTGAAATACCCATTGAAACAAATCAAATAGAATTCGGTTTCCTATATTGTGTAGACAAAACAATAGGAAATCTTAAGAAAAAGAACTCTAATAGAATTCAGTATCCTAAACCTAGGAAAATTCCAAAGTACGAGACACCAATAGGTTTCCTAATATAAGTCGTTTCCTAAGCCTGGAAAATTCCAAAGTACAAACACAAATAGGTTTCCTAATATAAGTTGATTTGCGTCTATATAAAAGTGCTTAACGAAATTTGTACAAAGATCACAACAAAGTATTTGGATTAGTGAAGAACAACTGATTTGAAACACCATGAGGTTAGTCTTTCATTATGTAGCATTGAATTCTAACGCTTTTATTAATCGGTTTGCTTAATGAATAAATTTATGTATCAGTTCTTCAAAGAGGCAAAAGAGAACATCGTCGCAGGATGGAAAACAAACAACCCAAGCACAACAGATAGTTTCAGATTCTCAAGTTCAATATAAGCCGGTTCCCTAAGCACGGAAAATTCCAAAGTACGACAATTTGCGTCTATATAAAAGTGCTTAACGAAAATTTGTAGTTGAATTTGCACAATCTTCAAATTTATCCTTTTCAAACAACCCCGGACGTTCAACCTATAAATTCAAAAAAAAATTCAAACGAGCAAAAGAGAACCACAAAAGAAGATTGCATCAGAGGTAATAATTTATAAACAAAACAATTATCTATTGTATATGTTTTTCAACTTAACATTGTGCTTTAACCTCAGTTGTATTCTACGGTCTAGCCATACTATTTAGTTGCTTGAGAATTTAATTAAGAATTAAGAAGTTTAAAGAATTGGTATGATATAAGAGAAAAAAACAAAAGAACATTATCGTAATTGTAAACCTAATAAGGTGGAAAAAAGGTAAAGTTATCCACAACAAAACATTAATGTATGTTCCAAAAATATGATTGTTTACATTGTTTGTAATAACAATGAATTTGATTAATTTAGATCTTATGCGTATTACAGGCAAAGTCTGTGGCTGCAAGGTTAAGGTGGGAGAAGAAAAGGCAGGATGACAGGGAAAAACAGGACCAGGTGGAGCGTGCAGCAAGGTTGCAGTTTGAACAACAGCTTCAAATTGAGCGACAGGTACTTTTTTAATACAGAATGGTGGGCATTAATATTTAAGGGAGATTTGCTATGTATTAAGATTACTGTTAATTGTTTATACAACTAATCTGTAGTTATGTATTATTGCAGGCTAGAATGGAGGAAGATATGAGGCGGGAGCAAGTGAGGAGCAAGATTATTAGTTGTTTAAAAATATTCAGCCATACATTAACGTGTTTTTTGTCGTGAAACTGAACTTGATTAATTTGCATCTTATGTGTACTGAAGATAAAGTCTGAGTCTGCCAGGTTAAGGCAGGAGAAGAAGAGGCAGCGTAACAGGGAAAAACAGGAGCAGGTGGAGCGCGAAGCAATGTTGAAGTTTGAACAACAACTTGAAATTGAAAGACAGGTACTTTATAAATATAGAATGGTTGTCATTAATATTCAAGACAGATTTGATTTGTATTGAGATTACTGTTAATTGTTTATAAACTTACTCATTGCAGGCTAAAGCGGAGGAGGATAATAGGCGGGAAAGAGAACAACGGGAATACAACGAGCGTGTTTTAAAAGAACAGTTAGCGCGGGAGCAGGTGACGAGCAGTATTATTATTGTTGAGTTTTTTTTTTTTATATACATTAACGTGTTTGATTATTTATAATAGATTGTTTTGTTTTTACAGTTCAATGCACGGCCTGAAAATCAGTTCATAGCAGAAAGGAAAAAGGTGAGGTTTCATTCTTTCAATCAATTTGTGTGTATGGATGGATGCATAGTTTGTGTTTAAAAGTATGATTATATTTTGTCTCATGGGTTTTCAGCTTCGGAGAGCGGAGGGTCAATCCAGACGTCGTTTGAACGAAAAGGAACAAGAGCGTGAAAAATCTCGACAAGAATTATTAAATATTCGCAGTGAAGGGTCTCGGCAAGCAATAGAACAACATGAGGGTGAGCATGTAAATAGTCCATCAGATGCTCAGGTTAGTACGTTATTTATTTACTGAACAGACGATGAGAATGGTTACACTGTCCAAAGCAATGTTGAGTAGTTGAATTGTGAGCAATGGTTGTGTTATATTATATTTTTTCTATATTTCAGGCATGTGGAGAAGTTAATTTGGGAGAGGAACCTCAGAGTAAAGAACAATTAATGCGTCAGCAAACACAAGGCGGTGGAGTTGTATTAGACGATAAAGAATATAGACATCGTGTACTGGAGGAGAGGCAAAGACAAACTCAGGTGAACAATGAATTTGTAAATGTAGTTCCAGTTTTATTTAGTTAGTTATTGTGTCGAAATATATATGTATATACACATATGCTTAAGTAAATATATTTTTTCGTTTTCCGACTTTTTTAGTCAACAACCTTCCACACAATACATTCTCGGGAAAGTAAGGTATGGATTGATATTTTTGTTTGTGTGGGCTTAGTTTTTAAAATATCAAACTTTTAATTTTTAATTTTTTTTTAATATTCAGGCTAGGAAATATAAGAAGTATAATGAAAAGAGAAAGGCCGATAGAGCATCCAAAAAGGAACCTGTGCCGAAAGTTAAAAGCACTAGACAAGTATCCTCGGTAAGTATCTTATATGTATTGATTCAAATGTAAAAAAACGTTGTGCTTCACTTTATCTTAGCTTCGATATTTTTTTCTTTCGAATTTTCGTGACACGATGGTCCTCAGCCCAGAAAGCGCGATGGGTGAGAGATAAGCAGGCGGATATGGATAGAATGACTGCTTGCAGTGATGCTGTCACAATTCCAAAATTGGATTTGGTCCCCAAGGCACGCGTGCGTGTGCAGCCAGAAACATTGGTGAGTTCTTAATTGTTATATTTTTTTATTTAACATCGGTTATTCTGTTTGATCACTCTTTTTAAAATAAAATAAAATTGCAGTATGCTTCTTTGACTGAGGAGGAAAAGAATAATATACTTTCGAGACGTGGACAAATCAAGAAACAAGTTGTGATGGGACAACAACATGGCGTTTCAATTGGTGGAAATACACCGAAACAAAATAATATGGTGAAATTTCTTTCAAAATACGTCGTTTTATTATAATATACAAAACTTTCATTAATGTGGATTATTGTTGTAACAGCTTTGTAAGCGTACTAGGGTGAGAAAAGTTGTAGAGGATCCATTCGGTGGTCAATATGAGGGTGATGAAACGACATATCGTGTGCGGTATATGGGTAGTGATGTCGTGCGGTGATCGATCAGTACATGGATGACATAGTCAAGCTTTGTTATCTAAGATATTGTTGCGATGTTACGAATTAGCTTAGTTTATATTTTTTAATTTGCAATTTTAAGTGTAGTTATTGGTTTCGATGATTTATTTCTCATTGCAGGTGGGTATCGAAGATGAAGTTGTGAATATGAACGTGGATTCAACAAAGAAATCTCATGAAAACGACGATGATATGTAATTATACTAATTCTTAAATTTATTTTTTAATTTGAGATTAAAAACTTTGAATACAGACATTGTTTTTGATGGGGCTAATCTTTTGGATAGGTCTATTCCACCTCCGGATACATCGTCAGACGATTACAATGACTACTATGCATCGATGATGATGAACTTCGAATGAGACTCCTGTTATCTCGCCTCATGTTAGAAAAACTACAAAAAGACGCACAGGGTTGGATGAGTTCGGAAGGCATTATCTAGGGAAGATGGATATTCAGTGCAAGTGTTGCGGGGCTTTGCATTGGATCGACGAGCGAAAGAGCGGTTCTTCTTTGATAAATCCTGTTTTTACTAGGTGCTGCCGTGATGGACAAGTTAGATTGCCGGATCTACGTGTGCCTCCTCAACCTCTTAGGGAATTGTTCGAAGGGGATGACAGTCGTTCGAAGTTGTTTAGGAAAAATTTAAGGAAATATAATTCATCAAACGCCTTTACGAGTCTTGGATGCCACTATGACAATAGAGCTAAGAAGGGAGGTGGACCTGAAATATTTTCAATACATGGAGAGCTGCGGCATTATAGCAGTTCTTTGGTCCCCGCAAAGGAGAATGAGGCAAGTTATGCACAGCTATTCTTATATGATCCGAAGAAAGCGTTGGATTTACAAGGACAGAAAAATCCCGACTTAGAACGTGAAGTGCTGAGTATTATACAAGATACGTTAAGATCCAACCATGCACTATATCCCAAATATGTTCAGGCAAAAGAGATTTTAGAGAGCATACCAGATGAACCCTTAAAAAGGTGGAGGTATCTTTGCATTTTAATTCAGAATCCGACAAGCGAAGGTACAACGCTCCGGTTGTAGAGGAAGTGTCCGTTATCATCCCTGAAAAAGATAACGATATTCAAAAGACTCGCGATATCATATTACACTTGAAACAGGGACACAGCTGGACCAGGATAAATGAATGTCATCCTCTTTATCTACCGCTTCATTATGTGCTATTCTTTCCTTATGGTGAGATGGGTTGGAGCTGCGAATTAACCCTATGGGAGGAGAGCATTAAAGCTTTTAGCAATAAAAGTCTATCACTGATGGATTTTTATAGTTATTATCTATTTCCTAGAGTGCTGGAATACAACACTATCCTAAGAGGGTGTAAACTTTTCCAGGAATTCGTGGTGGATGCTTGGGCTTCGACCGAACAGAACCGTTTAGGATGGATAAGGTTCAATCAGGATAAGCTACGTGCTGATAATTACAGTTCGATAATTAAGATGAAGGAGGATGGGATATCACCGGATCAGGGGGGTACGCCATGTGTTTTGCCCTCAACGCATGTCGGGGGGCCAAGGCAGATGAATGAGATATATCAAGACTCTATGGCAATAACGCGTTATAATCATCATCCAGATATATTTCTTACCATGACAGCTAATCCAAACTGGACAGAGATACAAGACGAACTTTATCCTCACCAGACCGCATCTGACCGTCCAGATTTAGTTGCGCGGGTATTTGAGATGAAAAGAAAGGCGTTGCTGGATGAGATACTCGAAAAGAAAGTATTTGGGGATGTGGTCGGGTACGTGTATACCATTGAGTTTCAGAAGCGTGGATTGCCTCATATGCATTTACTTATATATCTTGAGAAGTCGCAGAAAATACGTACAGTTGACCAGGTAGATAGATACGTGTCAGCAGAATTTCCCGACGAGCAGAGTGACCCGATCCTGTTTGATACGGTTAGAAAATGCATGGTCCACGGACCCTGTGGTGACAGAAATAAAGAATCTCCTTGCATGAAAAAAGGAAAATGTACCAAACATTATCCAAAGAGCTATAACGATACAACTTGCTTGGACGGAGGTGGGTATCCGGTTTATCGTCGTAGGAATGACGGCGTTGAGGTGGTTGTTCGCGGTGGGCGTAAGGCAACCAACATTGATGTTGTACCTTACAACCCGCATCTGCTGCGGATGTTTAATTGCCATATAAACGTCGAGGTATGTGCTGGGATAAGGGCAGTCAAGTACATCAACAAGTACATATACAAGGGTTATGACAAAACAACATTTGTAGTTGGATCTGCTGATGAGATACAAATATACATCGATGCAAGGTACATAGGTCCCCCAGAAGCTGTTTGGCATCTGTTTGGGTACCATATGCACAGAGAAATGCCCCATGTTGAAAGGTTGGCAATACACCTTAAAGGTATGCAGAGAATTGTATATGAATCTGAAGCAACGACTGAAGGAGTATCACAGACAAATTGAGAATTATAAATCTAAACTGATGGCATACTTGAGTACAACTATGAGAATCCCAAAGCCCCTGCATACACGTATCAAGAATTTCCACAGCATTTTGTGTGGAAAAAGGATAAATGGGAAGTAAGGAAGCAACGATTTGCGATAGCTAGGATGTACTTTGTCTCTCCGAGCGCTGGTGAATTGTTCTATTTGAGATTGCTATTGACAGTTGTGGCGGGCGCTCGGTCGTTTGAACATCTGAGAACTGTGAATGGCGTGCTACATCCAACCTACAAAAAAGCATGCGTTGAGCTTGGGTTGTTAGAGAGCGACGCTGAATTTGTATATTGTTTGAGGGAAGCAGCAACTGTTCAGGTCGGAAGCCAGATGAGAAAACTCTTTAAGATAATTCTGGCAGATGGCAATCCAGCTGAACCAGAATTGTTATGGAGAGAATTTAAGATGCATATCTGTGATGATTTACATCACATTATTAAAAAAAAATTTGGCATCCTAGAACCAACGGATGAACAAATCGAAGACTATGGACTTTATCCGATTGATAAATTGTCATGTGAAGGAGGGAAGGAGATGGCGCATTTCGCTTCGATGCCTAAGTCTAAGATTAATTGGGATGATGTTCATGGAAATCGTTACATATGCGAGCATAAGCAAATTATGGTAGAAATAGATACTAACAGCTTGAACAAAATATTGCTAACTTGAATGAGGAGCAAAGTGCGGCTTTCAAAGTCAGAATGATTCTCAGTTACAAATGAAGAGACGGGTCTAAATTCTTTTTAAATGGTAGTGCGGGGACGGAAAGACATTTGTCTACAACACCATTGCTGCAAGTTGCCGTTTGAAGGAGACATTGTTTTAACAGATTGCATCGTCGGGTAAATATATCCCATTGCTAAATATTCTGTGATTAACATTGTTTAGTCGGATGAACCATTTCTTATATTGATTTTATGTTCATTAATATATTGCATTTATTCACATATAACAGGAATAGCATCCTTGCTTTTGGAGGGAGGCCGTACTGCACATTCAACATTCAAAATTCCAATAGAAATAACAGGCACCAGTGTTTGTTCGATAGCTAAACAAAAAGAAGAAGCTGAATTTATAAAACAAGCAACTTTGATTATATGGGATGAGGTGCCGATGCAGCATAAGCATTGTATTGAGGCGGTAAACAGGTTGCTACAGGATATTCATGAAAATAAGAATGATGACTTCGGAGGTGTGACTGTCGTTATGGGAGGAGACTTCAGGCAGACTTTGCCAGTAATACCAAATGGAGGTAGGGCAGAAATAGTGGGTGCGTGCGTACGGAGATCTTTTTTATGGGATAAAATAAATGTTTTGACACTCACAAAGAATATGCGGCTGGATATGCAAGAACCGGAAAATCAAACGTATGCAGATTTCTTACTCAAGGTAACTATCTTTGCTCTCTCTGCATATATCTTAGATTCGATTAATCGGTAACTATGATAGATTATAGTTGCAGCTAATTTAAAAGAAAAATTCCATAATTTGATAGGAACTTATGGATTTAGAAGTACCAAATGTCATAAATTGACATCTGATGGCTCAATATATCTTCCCTCCTAATGTCAATGAACTGAATATTAAATTGGTTTCTTTTACTGGAAAATAAGAAGTTGTTTCTTGGCAACTAAATTGTATTAGAAATAGACTACGTACCTGAATCAACATGACAGTCATTATCAGTTGACCTAGACGTTCAGTTTATTCAAAATCTCAATGATATTTTTCTATAATAAGCATTTTTATGTAACTGATGGATCCTGTTTCTAAAATCAAGCAAGCAACAGTAGGAATCTGGGATATGAAAAAAAACAGATGTTTGAAATGTTGCACAACGTTACCATACTTGATCTCTTAAGCCGTATCTACCTCACTAACGCTGACAGGTAGGTTCCGAACCAGAATAAACATGAAACTTCTTATTTTATTTTACGTTTTACAGGTAGGTTCCGAACCAGTTGACAAAGTTGATCTTCCATCAGCTGTAAACGTATGTAAAAACAGAAGAGAACTAATAACAAAGCTCTATCCTTGCCTCACAAAAACACAAATCTGGAGAGGGGACGAAGCATGTTACGAACAAGTTTCAGAGGAAGAACTAACGAACGGAATGATTCTCACAGCACGCAACGATGATGTTAATGAGATTAATATGGAGGCACTAAATTTTTTGGACGGAGATACATACACATATCTAGCAGCTGATAGGTTGACTCCCGACGAAAGTGGTAGGATACCACCAATAAGCAATGAATTTCTGCAAAATCTAAACCCTCCAGAATGCCTTTATTCAAACTACAACTCAAAGTTGGATGTCCAATAATCCTTATGAGAAATCTCGCTCCTTCCAGACGGACTTTGCAATGGAACAAGGTTGTTGGTGACGACCTTGTGCGGAAGTATCTTATACAAGCGAAAATTTTGACGGGAAAGAAGAGCAAGATCGGGGAAGTAGTGATGTTGCCGAGGATATCGTTCCAGCCCAATCTTTCAGAGTTGAACATAAATATGCTGAGACGCCAGTTTCCGATTCGGTTGGCGTATGCAATGACGATCAACAAATCTCAAGGACAGTCGGTGAAACATGTTGGCATTGACTTGAATACCCCCTGTTTTTTGTCATGGACAACTCTATGTTGCTTTGTCAAGGTGCACCGCTAAACGAATAACCTGTGTTACCGGAGGATAAATCGACGACTTAAAGACAACTAATGTTGTCTTCCAGGATGTTTTATTGTAATTTATTAAAAAGTCACATTGCAGTGTTAAGTCTTTGCAATGACTCACAAATTATAGATAATGTCATCACAATATTATTGTTGCAGGTAGTTCCTTTCCTAATACATTGCCTTTGTCCTCAATCTTACCGATTCATATCTAATTATTTAGGTGCTAAACACCAGTTTAATATCAGTTTCAATTCAGACTTATAACATCAGTTTTGATAGAAGATGCCCGTTGCGACACTCATATTTCCAATGCATCTCTGATCATGGCTCTTCATTTGTATAATCAATAACTCTATAACAAGGTGATGCAAATACACTTGGTAGGGAAAATGAACAACAACTCTAGGTGGATGGTTTTAATGACATCTGCCATCAAAAGTACTGAATTAAATAAATTTTAAATCCAATGTTATATACTCGACTCAGAATCATGTACGTCAGAAGTTGAACCTAAGACGCCGTTTTCATTCATAATACCCATCGGCAGAGGACAAATTCTGAGAATTACAAGTTTACAACCTGATAACTTATGAAAGAAATTACCCGAGGGATAAAACAAAAGGTATATCATTCTTAAGACTTAAGATTATCTTCTAACCTTTGAGAGTAAATTGCCTTTGTTTGGATTTTTATTTCAAAAGATCGCCCAAAAAATGACTACTCCCATGGATTTTCTTATTTGGGGTTATTGACTTCGAGTGGACAGCAAGTAACCACTAGATGAATTCATATGAATTTTACCTCACAAGTTTCAATACAGTATTTAAGTGCGAAAAGTGTGAGACGGGGAAAAGAATGCAAGTGTTAAATGTACTTGAGGAAATAGAGTTTAGTTAAGTTTAATATACTCTTAACACACCTCATACCATAATACCGCATTCGAACTTAACAAAAAAAAAAGTGCTGTCATCGATTGAATTTAGAATATTTGGGTTTAGTTTGTAAAAAGTTTCAAAGCCAGGCAATAACGGAATGTTCTACAAGGCAATATAACATTCTGAATTTTTTAAAAATAGTAAAAAACACGCAGTTTATGTTTCTTACCAAAATTATGTATCTTTAGGAGTCCTAATATTGGTACAACTGGAAAGAAGAAGAAATTTCCGAATTATAGAACAACTTCTAGAGGCGCATATATAAACCATGCATGTAACAATGGTAAAGGCACAAGTTCCTTCTGGCTTTCACGTTATCTGCTTTCGAACGGTATAAACACCAAACAATGGGAAGAAGATTGAAAGTTGCAGCTCTGAAGAAAAACACAGGTTTAATTCACGAATTAAGTCTAATGTTTTGATGATAATTAATCGTGTGTGAATTCTTTTAAAATTCAAATATGTAAATAACGTATGTTGAATCGCAGCAGGGACCATGGAAACATGCTTTGAGACTCGAGGAGAGCTGGAGCTACATAGTCATGAAGGATATATTGATGATGATGGACAAATCACTGAACGTATGTGATCGACTTCTATTATTATTAATCATTAGTTAACAATGCCCTTTTATAGGCACATATTCATATGAAACTATTCTTATTTGTCATTAGTTAACAATGCCCTTCTATATGCACAGATTTAGACTCGACTTCAAGCGATGTGTCAATGCTGAATCCTACAACACCTAGCAAGGGAATAAAGAACAAGCGTAAGCTAATAAACCTATTTCAATTATCCTTTGTTATTCACAATTGAAACTAATGTGTATAATTTTCTATAGGATTAATGATCTCCGATGATGAAGAAGATGAGACTACACATGAAACTCAACCTCTACAAAACGTAGGAATGAATAATGCTAAGAAAATTTGCACCTCAGACACTGGTACTCTTTTATCTTCCTCTTTTTATTAAAAAAAAATAAATTGCTTTACTGTGTCTAATTATTTATGTATGGAAAAGATTGTAACTAGGTTGACTCTTCTTTGTTCAGGTGTAATTTCAACTTCAAACGAAAACTTCGTGTTAAACCCTACAACTTCAGATGCAACTCTGCCTTTACAAAACGTAACAGCAAATATTCCTAAGAAGCTTTGCACCTCAGACAATGGTACACTTCCATCTTCCTCTTTTTTTGGTGTACGAGACATACTTAAAAACTATGATTTATTTAACAATTGTAGCTTCAACTTCAGATGGAACTCAGACTTTACAAAACGAAACAGCAAATAATGCCAAGAAGCTTTGCACCTTAAATAGTGGTGGACATTCATCTTTTGTCTAACATTGTACTTAATGTCCAATTGATATTAAAATTATTGGTCGATTAACAATTATCTTTTCTATGTTCAGGTGCAAATACAAACACAAACACAAATAACAACTTCATGTTGGTCCCTTCAACACCAAACAAAGAATTTGAAGACTGGAGTAAGTAAAAACATTCGATATTATAACGTTGCCTCCAAGTGTGTACGCATCATTACAACTTTCGTTTTAATATTACGTTGATACACAGGCAATGTAGCAGATAACAGGAATAACCTTTTACGGGATTGCAAAGGAGGAGTGTCATCAAAACCTCTGATGGTTCGGGTCATCAGAATATGGGATGCACAAAACCCTAATACCGGAGCAATTTACAGCAAAGATTTTATATTGATGGATCAAGCTGTAAGTTTACATCATTATAATTGTGTTTTTTTTAAAAAAAAAAATGACAAGGATTTGTAATAACAATTACTATTTTTTTTTTTTTGTTAAAAAAAAGGGTGATCAAATCCAGGGAACAATGTTCACAAATCTTTACCCCAGATTCCTTGGTGCGGTCCATCCTCAGGTTATACTGATGATTAAAAACTATGAGATCAGAGGTTGGACAGGCAACTATCGCGTGGTGCCAGGGATGAGGAGGTTGCATTTTACAAACATAACCGAGGCTAGGTTAATATTAAACGAGGAATCCGCAATACCAAGGTACCGTTTCAGTTTGTTGAAATTGGAAGACATGCCCTCTAGGCTCGGGAATACAACAGATCTTTCAGGTACTGAACTAATAAAACTTTTTATGGGATTTAATATCTATGGTTCACAAAGAATGGCAATCTAATATATACTTTTGTTTAGATATCATGGGAAAATTGGTGGCCATGACGTCGATAATTCCAAATTACTTTTTAAAAATTCCGAGCAAGGACAAGCGTTTTATCACCATAGAGAACGAAAAAGGAAGACAGGTTTACGTACTTCTATATGGAGATGCCACGCGAATGATTTCAGACGATCTGTTCACAAGTGATCGGAAACCTAAGATTCTGATAATAACATCCATAGTTTATAAAAAAAAACCGTATAGGTAAACATATATTCTGCAAGATTCTGTTAATAACATAAATAGTTAATAGCTTATTGGACATTGTATAACTTGAGACATTATTTAATAAAAATGTCTGTTCACAGGTGAAAACCAGGTATCAAGTACTTCAGGAACACAAGTATATGTGGACCTAAATGTGGATGAAGTTACATCTCTCACAAACAGGCAAGCTAATTCAATTTTACGTTATACAGTGATGACAACTATTAATGCTAACACACTGTAATGAAATGCAGGTGTGCACTAACACAAGTAGTAGAGAAATTGTATTGGGAGAATAGTAAGCTGTGTACCAAAAAAGATGTGATTTTTAGGAATAGAAGAACTATCGGAGAAGCAAAAAAAATGTTAGGGGACATAAAGAACAATGTAAGACATACGTTTTTAGCTGTTTAGGATTTATATTAAAGTTTATATGAACCTGATCTGTGTATGTGAAATAATATCAGGATATGGTTTTTACATGCAAAGCAAATATTGTTGGCGCAAAACAGGGATCCCAGTGGTACTACATGGCATGTGATACATGCTCGCAAAAATATGTTATCCAGGATTACGGCATGTTTTGCAATAGATGCAGGAAATATATCACGGAGAAGGATATCAAACCCCAATACAAACTTGACCTAAAGGTTGCTCACAATTTTGAAGAGGCTATTTTCGTGGCAATGGGAGAAAACGCTGAAAAGTTGCTTGGAAAGAGCGTGGAGAAGCTAATGCAACAACGGTATTACGAGTCTCAGGTAAACAGACGTCAGTAGTTAAATTTTCTGAACTGGATAGTAAATTCTATTTGGTTTAGTAACATTATACGGTACTCATGCGCAGGAAAACTTGGCGGAAAATATACCTGAAATTGGAGATCTTTATGGTGCTGCCTACATATTCAAGTTTAAACTAAACAATAGTTCATTTACTTTCGGTAGTCTAACCATACAAGATATCTATGAATATGATCATGAACTGGAAACACAATATGATGCAGCTAAATCGGAAACTTATTGCGATGAGGGTTTCAATTCTCTAATGGCATTAGTGGAAACAACAGACAAATCTAAGACTGAAGAGACAGAAGCTAGCATAACTGAAACGACGGACAACGGTGAAGGTATGTTCGACAAAACAATCAATGAGAAAGTTTCAAGTAAAGATTGATGGCAGAGTAACTAGACACGAGAACGACAGTCAACAGAAAATAAGTTTTTTTGTTCTTATTATTAGTACTTTATTTCTTTACTTTTAACCAAACTACAAAAGTAGATTATTTTTGCTAATAGTTAACGGTTAGATACCTATTTTCTTTTTCTTTTAACCGATTTCTTCTAATACTTATGACAAAACCGATATGGAATTGGGAATAGAAGGATATATTATCACAAATCTGGCCATTGGCTGGTGTCATGCTTTGAGATGTTTTGCCATGGAATATTATTGGAAGAGAATAACATTGTAAGAAAATAAAATAATCTACAATCCAGACTTGATTGGGAATTGTTCCCTGAATAATATGATCGGCAAAGCCTCAATACTGATCAAAACAATTTCCTCGGAATGTATAGATTCATGCTAGCATATCTTCCATGTAGTACGATGGCTTCAATTGAATTTTTTGACAGTTTTGTCACCATAAGTGCAGTACCTTTTTAGTTGGTCAACCTAAATCGTCAAAACTGTTATATAATACTATGGTAAGTAATGTAACAGTGCTTCCTACCCTTAGAATTATAGAGTGATTTGGTACGTCTTCAAATTCCAAACTGTTAAGGTAACTATCAGAGCAATCTGTATTTAGAAAATTTGACAGCTTTGTACCCTGCTTGAACTGCATGTCGTCGTTACTTACAAATATCCGTTCTTTGCTTGCTCTGTTGTGTTCAGCTTCCGTGGTACTTGAGACGAATGACATGTTCGACATCGCTTATGTTTATGAGTACCACACTCGGATTACCCAAATTGATATACGAACTATATACAAACTTTAATACGGAAATTCAATTCCAGAATATTGTCTAAGACTCTAATAATTGAAATTTTAATTTATGGAATGCTATTAAAAAAAGGACAACCTATCTCAAACCTATTACTGACTATCTCAAACCTATTTAAAAAAGGAAATCAAGACAACATTCTAGGCAACATAGAACCAACTATCTCAATCCTACTTAAAAGAAGAAATCCAAAAAACTATATAAACCCTCTTATGCTGCAAAAGAAAATATAATTCTTAGGTCCGATAAAGCCAAACGATATACTATGGCAACAATTAAAAAAAATACACTCCCAATCACAAAAATCATTCATGCAAGTTACGATGAGCAAGAACGACAGATTAGTGATGCCATTGCATCAAACAAGACAAATTCTACTGAAAGTAAGTTGTTAACATTCAACAATTTAATGTTTACAAAAGGGTAAAAAATAAAAACAAAAATAAGAATTATTGTTCTACCTCTTTGAATCAGGATACAATAGAGATGGATGTGATACACGCGTGAATCCCCTAGGCCGTGGAGGTAAGTACACAATTTGGTAGATTACCATGTTCAAATTATTATCTTACTGTTGGAATTAATAATTCAATGTACAATTGTTTGTGATCATAATATGTCAGACATAGCAGATGATAATACAGCTGACAGCTGGGCAGCATCAGCAGTTCAACACAAAGAAATTGCGAAAAAGCGAAAAAGAAACACAAGGGGCAAGTAAAAATTCTTAAAAATTACATATTAACACAAAATAACGAATTTCATACTATAAAAAACATGTTGTTCCAGCAGATGGAGATGGCGATAAAAACTATCAGAAACATGTTGTTTCAAGCAAGTTTTTTTATTTTGTGATTGCAAACTGATTAATTACTGACATCTTATGATGTATAGGAAAACAATTATTGGAAAGGATTTCACAGATTAGTATGTCATCAAGCTTTGAAGAGGAATTCATAGATCAAATAATCAAGGTGCGAATACTACGCACATGGGAAATCAAGAATCCACGGACGGGAGCCTGTACAAGCTATAACATGATCCTCATCGACCAAACAGTAAGATCAAAACCGCGTTTGATATTATGATAACCTACATTGAAAAAAAATATGCATAATAATAAATACATGAATAATAACAGGGCGACCAAATCCATTGTGCGATCACACCGAATCAATATAGAAAGCATATAGATAAGCTAAAAGAACAGAATATAGTGTCGTTAAAACACTTTGAGATCGTAAAATACAATCTCCCATACAGACCCTTACCTAAGGATCGAAAGCTTACTTTCAATGCACTCACACAAGTACAAATGGAAAAAGAAGCCGAATGTCTTGCAATGATGCCAAAGTACAGCTTCAACCTAACGGAATTTGAAGAACTACGTGAGAGATGCGGGGATAAAACACATTGCACGGGTATTTATAGATGTTACAAACCTCAAAACCACCCATCAACTTAACAACCAATTTTGAACTAACATTATGACACCATGTTTATGCAGACATTATTGGGCGTTTGGTCAACATATTGCACAGGAGATTCATGAAGATTGACATCATCGTGGAAAATATAAGAGGCATGCGTATAAAAATTACACTGTCAGAAAACCAAGCTACCCATATCAACAACAATGACGACATATCTAAAGAAGATCAAATTATACTTATAATAGTTGGCTTGCATGTGAAAAAATTAGAAGGTAAGATCCATATTATTCACTTTTATTAGAGAATGGGCATATGCAACTTTTATTCTAATACTGAATTTTTAAAAATAGGGGAATACGAGCTTAGCTCATCAAAGTCAAATTAGAGTATTCGTGGATCTAGACATACAGGAAGTCCAAGATATGAAAGCAAGGTAAACAATTATAATTTGATAGTAACAATTTTCCAATCATAATAAGTTCACTAATGTTGCGAAATCTTCACTTAACATTTTTCAAATCAAATAACAGATTACCATGCCGAAAAGAGTCCAATACAGTAGCGGCAGAGCCAAAAGCACAAGAAATCATGAAAAAAATACTCTTCAGCAATAGAGTATCCCTGGCAGAAGCACACACATTCCTTCACAGTCGATATAATACGGTAAGAAAAACTTGCATATTCAAACATCCATATTTACAGGATATACAAATTAATTAAGCAGTAAAGAAAATAAATGGAACAGGGAGAAACGTTCACATTCAAAGCAACTGTCGTTGATATTGTAAAAGGTTCAAAATGGTATTACAATGCCTGTCCAAAATGCAAAAGTAATCATGCCTGGCGTAAGAGAATACCATGGTGCATACATTGTAGAGAAAAGGTAACACAAGCCGTACCAACGTGTCTGATTAGAACTAATTGTTGCGGATACAACGGGGACACAAACAGTAGTAATTGCTCAAGGTCATGCAAACGAAACACTCCTAAATAATGTGAAGATATCCAAATTAATGCAAATAAGCAATCTTAACGTTAAGGTATGCTTCAATACCTTAATTAAATAAGACCCTTATTTATAATTATAGTGAACATAACTAAGATTTTGATCTTGCATGACAGAAAACAAGGCGAAAATGTGGCGGAAATATGGAATGCAATACCAGTAACGTTCATCTTCGAAGTGCATCTAAACCCAGATTCTTTCAACTATAGAACTTTCACAGTACAAGATATATATCCTTTACATTATGCCATGGAATCAAACTACACCGCAATGACATTAGCAAAGGTAACAATTTTCTTAGAATTTAATCAAAACAAAATAAATAAATATTAAGCTAATTCAATGCTTTCCGTGTATTCAAAAAGGATATGGATGCAAAGTTTTCCATGGATAATCAAGAGAAAACATACAAAAGGATTCCTTGGAGAACCTATAGAGAACCTATAGATTCCGATGACCATGAGGAAATGAGATCCTTTATAATGATGCAAGAGACTGAATACAATGACAAGCATTTCTTCATGCACAATCCTATTCAAATTTATGGATCCGACAAAAAGGAATGGATAAAAGATCACTACAAGTTTACAACGTATATGGAAAGATACAAGAAAACCCAACAACACAAACTGAAGAAGTTTATAGAGTATCAAAAATTACCCAAAGACTGGAATGGTATAACGTTTAATGAATTCATGTCTTTGGAAGACACTGGAGATACAAAGAAAAGAGAATTCAAGAAACTCAAAACTGAATTATGACTCTAAAATGGTTGAAGCCTATTTAATGGATGAGAAGTTCGAAGAAAAAACCAAGTATCAAGAAGAAGAACTCGAAAAGCGTCTTCAAAACATGAAAAAGGTGAACCATTATAGTTTTCCAAATATTGTTTTACTAAGAAAATAATCAAAGAAATAGACATTCAAATTATCTCATTCATAGCGGAACAAGTAACGAGATCAAATATATAGAGAACATGAATTAAAAAGTCGATGTCCAGAGTTTGGACCCGAAGATTACATAAAAGAATATGAAGAATATATCTATCGAGATGAACAAGAGGTAACAAGAAATCAAGAACAAAAATTGTTACGGTACAAAGAACAGCTAAGTAAAGAATATCAGGTAAACGTGGATAGAATCTGGGATCAAGAAAGAATCCGAGCTTGCAAACAAAATCTTATAGTTTATAGAATGGAAGAAAGAAGTCAGGCAATTCGAGCACAATTCAAAGATATATAAATTCAGTTTCGGGTTAGATGATGATAACATAGACATGTAATTATTCGTTTGATATTTTTAAGATTAATAGATTAAATTGTTCTTAGATATATTGATAACTGTATGGATCGCCATTCATACGGATCAGCTTTGAAACATTCCACGCTCTAAAGAAGCTCAATTCATCACCAAGGGATCTCCTAAATTGTATTCACGATGCACATTAACTGTCAAAATGGCATTCTGTCATAATATTCAATTTAGATTATTTTTTCATCATGGATAAAATCAAGAAGATTATTTGGTTACTAGGATAGTTAGCATCATCCTAGATATTAGAAAGTTTTGTAGTTGAGAAACAAAACAACAATGTCCAATGGTATTTTGATTTTTAGAATAACGTAATGTTCTAGAAGGAAATAGAACATTCTAGAGATGTAATTTTCTAAAAAAAAAAAAAAAAAAAAAAAAAAAAAAAAAATGAATTTTCGTTTTTATTGATGGCTGCCTCAACTTGATTAAACGTGAGTAGCGACCAACTGAATTTTTATAAGAGAGACTGCGCAACGTTAGATGAGTTAGGAATTACAAATTGAATATTTACCAGATTGATAGCCAATCATATGGATCAGTATATACCAGTTGGATCGTTTATTGCTGAGCTTGCTGAAGAAAAAAAAAACTAGAGAAGAAAACCAACCACTGTTGACTGTTTCCTATAACAAACCAATTTACAAAACCAAACACAATCCTAAGTTAGTAGATCGTAGTTGTTAGATTTGGTAAGAGTTTCAAAACCAAATACAACCCTAAGTTATTAGATTTGGTAAGAGTTAGAAGCACACTTGGAATAGGAAAATCACAAACTATATAAAGAGCATTGAGCTGCACATCCACAATTATAGACAACGCATAATTTTTTGGTTTTCAAGCTCTGTAAGCACAGTAGCTGAACTTCGATGGATGTCAAAAGAAATCAAATTGATGACAGTGGTGATGGTAAGTGACACAAAAAAATCTCTCTGACAATCATATATTCGTTTTATCCTATACAAAAAATACACTAATATATTCCAATCGTTGCGCAAACAGGAACTGATGTTGAGGCGAACCAAAAGAAGAAAAAATCTAATTCCAATATCAGAAGTGACGATCCATACTCTATAGCATCCCTGAAGGAAGGAGTCTACACACATGAGATTAGGGTTAGAATCATAAATCTATGGTGTACGTTTAACGAAACTTTTTCATTGGTGCGGTCCCAGAACATGATACTCATTGATGCAAGCGTAAGTAAAGCGTAAAAAATATTAAAAAAAAAAAAAATCCATTTAACTTTTAATATACGTGTGCTGCAGATTTAAATTACGTATATTACAAATAAGTTAAAATCACAATTTTTAGAAAATTCAAAACGCAGGGAAATCAAATTCATGCAAGTATGATACCACGATATCACAACCACGGAGAACGACTACAACAACATAACACCATATCTATAAGAAACTTCAAGTTCGCAAACAAAACGTACCCTATAGACCAATACAAGGAGACATGCATCTGCACTTCACAGAATCCACCTCTATAGAAAGCTTCATAGACTTTGATTTTAAATACCCACTATTTAAGTTCATGTATACAGAAATACATGATCTCATTAGCACTGGGATCAAAACCGACAGCAGCACGGCAGGTAATTATCCAAAACTTAGGTAATTTTCCGCTATTATGTGTTTGGTTTAAATTAGGGGTAGTAATTATCAGTTAGCACTGGCCATCAGTCTTATATGCTCGGCTTACCTTTCTATTTATTATACTAACAACAGACAATCTGGATTGGATATTGCAGATGTGAGGGGAAAATTCGTTTTGCAACAAAATAAATTTTACAATTGCCAGGACTGGTGCAAAGAAATGGTAATACATGATGAAAAGGGCAACAAAACTACAGTAATCCTACGAAATTATTCGCTTTATCAATTGGATGACCAGTTCCGCATCAATGCAAAAGAGGATGACATCGTAATCTGTACCTCAGTAAGGGTTATTGAAATGGAAGGTAACTCAATCAGAAAAAATATATCTCCAGGTCATTATATAAATACCACATTTATCTGTTTTATCGTTTGTTTAATAAATACTCCACAATATTGTTGCACAGGGATGCGTTGCCTAATCTCAACCGAAGCAACACAGGTATACACAGAAAAAGTGGTGGTACAATATACAAAGCCAGACGAAGAATTCAGGAAAGTTTTGGAAGATAACCCCGCTTTCAAACTCCAAATGATACAAAAAATGCATATGTATTTCAAGACATCGAAATAATCATTTCGAACTAAGGTTGATGAATCCTGATGGACATTCGCTACTGGCGGTCCCATCATCATATTCAAACATACCCAACAATATATCAGAGTCCGTTTAGGAGTTTTTTGTTTTATTTTTTTTTTCTCTTTTTTTTTTTAAATTTGGAACTAATGATTCACAAGAGGAGATGATAATTCGTGAATGCTCTTGAACCACATGTTTAAAAAAAATTCCTTTTAAGAGTATTGTTTCTTATATGCATACATTTTGTCGTACATACCAAAGCAGTGTTATGGTACCTTTTGTGATGTTTCTTTTTGATTCGTATCACGCTCAAACACAGAGGTGTACTAAACTGCAAATGTAGAAACTGGACTAATAGGATTGTGAGTTATACAACCTAATTAAAGTTGTCTAAATTTTATATTATAAGTGGTGTGTGTAGACTGATAAATCCGACTATCGATTTCTTCATCCTACGGCGCGGATCGATTCGTTATAAGTTCTATACAGGCGTCCGTCCGATCATTAAGTTTCCTGATTTTAATATGCTTCCGTAAATATTTCAGCCACGGGATGGAATGTTTCTTAATACCACTGTGTTTCCGCGAATCAAACGTGTCCTGGTGTTATATACGTACAAGACAAAGGATGAATTTTCAATATCTATCGTTAGTTTTCTTCACGGGGAAATAAAGGAAAGTCAGGCTAGCTACTGTCGTAACTATGGACATCGTGGACAAAGAAAGGTCAAGGACAAATCCTAGAATGCACTAGGATTATTCACAATAAACTTAATTAATCCATCGATAATTTGATGAAGCTAGAAACGTAGGATCCACTGATTGACTGTATCGCAACGTCATGCATGATAACTAATTTTGCAATTTTCAAAACTAATTTTTATTCTGACAAAACTATATTATGCAAAGGATGTTGCTTCAAAAGAATTTAAAAGTAATCTGGAAAGCGTAGGCACAATCAAATATAATAAACAGAAATATTACGGTGAAGACATACTGAAACTTAGACATCCAGTGATATTCAAAGGTAGAAATTTCATTGCTAAATTCCTAAATATAGCACAGTTTGACGATTTACCAGAACACATTATCAAACTACGTATTGGATCAATAATAACTGTCATAGATCATATATATGACTATGGTTGGCTGGGTGAAGAACCGGTGGCGAGTGCTGGTGATGTACTTCCCGTAACAGAATTGTATGATGAATTTATCAAGGCCAAGATAATCAGAGGAGACAATATCGGTGAATTAGTTTATATAAGAAGACAAGAATACTATGCAAGCTGCCAAACATTAAATTTCGTGCTACACAAAAACCAATTCCCCTTTAAAATCACAAATACTAAGTTAGTCTGATATGAATTTGTAAGGTACCCAAAAATTTTATTTACTATTATTATTGTTTTAATTCTGGAGGCGTGTTTTCTTTTTCTTTTTTCAAGAAAAAAAAGGGTTTATAAACTTCTTCTCTACATTATTTTTAAATTTCAAAGAATATATTTGTTTGATATAGTTGTCGTATTATTGGATTCGAGTTACATTGTTAAGATTGAATTTCTAAACAAAATTCTAAACAGGTTGATCCCCGGCCCAACATGAAAAATCCACAAGAGATTATAAAAACAAATTTAACTTATACATAACTGAAAAACATATTGAAGAAAAATGTTTTAGTACAACGTTCATGAAGACACGTTGTTCTCAACTCTTTTTCAGTTCAAATCTCATCATTGTAACCGAAATGATCTAACAATGATACAAATACCAGAAAAATACAAAACAGTACACAAATCATTACACAAATTTCACAACATTACACAAATCATTCATCATTATTTTCCGAATCATCCTCTATTTAGGCCTACAGTTACACAGCAAACAAGTTAGATCCATAAGTATTCCCCCCTATAAAAAACAGCATTCATCAATATATGATCTCAATACACACGTCCTACAGTTTTAGGACAAACTAACTTAATACTTTCCCTTTACAAAAACACAGAGAATAATGCCTGCTTTCATACATGATAAATATAGTAATTGAAAAGGTAATGGAGTTGTAATAGAAATCGAATTCCCAGGACCACAAACTTCTAGAATTTATTTTAAGACAATCTTTCTCTTAGAATTGTAATAAAAAAGGTAATGGAGTTGTAATAGAAATCGATTTCCCAGGATCAGAAACTTCTAGAATTTATTTACTTATTATAGATATCAGGATGTCTATATAAGAGACCATCACCATGACAAAGAAGCATAAGTTAATCGAGAAAAAAATCAATAACAAACAATAGAACAATGGAGTATGACGAGAAAAGAGAAGCCACCGATGTGCAAACTTTCGAATTCTAAGAACATGGGATACCAAAGAAACAGAAGGACGAGTCATACAACTTCCATATGATTCTACTAGACAAATACGTAAGTCACTTCATTATATTAATGTTATTTTTAAATTTTAAAACAACAACTAATTTTGATTGATGAACAGGAACAACAAATTCATGCTGTCGTGACAAGCGATCATTACAAATACTATATCAAGGAGCTAAAGGAACATAATGTCGTGGCGATTACAAATTTCATAATATCGATGTTGAGAAAAAAACTGGAGACCTATTCAAGGAAATCTGTCCATGTGCTTCACTAGCAGCACACATGTAGCCGCTGTTACTATGAACAAAGAAATTATACCCATGAATAAGTTCGTTCTTACTGATTTGAAGGATATTAACATGAAAAATAGAAAACTAAACTGCTTTACAGGTAATTCGCCAAAGATAAAAGATATATATATATATATATATATATATATATATATTTCTTATATTGTATACAACTAATTAATTCAATTGCAATATTCTTATTTAGATGTGATGGGAGTACTGGTCGGTATATCAAAAACAGAGTTCGGATCAGCAGAAACTAAGTACTCAGCGATTAAAAGGGAGATCTTAATAAGTACGGTGGATAGCGGGTGACAAGAGTTACACTATGGGGAGATGTTTGCTAGACAAATAAGGGACGAATTCTTACAGGATACGGACAAATATATCGTTCTTATAATCACATCAACTATCGTCGAAAAATTTAATGGTAATTCCTTACTTATTTCACTTAAAAAAGGTATTTTTGATAAATATCATATATATATATCACCAACAATTAATAAAAACTGCAGGAAGTTATTGTCTATCTTCAACAATGGCAACAAAAATATATGTAGACTTACCAATACCGCAAGTTGAGCAAATGCGAAAAAGGTGATTCTTTAATTTGGTCTGTTCTATTATTACAAATTGGATGGTTAGATTTACGTTGTATGATAATGTTTAGTTTAACAGACAATAAGATTCAATGAACAGATATGGAACGTACTTTCCAGTATTGCTTATTGATTGCAAGGGAAATCAACAAAAACCAATCGAGGAGATGATTTTTCATAACAGGATGACTCTGCAAGAAGGATGTAGCTTAATTCACAATGAAGAAAATCTGGTAAGATCAATACGAACAATACAAAATAATATATAATCAATTCACAGTGTTGGCAATTGCTAACGTAGTTAATGTATATGACAGGAATGACTTTTACCAGCAAGGCACAAATAGTTGGCATTGTACCGGGCTCTACGTGGTATTACTTAACATGTTTCTATTGCGGTTTAAAGACAAAAGAAAAATCAAGTAATGAAGAATGGTATAACACATGCATCACGACGTAATATCACCTGTACCAAGGTAAAAATATTACTTTGCATGTATTGTACGTGCAAGAAACATTACATCCATATTGTAAAACTAATACTTGAAATACGTACACGAGTTGAAGCTAGAATTAGAACTGCAAGATAAATCGAGAATCGGGACATTTACTATTGTAGGATCGATTCTTGACATTCTATTCGATGACATTGATAGGCTCTCAAAGCAGATGATAACCAGTCACATGATGCGAAAGGTATATATACACATTAATACCAAATACAATTTTCTAAAAACCCCGACAAATGCGCTAACTAACGAAAGTTATTGCAGGAAAATATAGCAGAAGACATAATTGACATAGTGATGACTTTGTGGCGTAAATATATATTTGAAATTCGAATAGTTGGAGGAGGCATGTCTGGCTATAGAACTGTATTTGTGCAGCGTATATATAATATCAATGATGAATTGGAACAAAAGTATGAACTAAAAAGCATGCTGGATCATGAAAAGCCATACAGTAAACAAGAGATCCAACATCAACAATCACAAGCTACAATGAAAGCAAATAAAAAGGTTAAGGAACATCAAGAAGCATTGCGTCCACTTTTCAAATCCATGAAAAGGTTATCAATTAAAGAGGTAATAATTCTTTTTTTTTTTTTTTTAAAATAATCATATTTGAACCAAATTTCTGCAAATTTAGCGTTCCTTAAACTTTACGTTTTACATTGTACTAGAAGACTAAGAATACACTACAACCACGACGTCGAGGAAAAGCCATGCAGATCATAATCGAAAAGGAAGAATGACATGCAAAAGAAATATCAACATGCAGACGAAACCCAGTACAAGAAGGATGCATCATATATTAGAGAATTATGCAACTATCACAGAGTGATTATCTAGATGATTTGGTTACTACACCATTATCAATTTACAATATTATTCTTTAGGATGTCTATGAACCAATTTCGACAGTATTTTATTTATAATTAAAATAATTTTAATAGCAAATAATAGACCAAATGCCTATGAATTAATACATTATATAGAAATATCTAGCTTAGTTTACTATACATATTTGATTATCTTGCAGTATCCTATCATTTTTTTTATACGAGAGCGTAAGCAACACACATAACTGGCATCCACACTCTACCATGTATCTACTATAGTTTTTTAGCAAGTTTACAACTGCTGATGCCCCTTAACCGAACCTGATGCCCCTCGACCTGGATTATTCAACACATGGACTCCTTGCTGCATACATGTAACAACCCATACTCCATTAGCTGGTTTTCGAATTCGGTAAACTTCCGAATTAGCTGGACTACTTATTTTAGTACCAATGCCAACAATTTAATTCAAAAACCATTCACTTAGATATATTATTCAGGTCAGGATACAACTTCCAGAACAAGTTTAGTTATCCCCCAAAGTCCTTGCCTTTACTATCAATCCGTGCATATAAAATTGATTATCTATTTCTTTTCTCACATTGTGTTCGTGTAGTATCTTTCATAGAGGATCAGAATTTTAGTACCAATGCGCAACAATTCAATTCAAAATCCAAGCTTCAATTAGGTATATTATTTAATTGAGTTAGGATGGATTTAGGAAAGCTATTCCACACCAAAAATTGAGTTAGGATGGATTTATGAAAGATATTCCAGAACACCGATTTTCTAATTGTACGGAAACACAATTTGCCTTAATTAAATACCATTGATACAACTCTTTTCTATGCAATTAATAACAACTTTTTTTTTTCCATATCAGCAGTTGATTCCTAGATTAAACTTCTCCGTGACCATAGTGATTACCAATGCAATGAAGAATCAAAAGAGTAATAAATTTAAATTCCGTGCCTATAATGCACAAAGGCTGAACAATTTTTGCTTTTCAACTATAGTTTTCGAGATATATAAACCGATACTCAAAATATTTGGAGTTATCTACAATACCTAATTGAAGATATTTGCAAATTGTGTGTAAATTGAATTTTTAGCCTTAATTCTTGATAGACTGACATAGTTAGCTTTGCCATTTATATTTGTTTTGGTGTCCACACTACCAAATTAAAGCTACTTTCGCACCCTAACACATTCTGTATGGTGGTACTCATAACCAACACCTGTTCTTATGTATGCCCAAATGATAGGAGCAGATCATGTGAAGCTATCAGATTCTTTGGTGAGAATGAATTCAACCAGATGCACACTAACTCGAGTACGCTATTGTATCTAACACACTATAATATGACACAACCAACTTAATATTGGGACCGTTCTGCCATGACCCAAGGTTATTGATACTGTGTCACTGATACTATACCTGTGCTTTAGGATGCAAAGCGGTGTCTCTTCATCACCAGCCGCATTTTCTTTGTTTTGCTATTGTTGATCATAAGTATTTTAAATTGCTGTGAGAGATTGAAACTAATGTCGGGTAAGCTTTTATACTTCTTAATTCGAGTTTTTATTCTACTGGAGACTCTATCTTTTGCACGGTATGAGAATGAAACACAAATAAAAAAAGCGTATGGATGATGGGAATGACCAGCAAGGTGATATTTGCACATTTTTTTTTACTGCTCCTTGCAACTGTGCATATTGTATAAAACAAGCGTCTAGGGTGATGGTATGGGTGACGCGAATGACCAGCAAGGTACATAAACATCTTAGAATGGTGTGGATTTTCCCCCTTCCAACGTTAGACCAACTTCCAGCTAATATGCTGATGGAACTTGAGAGTTTTTTTACGTTGTTTTTGATATAAGTTTTAGGAGAAGAGGCATACATTGTATAATTCATCTTGAGTATTCATACTGCCTATTCCTAGAAAAGATTATCGCATTTTTCTGTAGTCGTTACTCTTCAATTAATCTGCATCTCTGCAATTTTTCAGTTGCCACTGCTCTTTTTTTTTGGTCGCACCGCCTGAGTATTCGGTACTTTCTTTTTTTAATGTTGATTGTTGGTAATAAGGATGCCAAGCGTTGGTGAAAAATATTGGAAAATGTTTCCATTGTATCATTGATTGACTATCTAGAGACACTTTCCTATTTGGTTATAGGTGAAACATTACAAGATGAGAGGTGCCAATGGAGGTTTCCTATTCAAGCTAATACCTGTGAGTTCTTAGGAAAACAAGAAGAAGTTATGAGAAGAAAAAATTCGAATCTGGGTACTTTTTTGTTTTCCCTCAAACTATTTTGATTTTTAGGCTGCTGCACGCGTAAATGATCATGCACAAGTAATGAGAAGAAAAACTTCATATTTTGTATACAATCAAAATAGGAAGAGACATTCCTGACAATTTTTTTATTTTAGGATGATCGGTTTGTGAGTAAAGAAAGTTCTCGATTTTGCACTGCTTGGACGATCTAGCTTATATGTAGTTAAGGTAATCCATGATCTCAATTTTATCTCAATTTTATGCTGTTTGGCATCATGCTAACTATTGTTTCTTATTAGAGTAATCTTCTCATAATCCTTGGCTCTTTGGAAGGATTGGCTATTGATTTTAAGGACCTATACCCCAAAAAATAAAAAACAAATTGTAAGGATACTTAGATTCATTTGATGTGGCGTTTAATATGATTTTTTCATGGTTTTTCTCTTGATGGCGTAACCATCAAATAGTATCGGCCCTGAAACTGCAAGTGTACTTGCAATATATGGAGCTCAAGTAGTTAACTTGGTGAGGAATATTTTACAGTTGATGCTTTAATTACTGGGGTGAGTAGTATATTATTCATCCTCATCTGGATATACAATTCAGTTTATTTTATAAACTAAACACATTGCAATATAATATTTCATAGAACCATTTTTAATGAAAAGCTAAACAGATTGGTTACATTAGACAAACGGTGCATTTTTGGGCTGAAATGTTCATTTTTGTTCGAGTAGGATGTAATTTCCTTGGAAATCGCCTTACAAACAGATGTGTGTGCGAAAAAGTACATAACGATGTGTGTATTACGCCCAAAATACAATCGAGTAGGTGCTACCCACAACAGCAGTAAAGAATTTTGAAGGTAATTCATAGGCCGATAACATATTACACACCTTTAGTTCAGGGCATGAACACGATAATGTCTCTGGGCCGGGGCCTGCAAGTAGTACTCAGGTGAAAAGACTTGGGTTATGCAATCCATTAGATAATACGGCGCAGTCTCATATTTACAGTTGATAACCTGTAGAATGCAGATTTTAAGTATATGATCAGATGCAATAATGCAATAGAAATCAGAGTTTCCGGTAAAAGCGAACTATTGAATTGAGTGAGTAATACCAGTGTAACATACCTGTGATAGTAAGCGAACTATTGAGGTGAAAGTACAGGGTATATCAAAATTATCTTCTGCAAGAGATTAACGATTGTGCATCAATCAAAACATGTACAAACCAACTTCTGAAAGCCTACCATGTAAATGCTCCCCACACATAAACACACCTGCAGATTCCTTTCTAAAAGACTACCATGTAAATTACCTTTGATTCTGTCACTTACTAAATCCTGATAGTTCCAAAAGATCTATTTCCATTTGAATTATAAGGAGTAACAAAAGAATCAATGAATACAAATATGGAGGAACCTTTTCAACTGAACCCCATGATCCGGAAAATAGTGATTACGAAGGGTACCCAATGATAACTAACAACGAAAAAGAACAACATGAGTACCTAAGTAGGGACAGAGTTATCAAGGCGATTCTAATTACCATCAAGAATTTTTAAACAGCTTAGAGTTGCACCATGTAATGGGAGCCATGAAACTATAAAATTTTGGAAACTCCATTGTGTGTTTTGATTGTTAATGCACTATAGTTTCCAGAATTACATATTTTGATGGTTTCTCAATCAAAAAGAAGCTCTTTCGAAGCACTGTGTGAGGTTCTGAAATGTAACGGTTTGGTTTTCAAAGTAACGCTAGCATCTCAGATAATACATGGATTAGGGCTGCCAGTGAGTTGCAATTGAATGGAGCAGTCTAGCGTTGATAATTAAAATCGCACATGAAATGTACTATATAATAGCACATGTTTATGGAGTTGTTGTGTGGTGATGTCCTATCAGTGCGGCGATATATATCCCGAAACAATACAATTTCCATAAAGTAATAAATACCATAAATAGGTTTCTCAACGACAGTTTTTCTTGCAAACCAAGTACTCGAAATATATATAAAGAAACAAAACCATGATTCCTAAAACATATAAAATTCCACAATACAAATACAACTAGGATTCTTAATTTAAGTTTACTAGCTCTTATATAAGCCTACCTCCTGTATAAGACTACTCAACAGTCATATACAAAGAAGGAGAGGCAAAGGCGTATATTTACTTTTTGAACAAGCAAAAAGGTACCAACATCTTAACCATTTGATTTAATTTGATTTCATACATTGCTGAGAGAAAATCAACTAATTATGTATGTTTTGATCGCAACAGGTACACATACATGGAATTTTTCACCGAAATAGACCCCTTCAAAAACGCTGAAGATGGGTGTGATGAAAAACAGCTAAAGATACAACTCTACAACACCAGAAAAATTAAAAATTTCTGTTTCGAAACAAAAGTGCTGCAAAAAGAAATAATGCGCAGAATCAACTGGGAGATGATTGACTTCTAGATGGCGCATCACGAGAATCTAATATTTGGAATATATGAGCATGCAAATATTTCCATTCAAGGGACCAGAAAAAAATAGACAAGCACACAGAAAATGGATTCACAAAAGGATGAAGAAATTCAATACAAGACAAGCACAAAGTTTAGAACGATTCAAGAAAGAAGTAGGCCTGAATTACAGGGCAAACATAGACAAAATCTGGGACCAAGAAAGAACAGCACAATGGAAATTCAGAAAAACAACCGAAGAAAGTTTATGGATTGTCAGATACAAAGATAATACATATGAATATCCTTTTAGGATGAAAGGAAAATCAGAACAAAAATTTGGGTGCATTCAGGTATTACCAAGATTCATGAATATCAGAGAAAATCAAACATTAGCATCGCAAACTATTTATTCATATAATACTTATACATCCTTTATTACACACTAATGATTATTTTTACACAATGATGTAGGTACCAGCTATAAGCGATAAGGAAATGGACACACTACAAAGGATGCGAGACAATAAATCCAAGGAGCACAAGTTTTACGGTGAAGATATAATTAAGGTAAAGCTACCTTATGTAATCCCCATAAGTCGATTTCCAGAGGACATGCTCGAGTTACTCGATCAGGAAAAAATTGATGGTATACCAGAGCGCGTCATGACACTGAATATTGGATCAACGATAATGGTAATTAGAGAGGTTGAAGAACCAGTACTTCTGAGAACGGGCACTTCGCTTTCAATAGTAAAATTTAGAAAAAATTATATCAAAGCGCAGGTAATAGAAGGTGAGAATATTGGTCAAGTCGTTCGCATCATAAGAAAAAAATTCCAGGCACACTCGAGGTCTTTCGCAATACAACGGACACAATTTCCGATAGAAGTTATTGATAACCGGATTACGCCATTGGCCACATAGGCCATACAATCCTAGAGCATTAAATCTTTTGAAAATAGTTTCTTTTAATCAGTAGATTCCAATGTTTTGATTTCAACTTCATGTCAATTACCATTAGTTTATATCAAAAGTTACTTATTAACTTAAACCTTTTACGATGTGTCACCTTGCTTAACATTACAGTTATAACTACATTCAAACAAAATGCAACACTCAACTAGATTGACAGCACAAACCCTATTCTTCTTCCTCTCATTACCCTATTCTCCATATCAGCCATAGACTACTTATCAAGACAAATAAGAGAACATACAAAAGACGCCTAATGCTCTAATATATAAACATAACCTGGTATTAATATGATATTACTTTAATCTACCATTTTGAAAGATAATTAATTGTTTAAATCTTACCACGACCATGAATTTCTTTCTGCAACATGTACACAACATATGTACAATCTACGATTTCTTCTGCTATTGTGAATATCATAGCATTAATTCTCCACTCAAAACACATCTGTAGAAAAATCCAGATAATCTCTAACTGAATATATTTCATATAATGACTAAAACAAAAACCCAAGAATCAAAATTCATCTTCTTTGTTGTTTCGATGGGATTTCCATCTTAAAATAAACAACGTGCTACGAATAAGTGGACATCCCAGACGAGACAACAAAGAAGAATGAAATTGATGAAAGTACACAAGACGAACCGTAATCGTTTGAACAGGAGTGAATAACAAAAATTGTTTTAAAGGGATGTAGTACATTGACAAAACTTGAAATGAACATGGTATTTTATCTGATGATGAAACACATGTAGAGAACACTCTTAAATAGAGGTTTCTTTTTTCGTTGGGTGGGAGATAATAAAATCAAAGAAACATAAATGCAAACTTAAAACTTTTAAATTTGCAGGCCATTGTTATTGCCTTACGTTTCAACTGTTTGGTCTATTAAAGATACCTACAGTAGAAGTTGACCCTAGGTAGTAGTAGACTATTAGCATTAGATTTCCATTAAAGAACAACTCTTATAGCAGTTGACTCTAGAGATAGAGCCATATAGAAAAGATAAGGTACATTGAATGACCAACAAACAAAAGTTCAGACTGCATTGTCTCCTCTCGCTTATTTCATCAATGCCGTGTCACATCTACAAGAACACTACCATGTTTAAACTCGCATGCTCTCGACGAAATATGGAAATAACACGATTTCTTTATTTGGAACTATGGAAATCTTGTGAGTTAATATAGGAAAGCTAATACAAATTGAGTTATTACGGGACACCGATTTCTTTACTTGGATAATCAATGGAATTTTAATTTTATTGGTAAACCGATTTCCTTATAAGTATATTTGGAAACTTATATATATATATATAGGAGGACACACGATCGCTTACATATAACATCTATCAAAGACACTTTTGCAGGACAAATCATAGAAGAATTCCCTAGGTATGCTTCTCTTCGTTACCTTCGATTTCCTTAACGGGATTATTTGAAAAATATATATAGTACGCTTGATGCTTTTACTCTTTCTAAAATTTCTAACGAACGCTGTGACAGGTGACCATGTCTGGAGAAAATACACAGAATAATAACCAAGGTAAGACACTGATGCTAGACTAATCTTATTCTACATGTAAATAATGCATCTATATAAAAACTATACGTCTATATAAAACAACAATGCAACAAATAAACACAAGAAAAACATTACAGTCGACGCAAACCCTAATACAAATACCTGATGTTATTATTTTTAAAAGTTTTGCAAAACCCTAATCAAGAAAAAAAAAAGCAAGGTACATAACTTTTACCATTATTTTTAAAAGTTTGATTGAAATTCTTCATGATCATGCGCATAACTAATAGGAATAGTGGAACTTACCATTGTTATTTGTGGAATAGCTAAGATTGGCCTATATCATTATATTTGTTATTGATCTATATTCATTATATAATATATATACTATATCTTTTTTGTTATTGCACAACCGGAGAGCAGCCCGTATTGCAACTATTAACATATGTTAATAATAATCTAGACAATGTCACGGGCTGATATAGAGCAAGCTCAAGTTCGGTTAAGTACCGAAGAGGAATTCCTAAATACGATTATCAAGCAACATACCCAAGCCCAAGATCACGTCAACGACCAAGAATATTTAAGAGACAAATTATTGTTACAAATACAATAGAAAATGTGGAAAAGCTCAATTATCTTTTGATGGCACGTTTACACGAGAAGAACATACGTATTTAAGTGCGATTCAAAAGAGAACAATGAAGAAAGATATGATCAAGTTAAGCATTACCATCGTCAGCAGGTTCTAAATAAGATGGAATACCCAGGATTCCCTTCCCATATAATACGGTTAAAAATTGGTATGCCAATCATGTTGTTAGCAGACGTAGAGAGCGAAAAACTTATCAAAGGTACCAGACTTTTGATTAAGGATTTGTCAACCTCAATTGAGGCCGAAGTGCTAACAGGCAACATGGCTGGAAAAGTGGTTTTCTTAATCAAAGAAAGTAGTATATTTGCCAGTGAAAGTCCATCTGGATTTGCACTTAAAAGAAGACAGTTTCCAGTGAAAGTTTCTTATGCATGTTTACCAGAAGATTGCAAAACACAGATTCTAAACAACATGGGAATATACGTTGACAATGACAAGATTTATCCAGGACGTTTTTTCCAGATGGTCTCAAAAGGAACGAGCAAAGAACCCATGAAGATGGTTATCATTATGAACAACAACGGGATCAAATTACACCAAGAAAATCAAAGCCAAGGATGTTTAAAACATATTCACTTTGACTTGAAATTTGATATCCAAATTTGTTTTCATATTCAAATTTAAAATTTTAATTCATAGTCTTTTATTTGGAATTCCATATTATTCATAACAATGACGTTGACCGAATAATTATATAGAAACATATAAGCTTATATTTCAATTTATTAGAATTCACCACTTATAGATCGACTGGTAGATCAAGTCACTTAGATTCATCAATACACTTTATTTTTCATATTTGTTTTGCTTTTCATTAATGTCCCCTACAATTAACACAAAAAGTAGAATTCTTATGCATTACAATGACGATCTCAACCCACAAAAACCAGCTATTTATATAAAAGATGGATTTAGAAAACAATCGAAATAGAAATAAAACTATCAACGGTATTTATATAAAAGATGGATTTAGAAAACAATAAATAGAAATAAAACTATCAGAACTCAAATCTAAACCTCATGACAAATGAAGACCTGAACGCTATCAAGCAACCATACAAACGGCGACTACGGATCTTTAGATCCCTAAAAGATAACGATGACAAAGAGGAATTGAAACGTTTTTTGGATTACCAGTATCACTACTACGAGATGAAGAATTACAATCCAATTGAGTTTTATGATTCTAAAAAAAATGGATTAAAAACCATTACCAGAGGATACGATCTATGTGCAGCGACAAGATAATACAGGAATTCGAGCTACAAAAGTTCATAGAATACCAGAAATTAGATAAGGCTCGGAACGGTATCACCTTTACTCGATTTGTAGCACTGAATAGCAATGAAGAAATACATAATGCAATTAAAAATTCAGAATCCTATCTATTGACACGCGACAGTAGAATGCTCGAGACATATTTACTACAGGATACTTTCAAAGAAGACCAGGTATCTGATCTAGGGCCTAATGCAAGAGAACTAAATAAACAACTCTACAGCATTAAAAGAGTCGACAATTATTATTTTCCAAATAATGTTTTAAAGAAGAGAATACTAAGAGAAATAGACACCGCAGTGCTTTCATTCATAGGAAAACAAGTGACGGAACAAATATACACAGAGCATACAAATAGGAGTCTTTTCCCATACAATGGATCTGAAGAGCAAATACTAGAATTTGAGAGACATTACTACGATAGTCAAAGAAGGGTGCAATACCACCAAAGAACTTGGGATGTTCAATTTTACAAAACCGATACAAGTGATGTATTCCAATGTAAATATAAATAAAATTTGGAATCGAGAGAGGGTTAAAAATGCAAACAAAATCTCATCGTATATAAACTCAAGAAAGAACATGGGAAGTCACAAGCAATTCAAAGACGTATAAATTCGGTCTCGAGTTAAATAACTATCAAGAACAAATCATTGATTCCGAGAATTCATAGATGAACAAATCATTGATAACGCAGAATTCATAGAAAGACTATAACGACGAAGTATTCGAACCAATGCACATCATGAAGGCGAGAATTACCTTCATGGTTTACATTTTATCTATTCTTTTGTTTTTTTTTCATTACAACATTAGTTAATATATGTATTTTTTTATGCATCCCAAAATCCAGAACTATCTCCTCGACCTTAGATTTTAACATACACAGCACAAACAGAAATTATAGGCAACCAAAATCCAAAGAGCAGCTGCAACAAAAATAACAAAAATTATAGGCCAACTGACGAGCACAAAAAAACGCCCGAGAGATTAATTCGTGGCCGTACGATCTTGACATATACATCCGTTCGTCGTTATTAGCGTTTATTGTTTCCTTATATAAATCATTTCCTAACTACAAACAATTTGGATAAAAATAAAAATACGAATAAGAGGAGAAGCATAAAGAATCTGTTTCCTAACTGCTTGAACGCATCTAACCATTGCTTATATAATCTCTTGATTATATACTCTACAATCACTTATACTCTACGATCGCTTATATATCCTTTTCCGAGACAGATTGATATACGAGCTATACAAACCTTAATATTCTCTAAGACTCAATTCATGGAAATTTTAATATCCGAATCCTGTAAATAACTATATAAACCCTGTTACACTGCAAAAGAAAATACAATTCTTAGGGTCCGACAAAGCCAAACAATATACTATGGAGACAAGTTACGATGAGCAAGAACAAAGGATCAATCATGCCATTGCATCAAACGAGAGTAATTCAACCGAAAGTAAGTTAAACAACATTCAAGAATTTAATGTTTACATGAGGGGAAAATAAATAAATAGATAATAATAATTATTGTTCTACATCTTTGAATCGAATACAATACGAGACGGATGTGATACACGCTTAAATCCCCTGGGCCGTGGAGGTAAGTACACAATTTTGTAGATTTCCATGTTCTTACAGTTAGAATTAATAATTCGATGTAAAATCGTTTATGATCATAATATATCAGACATAGCAGATGATGATACAGCTGACAGCTGGGCAGCATCAACAGTGCAACCCAAAGAAATTAGGAAAAAGCGCAGAAGAAACACAAAGGGTATGTAACAATTCATACAAATTCCATATATACGCAAAATAACAATTTTTTTTTTTTTTACTTTGGGATCGCAAAATAATTAATTACTATCATCTTCTGATGCCTAGGCAAAACATATGACACAAAACAGCAAGTAATCTTTAAAAGGATTTCACAAATTAGTATGTCATCAAGCTTGGAAGAGGAATTCATAGATGAAGGAATCAAGCTGCGAATACTACGCACATGGGAAATCAAGAATCCAAGGACGGGAGCCTGTACAAGCTATAACATGATCCTCATCGACCAAACAGTAAGATCAAAACCGCGTTTGATATTATCATAACCTGCATTGAAAAAAAATATGCATAATAATAAATACATGAATGATAACAGGGCGACCAAATCCATTGTTCAATCACACCGAATCAATATAGAAAGCATATGGATAAGCTAAAAGAACGAATATAGTGTCATTAAAACACTTTGGGATCGTAAAATACAATCTCCAGTCTGAGACCCTTACCTAAGGATCGAAAGCTTTCTTTCAATACACTCACACAAGTACAAGTGGAAAAAGAAACCGAATGTCTTGCAGTTATCCCAAAGTACGGCTTGACTTGACTAAATTTGAAGAACTACATGAGAGATGCGGGGATAAAACACATTGCACAGGTATCTATAAATGTTAACACCTCGAAACCACCCATCAACTTAACAACCGATTTTGAACTAACATTATGACACGATGTTTATGTAGACATTATTGGGCATTTGGTCAACATAATGCGAAGGAGATTCATGAAGTTTGACATCATTTTGGAAAATAAGAGAGGCATGCGTGTAAAAATTACACTATCGGAAGACCAAGCTACAGAAATCATCAACAGGGACGACATATCTAAAGAAGATCAAATTATACTTGATAATAGTTGGCCTGCGGTGGAAAAATTCAATGGTAAGATTCATATTATTCAATTTCATTATAGAATGGGCATATGCAACTTTGATTCTAATACTTTGGATTTTTTAAAAATAGGGAAATACGAACTTAGGTCATCAAAGGCAACCGAGTATACGTGGATCTAGACATACAAACAAGTCCAAGATATGAAAGAAAGGTAAACGAAATATATTAACAATTATAATTTCAAAAAATTATATAGTACCACATTTTTCCAATCAAATAATTACAGTAATTCGTTATATATAGCGTCATTTTATATTCGTAATCTTATATATATTAAATTTTGATAGGAAATCCCGTCTTGAGAAAATGGAAGAACAAAAAAAAAACATATACAAAGATTCCCTGGGTAGCCTATAGAGAACCTACAGATTTCGACGACCATACGGAAATGAGATATTTTATAATGGACCAACAGATAGAGTACAATAATGAGTATATGTTCAGGCACAATCCAATTCAAATGTATGGATCAAATAAGAAAGAATGGATAAAAGATCATTACAAGTTGACAAAGTTTATGGAAAGCTACTTGAAAACACAACAACGAGGCTGGAGAAGTTTACAAAGTATCAAAAATTACCCAAAGACTGGGATGGTATAACGTTTAATGAATTCATGACGTTGGAAGGCACTGGGATACGATGAAGACAATTCAGCTAACTCAAAACTGAATTATGACTCTAAAATGGTTGAGGCTTATTTAATGGAGGAGTTTGAGGAACAAATAGAGTATCCAGAAGAAGAACTCAAAAAACGTCTTCAACACATTAAAAGGTTTAACCATTTTTTTTTTCCAAATATTGTTTTAAAGAAGAAAATAATCAAAGAAATAGACACAGAAATTATCTCATTCATAACAGAACAGGTAACGGATCAAATATATGGAGAACATGCATTAAGGAGTGGTTGTCCAAGGCGCGGACCCGAAGATTACATAAAAGAATATGAAGAACATATCTATCAGGTTGAACGAGAGGTAAATAGAGATCAACAACAGAAATTGTTGGACTTCAAAGAATACCTAAGTAAACAATATCATGTAAACGTGGATAAAATCTGGGATCAAGAAAGAATCAGAGCTTGCAAACAAAATCTTATAGTGTTTAAAATTGAAGAAAGAAGCTGGCAATTCGAGCACAATTCAAAGATATACAAATTCTGTTTCGGGATGAATGATAATAACGTTTGATATTTTTAAGATTATTAGATTAGATTGTTCTTAGATAGGTTCATTTCATATTATTTTGTTTTTTAGATTGTTTTTTGATAATAATACCCTAACAATCCATTATCATATTGCAGTATAACATTACAATTACAACTGTATCTATTGCTCATCTTCCCACAATCCTTGCCTTTACTATCAATCCGTGCATATGAAATTGATTATCTATTGCTTTTCCCACATTATGTTCCTGTAGTATATTTCATAGAGGCTCAGCTATTCACATATGACCCGTCAAAAAACATGTTCTTTCGTATAAGCACCAGGAAAAAAGTTATGGGCTAGCATCGTCAATTTGGGATTCACGGAAGATTTACATATATACCGGCGATTCGATATCATATTTATATATTAATATTAACTTTTTAACATTGTAAACGTGGAAACTTTTTTCTGAAGATATAAAGAACGTGTATAGAGGAATTGAACACGTGTATAACAGTACCAAACAATGTAAACATTGTTTCTACCGCCTACCAAACATAAAATCTATTTTATCAAAGATTGTTTGCTGGTCGTCACATAAGCGATGAAAGGGTTTGCTGATTTCATTTACAGTATCATAGATTGTTTCTGAAGCTAAAAAAAAAATAAAAATAAAATCAAAGATCAAAGATTTCTTCAATAATTTTACATATTAATACTCCATCAGTGTATATCTTTTGTTCATATTAATACTCCATCACTTCCTTTTGTTCATAGGAACCCTGTTCTCTTTCGATCTCAACAGGTACACAAACGAGAACTCTTAACCAGGTATGGGATTTGTTGTCGATTTACTTTTTTTTTTTTTTTGGTTAATTCGAAGGTTGGGTTCTCTGATTTTCTATGATTTCAATTTACTTTTAGGGTTTGTAACCTAATTTAGGTTTATTGGTTGATAATAGGTTACTGATTTGGGCTATGTTTTGTTGTTCCTCACCAAATTCTCACCTAGCAGGTTCAGCATCAGTTTCCTTACAGAACTAATTGAAGCAGAAACCCTAACATCTAGGTAATTTTTCTTCTAACGTTTATGGTTTTGTTGATGTAACAAACAACAAAATAAGCTTTATGGTTTCAATGTATTTGGAGACGAATTTACTACAGATAATTAAAATACAAATAATTAGTTTTTATTCTATTTCTAATCTATTTTGTTGGATCAAAAACTCTGCAATTTATTCGTGGTTATAATTTATTAGTATACCGGATTGGTGCCCTAAAATGAAAATTCGTATGATAATTGTTTTTGGATTCTAAATTCACAGGAATGTTCTGTAAACAACAAGGGTAAAGAGAAGATATGGCAGAGACGAGCGGTGACAACGAGAGTGAGACCTTTTATATGCCATGTAATGCGAAAAGCGGCGGTCATGCGGACGCACCAGCGCCACCACCGAACTAAACCGATATGTCTAAGTGAGAAGAGGAAAAACACAAATGAAGACTTGCATGAAGAATTCATAAACATTTCGGATGATAGTGATGCGAGAAACGTGATAAATCGGTAATTAATATTTCGGATGATAGTGATTGCTCTTGCAAGATATGCGTATAAAGAACTGAAAGATGATGCAAGCAGCAACGATGATTCAGTGTATATCTTTCCAGCAACTCGACAGCAACAACAACAAATTACTATGATTTCAGACACAGAAAGCGAAGTAGAAACTGGGGAGCGGCAACAAAGGCAACAGAACATACAATCTGAATACGATAATTCAAAGATAGAAAAAATGCTTGCTTGGTATGCCAATCTAGAACCAATTGCAAAGAGGACACGATGTTCAACAAAGAAAGCACAACCTATTTCTGCGAACAAGAAGTAGAAATTGAAAACATAAGATAAATGTGGCAACCAAAGGCATCAAATATTAGAGTTATCTTGCGTACACGTGGGGAACTTCTCAAATATTTCAGCTGTTTATTACAATCTGTTTCGTACTTAGAATGTCGCAGCTATACTATGCTGTTTATTTTTGGATGTTTTGATTGGTTTTATTTTGGACATACCTTACATACCTTACATGCATGTAATTTTTGTAGTTCAAGTGACAACCTGTAATTTATGTAGTCCAGTGACCTTGATTCTTTTGTTTCTGTGACCGTCAAGTCCATTCCGTGGAAATAAGTCTGAAGTGTACTAGGTGACTTTTATTCATGAACATGCTTTGAATGGCATTAAAATCTAAACATATTAGAGAGTGTTACACACGCATGTTATAAGTATGTGAGCGAGATTACTAACTCATTTTCTGCTGTATTGAATTGCAATATTTTTAACTTGGGTTCTTTTATTTTGCATAGTATTTTTTTTTTTTTAATTGTCAGAGTTGATTAGATGCTGATGGCATGCGACAATTTGAGACATATTGATATGGTAAAAACAGATTTTCTTGACATAAACTTTTAGCTCCATGTTTATTTCCTAGGCAATTTTAATATGCTTAGCCAATGTTTCTAATTTCCATAGCTCACTTAACACATTCGCTGCCATTTTCAAGATCAGTTTATTTGGCTGTGCTTAAGAAGCTTGATGTTGACGTTATGTTGCTTAGTATGTTTGATGGCTTCAGTGAGAAGGAATTTTATTATGAGGGAGGGATTAATTTGGTTGATGCCAACAGTGGTGTTGTTATTCAGTTGCCTTCCTCAATTGGGTGGCCTACGATTTGACAAGAGAAGTGGTGTGTCCCTTGCTCTATGGTTCCTCCTAAATTAAGAGTTAAAATCCGAAGTAAGTATTTTTAAATGGGAAAGAGAAGTCAGTTGAAGCACACAAAGCAGATTTTAATGTAACACGGTTTTAGAAGCTTATATGATGAGCCTACAATAAGAAGAAGATGTCTTACAGGCCTCTTTTGGGAACCAAAAGTCTGATCCAGACAACCTAGATAAATCTCGGAGTCATGGTTGTCGCTATAACTGCAAAGAGAACGACAAGTGCAATGGCAACAAGAACGGAGATTCTCGGATTTGGTAAAAGTGGCTTTAGCTGAATTTTCCAATTTACTATCTGCATGAGTAGAAACATGAATTTGTACCTGATAATATTCTTAGTAAATTATAATAAAATTCTAAACATGATAAATGCTTTATACCATTCTAGCATCTTGCATTTGGTGTCTGGCAAGTTCGAAGGTGAGAATCACATGTCATTATATGTGAATTTCAGTGACTTGCAATACTCTTTGATGGAAAAACTGCACGATCAGGTCTGTGAATAATTGATGATTTTGTTCATCTCCATTTCTGAAGACTGTTGAATATTCTGAAGACTGCTTCATTTGAATTCAGGTGATAGAGTTTTCATGCATCTTCAGATTCCTTTGGGTAATATATTTACATTGGCCGTCAAGATGCGACGAGGTATATTTTCCGTACAGGAAACTGAATTATCTGGGATCCTCTTTAAACACTACAAAAGATGTTGTTTATTCAACCACAAACTAAAACTAAGAGACTACAACCAACATTGCAGCAATGATATCAGCTAAATATGGTGCATCACTTGGCCTAAAATCCTTATATGAAGGAAAATCAAACACTGTCAGAGTCCAAGTCGTAAACAAGTGGAAAGAATTCAACTTTAGAGTTTATGTATTTATCACTTGACGGCCAAATATGTTGTGCTTCTAAATTGGTAAGATTGCAAATATACCTGACTTGTCACGCATCCCAAAAATCCTCAACTGCTAAGTAGAAAATATAATACGAATATTTACTAACAAATTAATGATCAATAGCTCTATCTAATGTTCTCTTTTCTGCAGAAGCACATGGGAATATAGCCGATCAGGTATGTGAAAAGCTTCAAGGTACGGTGTTGGGATTGTTTTGTACAACTTCTAAGGTAATTTAATCCTCTTTTCGAGAGTTCATTCTTGATCAAAGCGCAGGTAATAGAAAGTGACAATATTGATCAGGCCGTTGGCATCGTAACGGAAAATTCCGGGCACATCATGAGTCAACTGGACACAATGCCGCAAATGACTATGTTCTGCCATTGGCCATATAAGTCATACAGTCCAAATAGAGAGGCAGAGAGCATTAAACCTGTTGGTTTCAATTAGTTTATATTAAAAGTTACTTATTAACTTAAACCTTTTATTACAATGTGTCACCCTGCTTAAAATTACAGTTATAACTGTCATACAAGTTCTTCAAATTAATGTGATTTTTGGCAATACATAAACTATGGAAACTTTAGCCAAAAGATTAAATAACAGAACAAATTATAATTGGACTTTGAATACTAATAATATGCACAAAGCACGGTTTCCTATTAACAAACATACTCTATAAATATGAAACCAATAACAATTCCAAAAATCAAACTTCCGTAGTCTATATAAGCCACCACAGTAAAATTTAGTGTTCACATAACTGTTCAATTATTTCATCAATCCAGTTAGAGATATGAGATCTTTATTGGATGCGAACAACATGATAGGTGATCCCAATAACAAGGTACTTTTAACTCCGACTAACATGTATTTTGATGTAATAATTCGATACACAGTTTATCATATCACCTTTAACGACTTTTACATCACAAAATAACAGGGAAAAACGTTTATGTGCAAAGCGAGAATAGATGGCCTAGAACAGGGCAAAGAATGGTACTATTTGACTTGCAGGTGGTGCAATGAAAAAACTGTGCAAAAAGAGTCGCCTAATAATTCCGGAGTTTATCGGTCGTACTGCATTGGATGCAAAACTTCATCTCCATTAGAAAATCCGGTGTATGTATAAAACATACTTTGTGGATTAATAACATATACCTTATATAACTTACTACTTCTATTTTTCCTGTAGGTACAAGATGAATTTGATAGTGCTAGACAACACGTCCAATGCAATATTTGTGATCAAAGGCAAGTTAGCAGAAACATTCATGAATTGCAATGTCAAAGAACATTACAACAAGGTGCAAACAAACGAACCAGGAGAGACATTATCGCTGTTTGATTCAATAGTGGGAAAGACATATGTTTTTGATGTGCTGATTGCAAAGTGCAACGAGAGGATACAAAAAAGGAAGATTCATAGTCATGGGTGTTTACAACGACACCGACCTTTTACCAAGGGTGTTTCCATATATGGTTAATTGAGAATTATGAGATTAAAACTAGACATCTTAGGCTTATCTATGTTCTTTTGTTATTCGTTGAGTAGTTTTCTTATAATTCATGAACAATCTTAGTCCTCTTTTAAATTTATATTAATGCTATTAATTTTAAAAAGATACACAAGAAGCACTAAATAATGTGGTTTCTCAACTGTGGATTCTTTGAGAGTTCTTGATGTGAATAGTTTTGATTCATTATGAATTGGATGCTTATTATGTCAATAAGGTAGTATTAATTATGTCATGTCATGTAGGTTGTAAGATCGGGTATATCCTACTTTGAGTACAAAAGATTGTCTCTTCTCGCCATTAGCCGAACACATATATGTAAGTGCAGTTCGGATGTAAACACAACCAAGTCTTTCATTAAAAAGAATAGAATATGATAGCCCGGGATTCCCATGTCAAGTTATCCGATTGAATAATAAACTTATTAAGGGTGCACACTACTAAAGCCGATGATGCATCTCAAATGATTTTCAGTATGAAGACAATTCTCAATCAAAATTGGCTATGCATGCCTCCTGGAAGAAAGCAAATCGCAAGTCCTACACAATATAGGTATATATATCGACAACAACAAGTTTCAACAAGGAAGATTTTTCAAATGGATCACAAACTCCACAAGCAATGAACCATTGAAAATGGTGGTTATACAAAACAAGAACAAACAACAAAATAATATCCAACAGAAGATCGCCAAGAAATATCACTGATTTTCTATGTAATAAGTTATCACTGATTGGCTATGTGTTTATTTACTATATTTTTTTTTTACTAAGGAATTTTATTGGATAGTTTTTACAGCTTCATTTAATAATCTACTTTGCCGTAGATAGGAAGTTATTCTGATCTTCATTCAACGCTCAAAATTGGTTTGGAATCCCAGCTTTTTTCACCGTTAGAGATCTCAGCCTTCCTGCTGGGATCGAGATAATACTACCTACACTTATTAACGTTTTTTCCGTTTGGATGGGGACCAAAGATCTGTATAGGGCAAAACTTCGCCATTGTTGAAACTAATTCTACAGAACTTTTCATTTAATTTTGAAGAACCATGATGACTCTTCAATCACAACATGGAGCACCAGTCATTTAATTTAAGACTTGGATTAGATTTATATCCTTTCAAAAAAACGTACAGTTGATCAGTTTGATTACCACATAAGCCTACCGGAACATGACAAGTACATACTCTATACAACACCTAATACCTAACAGTTGTGATAGAAATCGATTTCCTAAAACTAAAAAAACTAGAAGTTTCCACAGAAAAACAAATTCCATTAGTTTCCATAAAAAACGCAAGAAGTCTCCATACATATGAAAGTTCTCTAAACCAAAACAACTTCGAACATTCTTTAAACTATCCCGTATACATCGGATTCCTAACACAAACCAGTTTCCTAGAATTCCTACAGTTAACTTGACATCCAAGTTTCTATGGGTCTATATATAGCTTACAAAGTTAAATACATTCTGCACATCAATCAATATCTCAACGCAATTACAAACAAGAGATGGCAGATCGAGTTATAAAGAGAAGTAGAATGAGCATAACCAAAGCTTCAACTTATCTGGAAAAAGAAGACCTGTACGGGAAAAATAAGGTACGATCAATCTCAAATAATATTTAGATTTTTTAGCAGTGCCAAGCATTATTAACGTTTAATGATTATTTGTTCTAGATTTTTACTTTACAAGTTGATTATGCTATATGCTTAATATCTCTCACTGTAATCTTTGTTTCTTCAACTATTTTTGATTTAACTCACAGCGCTAAATGGTTTTACTATGCTTGCCCAAGATGCGATGAAAGATACCAAACAAATAATGAATTAAGCTGGTGTTCAAAGTGCAACGAACAAATTTCCTCTCCAACAGCAAGGTAACGTTTTAAAATTATTTAGAAGAACAAATTTAGTCTGATTTTTAAATAACAAACCTATTAATATACCTAATCTACAGATTGCTAATAAGACTCAAAGTGAAAGACAGCACAGGCAAAGCTGAGATATTGGTACACGGACAGCACGCCGAGGAACTAACTGGATTGAAAGTAAACAACATTCAAAAAATGTCAACAGAAAATAAGGTAATGCCTAAAAAAAAACAATATTTATGCTAATGAGCAACATGTTACATAACAACCCCTAATTGCAGGCAACCCAAAAAGAATTCAGAAAAGAAATAACGAGCAGAATAAAGGGCTATACATGTGTCTTTCGCTTAGAAGTGACAAAACTAACATGGGGAATCATGTCTTTTGAAGCAAAAGAAATTATGGAAATAGATGCCACCAAAAAATCAATGAAGGTATTATTATTCTTTCTAACAACAATGAAAACCAACATACAGCAGCAACACTTAATTCTTGCTTTTTTCGACTGCCAGATAACCCGAGCATCTACAAGAAAACAACCCAACCCGATGTGCATTCGACGAAACTTCAAGTGACGCGGAGCAACCCCGGTGGTCAAAGAAACCACGCCATGAGGGTAAACCATTCATGCTTTATTTGGTGCACGAATTTTTGTGGCATCGTAATTTTTTTATTTTTTAATAGCTTTAAGAGACTAATTTATTTATTTTTACTATTTCAATTTCTTAGTATTGTCAGTAAATGTTCAATTCTATTATTGTTAGGGTATTAAATCTTTAATTAACATAAATTTTAGATATTGATTCTTTAAGTAAATTTCCATTTTATAATTTTTCATAATCTGCTTTTGAATTTTCTCCATCACGGGGTTCGTAGGCTTTCCGACTACTATGATCAAACTAATTAAACACGCTATTGTAACCGAGACTAATTAACACTATAATGTGATACAACTAACTAAATATGTGGCACTACTTCTCCCTTAAAAATTTATCCACCGCCGGGCGTAGTCCCTCGGCCCCTTCCCGCTTACTCTTCCAGTTACTATAATGTGACCGACTAATTAAATATGCTCTGACTAACTAAATATGCATGCTCCCAACTATTATAGACAGGACTAACTAACACACTGATTTAAATGTGAGCACTAATTCTGTCTTTAAAATTTGTCCACCGCCGAGGCCGTAGGCCTCGGCCCCTTCCGGCTACTGTGATCCACCTAAATAAACACTCTACTGTGACCCGACTAACTAACACACTATAATATGACACGACCAACTAAATATTTGGGCGAGATACCTTCTTTTAAATTTTCTACACCGCCGAGGGCCGAAGGACCCGCTTCCTTTACTATGATCCACCTAAATAAACACTCTACCGTGACCCGACTAACTAACACACTATAATATGACACGACCAACTAAATATTTGGGGACTATACTTTCTTTTAAATTTTCTCCACCGCCAGGGCCGAAGGTCCTGCTTCCCATTACTATGATCCACCTAAATAAACACTCTACTGTGACCCGACTAACTAACACACTATAATATGACACGACCAACTAAATATTTGGGGACTATACTTTCTTTTAAATTTTCTCCACCGCCGGGGCCGAAGGTCCCTTCCTATTCTATGATCCACCGAAATAAACACTCTACCGTGACCCGACTAACTAACACACTATAATATGACACGACCAACTAAATATTTGGAGACTATACTTTCTTTTAAATTTTCGGCCTGCTTTCCTGCCTACTATGATCCACCTAAATAAACACTCTATTGTGACCCGACTAACTAACACACTATAATATGACACGACCAACTAAATATTTGGGGACTATACCTTATTTTAAATTTTCTCCACCGCCGGCCGAAGGACCCTGGCTTTTCCGGCTACTATAATCCACCTAAATAAACACTCTACCGTGACCCGACTAACTAACACACTATAATATGACACGACCAACTAAATATTTGGGGACTATACCTTCTTTTAAATTTTCTCCACCGCAAGAACTGAAGCACCCTGGCTTTCATTACTATAATCCACCTAAATAAACACTCTACTTGTGACCCGACTAACTAACACACTATAATATGACACGACCAACTAAATATTTGTAGATTATACTTTCTTTTAAATTTTCTCCAACGCCGGGGTCAAGAACTGGCTTTCCTGGCCACTATCATCCACCGAAATAAACACTTTACTGTGACCCGACTAACCAACACACTATAATATGACACGACCAACTAAATATTTGGGGACTATACCTTCTTTTAAATTTTCTCCACCGCGGGAGAAGGTCCTGCTTTCCTGCTACTACTATGATCCACCTAAATAAACACTCTACCGTGATCCGACTAACTAACACACTATAATATGACACGACCAACTAAATATTTGAGGACTATACTTTCTTTTAAATTTTCTCCAGCGCGGGGCGTTGGTCCCGGCTTTCCTGGCCACTACTATGATCCACCTAAATAAACACTATATCGTGACCCGACTAACTAACACACTATAATATGACACGACTAACTAAATATTTGGAAACTATACTTTTTTTAAATTTTCTCCACCGCCAGGCCGAAGGACCCGACTTTGCGGCTACTATGATCCACCGAAATAAACACTATTTGGGCTATATACCATCTTTTAAATTTTCTCCACCGCCTGTGGGCCGAAGGACCCGACTTTCTCGGCTACTATGATCCAACTAATTAAACATTCTACCGTGACTCGACTAACTAACACATTATAATATGACACGACCAACTAAATATTTGGGTACCATACCTTCTTTTAATTTTTCTCCACCGCCGGGGGCCGAAGGACCCTGGCTTTCCGGTTACTATGATCCACCTAAATAAACGCTCTACTGTTACCCGACTAACTAACACACTATAATATGACACGACCAACTAAATATTTGGGGACTATACTTTCTTTTAAATTTTCTCCACCGTCGGGGCCGAAGGTCCCGGGTTTCCAGCTACTATGATCCACCTAAATAAACACTCTACCGTGAACCGACTAGCTAACACAGTATAATATGACACGACGAACTAAATATTTAGGCACCATACTTTCTTTTAAATTTTCTCCACCGCCGGGCCGAAGGACCCGCTTCCCATTACTACTATGATCCACCTAAATAAACACTCTATTGTGACCCGACTAACTAACACACTATAATATGACACGACCAACTAAATATTTGGGCAATATACCTTCTTTTAAATTTTCTCCACCGCCGGGCCAAAGGACCCGGCTTTCTCGGCTACTATGATCCAACTAATCAAACATTCTACCGTGACTCGACTAACTAACACAATATAATATGACACGACCAACTAAATATTTGGGGACTATACTTTCTTTTAAATTTTCTCCACCGCCGGGCCGAAGGTCCCGCCTTCCAACTACTATGATCCACCTAAATAAACACTATACTGTGACCCGACTAACTAACACACTATAATATGACACGACCAACTAAATATTTGGGCACCATACCTTCTTTTAAATTTTCTCCACCGCCGGGGCCGAAGGACCCGGCTTTCCGGCTACTATGATCCAACTAATTAAACATTCTACTGTGACCCGACTAACTAACACACTATAATATGACACGGCCAACTAAATATTTGGGCACCGTACCTTATTTTAAATTTCTCCACCGCCGGGGCCGAAGGACCCGGCTTTCCGGCTACTATGATCCAACTAATTAAACATTCTACTGTGAACCGACTAACTAACACACTATAATATGACACGGCCAACTACATATTTGGGCACCATACCTTCTTTTAAATTTTCTCCACCGCCGGGGCCGAAGGACCCGCCTTTCCGGCTACTATGATCTAACTAATTAAACATTCTACTGTGAATCGACTAACTAACACATTATAATATTACTCGGCCAACTAAATATTTGGGCACTATACCTTCTTTTAAATTTTCTCCACCGCCGGGGCCGAAGGACCCGACTTTCCGACTACTATGATCCAACTATTTAAACATTCTAATGTGAACCGACTAACTAACACACTCTAATATGACACGACCAACTAAATATTGGGACCGACTATTATGATCCAACTAATTAAACACGCTACTGTGACCAAGATAACTAATACACCATAATATGATACGACCAACTAAATATGTGGACACTATATATGCCATTAAATTTTCCATATTATATTTTAATCTATATAAGCTTAAAACAACTTTTCGAAAATCGACAAGAGGTTGAGCGCCGGCCGTAGGCCCCGGCCCCTTCCGGCTACTATGATCCGACAAATTAAACACGTTACTGTGACTTGACTAACTAACACACTTTAATATGATACGACCAACTAAAGATTGGGACCATCTTATTAAATATGCTGCCGACTATTATAGACATGACCAACTAACACACTAATTAAAATGTGGGCAACATCTGCCTTTTAATTTTCTCGACCGCCACCTCCCGTTACTATGATCCAACCAATTAAACACGCTCTTTGTGACCACTAACTAACACACTTTGTAATATGACACCACCAACTAAATATTGAGACCGTTCGTTATGACCCGACCAACTAAATATGCTCCCGACTATTATAGACAGGACAAACTAACACACTAATTTAAATGTGGGCACTACATCTGCCTTTAAATTTTCTCGACCGCCGGGGCCGTAGGACCCAACCCCCTCCGTCTACTATGATCCAAACAATTAAACACACTATAGTGGTCCGACTGACTAACAAATGATAATATGACACGACCAACTAAATTGGGACCGTTCTGCGATGACCCGACTAACTGAATATGTTGCGGACTATTATAGACAAGACCAACTAACACACTAATTAAAATGTGGGCACTACATCTGCCTTTTAATTTTCTCGACCGCCGGGGCCGTAGGACCCGGCCCCGTCCGCCTACTATGATCCAACCAATTAAACACGCTACAGTGACCAGACTGACTAACACATTATAATATGACACGACCAACTAAATATTGAGACCGTTCGGCCCATGACCCGACTAATCGAATATGTTGCGGACTATTATAGACAGGGACCAACTAACACATTAATTAAAATGTGGGCATTATATCTGTCTTAAATTTTCTCGATCACGGGGTCGTGGGACCCGCCTCCGACTATTATGATCCAACCAATTAAACACGCTACGGTGACCCGACTACCTAACACACTATAATATGACACGACCAACTAAATATTGGGACCGTTCGGCCATGACTCGGGCTAACTAAATATGATCCCGACTATTATAGACATGACCAACTAACACAATAATTAAAATGTGGGCACTACATCCGCCTTTTTAATTTTCGACCGCCGGCCGTAGGACCCGCCACCTCCCGCTACTATGATCCAACCAATTAAACACGCTACAAAGGACCCAAACGACTAACATTATAATATGACACGACCAACTAAATATTGGGACCGTTTAGCCATGACCCGACTTATCGAATATGTTGCGGACTATTATAGACAAGACCAACTAACACACTAATTAAAATGTGGGCACTACATCCGCCTTTAATTTTCTTTCGACCGCCGGGGACGTAAGACCCGCCCCCTCCGGCTACTATGATCCAACCAATTAAACACGCTACTGTGACCCGACTAACTAACACTGTAATATGACACCACCAACTAAATTTTGGGACTATTCTGTTATGACCCTACCAACTAAATATGCTCCCGACTATTATAGACAGACCAACTAACGAGACTAATTTAAATATGGGCATTTCATCTGTCTTAAATTTTCTCAACCGTCGGGGCCGTATGACCCGACCGTCCGCTAATATGATCCAACCAATTAAACACGCTACAGTGACCAGACCGACTAACACATTATAATATGACACGACCAACTAAATATTGGGACCGTTCAGCCATGACCCGACTAACTAAATATGTTGCGGACTATTATAGACAAGACCAACTAACACACTAATTAAAATGTGGGCACTACATCTGCCTTTTAATTTTCTCGACCGCCGGGGCCGTAGGACCCGCCCGTCCCGCTACTATGATCCAACCAATTAAACACGCTACAAATGACCGGACCGACTAACACATTATAATATGACACGACCAACTAAATATTGGGACCGTTCGGCCATGACCCGACTAATCAATATGTTGCGGACTATTATAAATGGGACCAACTAACACACTAATTAAAATGTGGGCATTACATCTGCTTTAAATTTTCTCACCGCAGGGCCGTAGGACCCTACCCTCCCGGCTACTATGACCCAACCAATTAAACACGCTACGCTGACCGTACCGACTAACACATTATAATATGACACGACCAACTAAATATTGGGACCGTTTAGCCATGACCCGACTAATCGAATATGTTGCGGACTATTATAGACAGGACCAACTAACACACTAATTTAAATGTGGGCACTACATCTCGCCTTTAATTTTCTCCATAATGGGCTGTAGGCCTCGGCCCCTTCCGATTACTATGATCCAACTAATTAAACACGCTACTGTGACCCGACTTACTAACACACTATAATATGACACAATCAATTAAATATTGGGACCGTTCTACTATGGCCACAGACTGAACTTTGCATATTGATTCTTTAAGTAAATCTTCGTATTATATTTTTCTTTAAGTAAGTCTCGGATGCCGGTATGACAAATAAAGCCTTGAACAGGCACAATTATTAAATAACTTTATTAACTATTCTTATAGAATTTTTTTTAAAGGAAAAGTTTAACAGACAATTATTAATCTATAAGTTCTTAGAATTTTCAATTAATAAGTTCTTAGAAATTTCAATTAATGTACAATTCTATTATTGTTTTAGATATTGTTTAAAATAATATACTATTGTTATAATTAATATTATTGTTTTAAAATAATATAAATTTTAGATATTGTTTCATAAAAATCGACGAGAGGTTGAGGCGCGCCACAGCAGCCTGCGTGATACCTAGTCTATATTATAAAAAGAAGTGGTGTGTGTGTAGCCTAATAAATCCGACCCTTGATTTCGTCATCCTACGGCATGGATCGATTCGTTATATGTCATATATAGACGTCCGTCCGATTCCTTAGGATTTTATTATTTGGACGACGTAGATTATGCCGTGTCCCAGGACAAAGCTAACCCAACCTTGATTGCCGATTTCCATGGTTAGCCCAAAAAAGACACCGCACCAAAACGAATAACAATAATAGCCCCTAACCTAGGAAGTTAGATAATGTAAATTTAGATAGTCCACGATTTCCTTATATCGGATGGCGCATCCAATTTAATTTCTTCGCGGGTTTAGTCCCAGTAACTGGTGCCCACAGTTGTAGATTAAGAAAGGGCAGTTTGGAAAACTCCCACTTGGAAAAAGCTGTGGTTGGAAAGTGATAAGCACTGCAAGACAATAAAGTTAACTAACATCAGATACCTTTCCAAGGTAGAATTGAACTATTTTCCATGAAAACCGTTGTTTTCTTTTCAAGCTTAAAACAACAATCTCTCATTCTTAGATTAAGTTCTATTGCCCATGTGGACAATTTTCTAAATAGGTGCGTCTTCGAGGATTGTAGTAAATTAAATTGTACATGTGGTTTTGTTTTTCTGCTGCTCCAGCATATACATGGGTTCTTCTCCTTCCTACTAAGTTTGGCTCAATGTGGAGGGCACATAAGTACTGTACTCAAACTATAAGCATGTCAAGCTTACGATCCAGGCTAACTTTAAGAATAAAAGAAACTAAATACCTAACAACGGAAGGAACTAAAAAATAAACCTTTAATATGATACGACTACTATGATCCAACTAATTAAACACGTTGCTGTGACCCGGCTAACTAATACATTATAATATGACACGACCAACTAAATATTGAGACCGTTCTGCTATGACCCGAGTAACTAAATATGATCTCGACTATAATATGGCACTATGTCTCGCCTTTGAATTTTCTCCACTTAAAAGGGTCGGGGCCCCGCCCTTCCCATTACTATGATCAAACTAATTAAACACGCTATCGCGACCCGACTAACTAACACAATATAATATCACATGACCAACTAAATGTTGGGACCATTCTGCTATGACCCGACTAAATTATATTGGGCACTATATCTTCCTTTGAATTTTTCTCCATCAAGCCGTAGGCCCCCTTCCTCCGCTTGTAATCCACTAATTAAACACACTACACCCGACTAACTAACATATACTATAATATGATACGACCAACTAAGTATTCAGACCTTTCTTCTATGAACATAAACTAAGACTGCATGGGAAGATATTAATCGAACGACCAAATAAGTGAACAATAAACAAAACTCTAAAAAGGTTGAGGGATTTGTCTTCGTATTTTCAGTTAAAGTTCAATTCTATTATTATTTAGGTATTAAATCTTTAATTAATATAAACTTTAGATATTGATTTTTTACGTAAATCTCCATATTATATTTTTTTTCATTCGATTATATTATATTTTAAGCTATATTATATTTGAAGCTATATAAGCTTAGAACAACTTTTCTAAAATCGACCAAAAGGTTGAGCGCCGCAGGCCGGCGCGATACCTAGTTTCGTTATAATTATGTCTCCTTTATGATTATAAGATGAAAGTATTAAATAAAGGGTTAAATAAATAAATAGAATTAGTAGATTATAGTTGAAGGACCCACAATATGGAGTGTCACAGACAAAAAGGAGAAAAATTGGAATCGAGAAAGAAAAAGAAAAGAAAATGAAATGAACCCGCGATTCATCATCATTAGATCTTCTTTCCTTGTTTATCTCTTTTCTTCTTTCTTCTTCCCTTTCAGACACAAAAACAGAACAGGATAGAAAGAAAAAAAACACACAGATAGATTTTATTAGCGAATAGATAGACAGACAGACACAGAGCCAAAAAAAACAGAGAGAGAAAGAGAAAAAGAGATCTTTTTCGATTCTCTTTTTCTCTCTTTCTCTCTCGAATAGAATTTCCCAACGCCATCATCAATGGTTTCTTACCATTAATTTTACCCAGACCAGAAGAAGAGAAGAAGAACCCTATCATCATCATCATCATCATCATGGGTTGTTGTGAATCTTCATTGTTTACAGAATTAGGAGCTAAGAAAGATAACCTACCTCACAACCAACAACAACAGCAACAACCGCAACAAGGAAATCATCATAAACAGCCACCATTCAATCATCATCCTATCTCCTCCACAAATACCTCACCTAATTCTTCTTCTCTGCCTAATGGTGCTTCAATTGTTAATGGTGATGAACCACCTTCCTTTACAGAATACTCTCTTTCAGACCTTAAATCTGCAACAAACAATTTTAGTTCAGAATTCATTGTTTCTGAAAGTGGTGATAAAGCACCTAATGTTGTCTTCAAAGGTCGTCTTCAGAATGGTCGCTGGATTGCTGTTAAGAAATTCTCTAAAACGGCATGGCCTGATCCTAAACAGTTTGCTGTGAGTGATTAATTCTTGTCTATCTTTCTTTTATTGAATTCGCAAGTTAGCTAGGGTTTTGAATTTGATCATAACTTAATTGGTCTTCTTTAGGAGGAAGCTGGAGGTGTTGGAAAGTTGAGGGACTCAAAGCTTGCAAATTTGATTGGGTATTGCTGTGATGGTGATGAGAGACTTCTTGTTGCTGAATACATGCACAATGATACCTTAGCTAAACATCTATTCCACTGTATGTGTGTGCTATCTTAAATCCCCGTTTTCATCATGTTTATGTGATAATTACTTAGTTATTCATAGAGTTAGGTTTACGAAACGAAATCATGGTGTGGAATTCATTAGTTAGAGCTAAATACTGATACTTCTAGGGTATCCTTTAACTAGGTATACTACATTCAAGAACTATAGTGCATGTGTTAACTATAAAGGTTTAATGGGTTTTCATTAATGCTCATTATAGGCTAACAACATATTCCGAACCATTCGGTTGTTTTAGCTTGTTAAAATAATGTTCTCGCCTTTTGTTTATGTAATTTGGTTTCCATATATGTATGACTGCGAGAAACGATTATTTTCTTCCGGTTTATTTGACACTAGATCCTGTTTTTTTCACTCTTGATAGGGGAACATCAAACAATTGAATGGGCTATGCGTTTAAGAGTTGCTCTGCATATTGCTGAATCATTAGATTATTGCAGTAGTAAAGGCCGAGCTTTGTACCATGACTTGAATGGTTATAGGGTTCTCTTTGATGAGGTATTCGATTTCATCTACATTATAAGGTTTTCACCATATTCCTGCCAGCAATTATTTGTTAAAAAATAATCTGTGACGCATGAAGGTCATTCTATTTCTGCTTGTAGAATGGTGATCCACGCCTCTCCTGTTTTGGGCTAATGAAAAATAGCAGTGACGGAAAGAGTTACAGCACAAATCTTGCTTACACACCTCCAGAGTATCTAAGAAATGGTATTTATTCTTGTACACCTGCTTTACGTAATTTTTGGGTTTATATTTGTCTTTCTTTCTATCGTCCTTCTCCCTCGCTGAATCTCCAAGCCCCGTCCATTGCTCATCCCAAAAGTGAGCCTGTGACATTCTTAATGTTTTAAGTGCAAGCCACTTACTACCACATCTCCTGTTCCCAGTATTGTTTGCTTATATATCTTATTTGGGGTTGAACTTGATAAAAATGTTTTGGAAGGAATGCACCACATTTTCTCCATCCATGACCTGCGAGTTGTATTGAACAGTTCCATATTTGTATAAACTAATAGTTTGAAAATATCATGAAGTAGGTTTGACTCATCCTTCTGCTATTGTCTTAAAACAGGAAGGGTCACTTCTGAAAGTGTTATCTTCAGTGTCGGCACTATTCTCTTGGATCTTCTTAGTGGAAAGCACATCCCTCCAAGTCATGTAAGGTTTTATATTTGGATTGTTATACTATGCCCAAAGTTCTGCAACTACTTTAATTTCTTTATGATTAGTAGCTCAGTTTAAATTTAACCTATATTGATGAAAACTGGCCTCTAAATTTTGAGTTTTCTGATATAAGCAGCTGCTGCTCTTCCTTTGGGTTCACATGTCAACCAGTCTCGAGTTCCTTCTGTTACTTAAGATCTACTTCGAAAAACAATGTAGTTCTCTTCGTAATTTCTTTTTGCTTTCTATGCTCATATACAGGCTCTTGATATGATTCGGGGCAAGAACATCCTTATCTTGATGGATTCACATTTAGATGGGAAGTTCTCAACAGAAGAAGCAACTGTGGTTATTGAACTTGCTTCTCAATGTTTGCAAAATGAACCCGGGGAGAGGCCCGATCTCAAGAAGCTTATTGATACACTTTCACCATTGCAGTCCAAAGCTGATGTAAGTTGTTACTTTTGTCTTTCTTGTTGTACCTACCAGACTTCATATGATTTACTTGGTAGTTCTCTGTTGCGAGCAATTGTGGCTAACGTATATAGATCCAGTTCTAGAACCAGAAACACAAATTTGTTTGGTTCCATATATGTGTGAACATGTACAACATCCATCCGAATAAAGTCCCGGTCTTGATGCACATTGTCGGTGGACCATATTATGAAGTACACATGTTAGTGAAATTGTTTTTTGTTGTTAAGTGGTTGCAGAATTTTAAATCACCAAAATTCTTGCCATGTAGGTCCCGTCTCATGTAATGCTAGGCATTCCGAAACATGAGGAAACACCCTGTACGCCTCAGCGACCCTTGTCACCAATGGGTGAGGCATGTCAAAGGAGGGACCTCACTGCCATCCACAAAATTTTGGTGACAACTCATTACAGAGACGATGAAGGAACCAATGAGGTATATGAAAGTGAATCTCCTGGGTGTTAGCCTTGCTTGAGCTTGATTCAATGTATGTTTTTTTCATCAGTTATCCTTCCAAGAGTGGACACAGCAAATGAGAGATATGCTGGAGGCAAGGAAGCGTGGGGACTTTGCCTTTCGTGATACAGATTTTAAAGCTGCCATTAGTTGTTACTCTCAGGTAATTTCTTCTTTCTTTCCTTTTCATCAAGAATTTCCAGTCTTCTGTTTTGCTATGCTATAATATCCCTGGTTACATCTGGGGGACCTCTTAGACTGGTTATGTTATAGAAAAATGTTACCTTGAGAAATTGGGTGTTTCCTTTTAACTTGTTTTAATGATACATGACCGGTAGCTGATTGATATTATTTTTGAGCCTTGCTAGTATTACATTTAGTTTTATGCTCGTGGAAAATGAATAGCACTTTACCTACTGGAATTTTTTGGTAGACAACTAGTAGAGGGTAGATATGCAAACGGTGTGTATACACAGGCACCATGGTTTGGGACCTCTAGACTGATTAATATTTCTTATGGTGTGTATGCACAGTTCATAGATGTAGGCACCATGGTTTCTCCGACAGTATATGCAAGGCGTAGTCTGTGCTATCTCCTCAATGACCAGCCGGATGCTGCTCTCCGAGATGCAATGCAAGCCCAATGTGTTTACCCAGATTGGCCCACAGCTTTTTACATGCAGTCAGTTGCCCTTTCTAAGCTGGAAATGCACAAGGATGCCGCTGACATGTTGAACGAAGCTGCAGGCCTTGAAGAAAAGAGGCAACGGCATGGTAGATAGTGAAGCCACTAACCACCATCATCATCCAATGTTGTAAACAGAAACACCCATGTTGTTATGTATAATCACAGAAAAAATGTAATATAGGGAGAGTGAGGGAGAGAAACATTAGTTCTTGTTAACAGTAAATGTATGTGTTTTTTTTTTTTTTTTTTTTGTCTCCATTTGATGAGATAAAAATATATCAGAGTTCAACATTTGTACCATTTTATACATTAAATCTTAATTAGTAACTGTTCAGCCAACATATAGTTCAGCCTGCCCATCAATGAAAAGGCTCATGAACTCCTCCCCATCCACAGTTTCCTTCTCAATTAGAAGCTGAGCGAGGCTGTGGAGAATGTCAATGTGAGTTTCGATGAGAAGTGAGGCCCTTGCGTATGCCTTCTCCACCAACTCCCTGACTTCTGAGTCCACAATATCAGCTGTTGCCATTGAGTAATCCTTTTGGGTTGACATCTGAAAAGTTGAAGATTGATCACATTGTTTAGTAATCTTTAACAGAGCATATGGCGTATGCGATATCTAAAAGATAAGCTGCTTCATAGGTTTATTTGTTTTTTCCTTTTTTTAGATTAGCAGTTGCGAAGTTGGAGTATTTGCTTACTTGCTGACCCAAGAAGGTATTTCCTCCACCTCCACCAATGGCAATCTGTCCTATCTTTTTGCTGAACCCAAATCTCTCAACCATCTGCCTTGCCACATTAGAAACCTGCATGAAGTCGCTTGACGCTCCAGTGGTAACACCTTCTTTGCCAAATATCACCTCTTCAGCCACCCTGTATGGTTTTGACAGCAAGAAATGACAAGACAAATAAAAATTAGATGGACAAACTTCATTTCTTGCTTCCTAAACTGTCATTATCACACTTAGCATTAGCTCGCAATGGATGATCAGCGAGAATCCACCTATGCATTTTCAAAGTGGCAGCTAAGATGAGAAGAAAAGAAAAGTGTTAACAAACCTGCCACCTAAAGCAACAGCCATTTGATTCTCCAAGTAGCTTCTGCTGTATAACCCAGATTCTAATCTCTCTTCACTTGGAGCAAAGAAAGTCAAGCCACCAGCTTGGCCACGAGGGATGATGGAAATCTTGGCGACAGCGTCATAATCAGGCATTAGTGCACCAACAAGAGCATGACCAGCCTCTGTTTCCAATTTTAATATATGTTCATAGGATGAGTAAATGAGTATGCAAAATCTTGTTTAAAGATATGTGAACTGCAACTAAATGAATTGAAGGATGGATGGTAGTTACTACCATGATAAGCTACTAGTTTCTTCTTATCTTCTGAAACTACTGCATTTTTCTTCTCAGGTCCAGCAATGATCCTTTCCAAGGCATCGGAAATCTCATCCTTACTTATCTCCTTGAGGTCACGTCTGGCTGCAAAAATGGCTGCTTCATTCATTAGGTTTTGCAAATCAGCTCCAGTGAATCCAGGTGTTCTTCGTGCAATCTTGTCAAAGTCCACATCCTTCGCTAGTGCTTTTCCTCGAGAATGCACCTATCATGAGAAAAAATGTAAACATTATAACCTCAGAACTAGTGCTAGAACAAGCCCTAAATGATCAATGACTGAATACTAAACGAAATATCATCTTAAAATTCTGTTTCTAGTTATCAACGTAAACCATTTTTTCACTCTTTTACTAAGCCTTATGATGCATGCTCCAAAGACCCACTGATTATACTTTTTCATATAACATTCTTCAAAATCTCTACTATTTCAATCTCATATATACATAGGTGGACATCCTTAGAAATCATAATTCACAAAAATGCATTCAATCAATTAAGTTTCACTTTTGGCACACGATTCCTCGCATAACTAACTGTATTGGAATATGCAAAGTTCTGAGATCTGCTAGTTTTGCTTTCTATTAATCATCACATAAGACTCGGTGAGGGGTTGACGTGACAAAGTGGCAAGATAGTTTTCAACAAAGAGTGTATATTTAACGAAAGCATAGAGCAGCAGGTGTAAAAGAGTATAGATAGATGGTTTTGAAAGTACCTCGAGGATCTTTACTCGACCAGCAACATCAGGCCTGTCCACCGTCACCTGTCGATCGAACCTCCCAGGCCTTAACAATGCTGCATCAAGAACATCTGGTCTGTTTGTTGCGGCCAAAATGATCACACCATTGTTCCCTGAAAACCCATCCATCTCCGTCAAAAGCTGATTAATTGTCTGTTCTCTCTCATCATTCCCACCTCCCATACCAGTTCCACGCTGCCTTCCCACAGCATCTATTTCATCAATAAATACAATACATGGAGCCTTGGCTTTTGCTTTCTCAAACAAATCTCGAACTCTCGAAGCTCCAACACCCACAAACAATTCAACAAATTCTGATGCAGCACATGAGAAAAATGGCACACCAGCCTCTCCAGATACTGCCTTGGCCAAAAGGGTCTTACCAGTTCCAGGAGGTCCAACCAACAAACAACCCTTTGGAATTTTAGCTCCTAGGGCAGTGTACTTATCAGGATTCTTCAAGAAATCAACAACTTCTTGCAACTCCAATTTTGCCTGGTCAGCCCCAGCAACATCTGCAAATGTGACCCCAGTTTCAGGAACCTCCTGAAATTTGGATTTCGATTTTCCAAATTCCATTGGACCGCCTAAACCTCCTGGGCCACCGACTCCTCCCTGACCTCTCCGGAACAGGAAGTACAGTCCAGTTAAAGCCAGCAATGGGAAGAACAGATTACCTACAACAATACTAAGTGTCAGCAATCTCACTCAAACAATTTGTCAAAAATTAAGTATGAACTGCAATAACATTTCATTTACTAAGGAGTACGAACTGTACATTCAATTCATGAAGTACTACAAAAGCAAGAAATTATACTGAATAATCAAGGAAAATACAGAAAAGTAATGAAGGAAGAGATATTCAATTACCAATGATACTGAAGAGCCCCCCATTATTAGAATCACCCTCAGAAACAGAGATATCAACACCATTCATAGCCAATATATCAATAAGGTCTGGGTCATTAGGCACAGTAACTGTGGCCTTGACTCCATTAACTGCTGTAAGCTGAAGAAATCCACCTTCTTTATTAAACCTAACTCTCTCAACTTTCCCTTTCTTCACTGCATTAAGAAATTCACTATATCTCCATTGAGAACCTTCTGGTAAATCAGATTGTGTTTGTGGTTTAGGAGCAGTAGCAAGAATATTTTCTAGGGATGCGTTTGAAGAAGTGGGTTTTGCAGCTTCAACTTGAACTACAGGAGGTGGTGCATCAATGGCTAAAGCTAATTGGCCATTTTGTAAAACAGTGCTGAAAATGAATGCAGCACCAGCAGCAGCTAAATTAGCTTTAGATGGTTCTTTGTTAAGAATGGATTTTAAAGTTAGGGTTTTTCTTTTAGATGAGAAGGATAGAGGGAATGAAGAATTGGTTGTTTTTGGAGTTGGAGGTGAATGGAGAAGTTGAGTACCAAAGAAAGTTGAAGAAAGCAGAAGATTATTACTTGTTGAACCCATTTTTTCTTTCTTCCTTCTCTAATGAAATCTTGGTTTAGTTTTGTTATTTATCTGATTAATTTTGTGGGTTTCCTGTGAATTTTGATTTTGGTGGTGTTACGTGGAGTGAATTGAATCAAATGTTTGAAGTGGTGAGGAAGAAAAGAAGTGTAAAAGAAGGTTTTTTCTACTATTTCTTTGAAATGGAGGAAGAAAACAAGAATTGTAATATCTACAACTATCGACAATAGATGTGGAGAGATTGAGAGGTGGAGAGGAATTCAAATATCTTTTACCCATTTCTTCAGGCCTCTTCCTATGCACATGCCAAAACATGGTATTTGGCATATATGCACCCACTATGGGTATCTTGACTATAAACTCATATGCCAATATGTTATTTACGGCATATAGGCATACTGTGACGGAGAGTTTCAATGACGATAGAGTCTTCGTCGCTCGATGGTCAAATGATCGTTCGATGGTCATTTAGTCGACGACTGACAGTCGATCTATCGCTCGGTACTATGATAATCGCTCATCGGATCTTCATCCAACGGCTAATATTTCCCCCTACTGATTTCAACCAATTCCAACCCAACTTCAAATTCATTTCACCATGCATAGTGCATAACAAAGTGGATTTGACTACGGAAAAATAACATGGATCATGATAGTTAAGGTGAATTTTTCTTTTTTATTGGTCTAATTCGCTACTATGAAGGTGAATTTTTAATGAAATGTAAATCTGGTTTTAATCTGAATATTAATTTAAAACATAATTTCCATTAATCTAAAAAAACAAAATTACATTTCACATTTCAACTAAAAGAAAACATTTTAACTACTCATTTCCTTGTCCGTTTCCTCCCGGACCAAAGATCCAATTGCTGCATTTTGGATCCATAGAGTTGTTCAACAAACTAGTTAAGGTCTTAGGTTTGAGGCCCGACTTGGTGGTTGAGTCTCATCGAATCACCATAACCTTGATAAGCAATGGGAGTACGGGGTATGGGAACATTATACAAATCTTGAAATACGTGTGGTTGATATTGTTGTTGGAATGGTTGAAATCTTTGATGAGGTTGAGGTAATTGGAGTATACTGATTTGTTTGCCTAACTACTTCCATGTTCACACCACCACAGAGTCGGTATGTCGGTTTGTGAATGACTAAACATACGTGTAGGAGTTGTATCCAAGCCAATGTTTTCTTCACCACCGCGTACTCCTTGAGTATCTAACACCATGTTTGGGGTTGAACTTTACGGATCCTCCTCCATATGACGACGTCTCGATCTTCTTTCACCACTTTGGCGACTTCCACGACTTTCTTGACTTCCCACGACTTTGATGACCCGGCGACTTTGCCGACTTCCACGGGACTCAATCCTGTACCAACTCCAACACCGGGACTCAAACCTCTACCGGCTCCAACACTTTGGGACTCATGTCATACATCATGCTTTCCCTCAAACTTTGCATGTTCCAAGTGCATATTCTCAAATCCACGAAGAAGAGCCTCATAATTGTTACATCGGGTGCGATACTCCAACTCTGTAGCATTGACCCCGAGGTATGGATAAGTCCCAGAGTAGGTGCACTAGAAACAATTGGATAAGTAACAATCTCTCCGGATGTCTTTGGATATAGTCTTTACTTCCCAAGAAAATGGTGGCATGTATGACGATGAACTTTGAGAAGGATATGCAAATACGTCACCCGTCTCTACAGTGGAGGTTGGGAAGGAAGAAATTCATTGTCAAGTGGCAACCTACCTAAAGGGGAAATCCATCCGACCCAAACTTTGCGGTTGCATGGAAATATTTGGCTTGAAAATAGTATTAAACCAAGATAGGTACTCATTTAATCCATCGGCTCCGGATCAATTCATGACTTCTTGCCAACTATGACCTTCTCTTATCAATTTGAAGTAATCGTCTATTTGAAACATCATCTTGGGATAAGGGTTGATAGCTATCACCGATCTCCTTTACAACGATGAAGAAGTTTGTCTTTCACCATAATACCAAACACCCTTCTCGAAAAATAGGGCTGTATAACACCATCCTTCTAAGGCTTAACTCTGCATTATCGACCTAGTTCTTCTTGGAACTCAGTCTCCCGCTTCATATGGCCGTGAGATAAGGTTATGGCTTGTTCTACTCAACTGATGAATCTTATGAACAATAGCAGTATGTTGACCATCTTCAATCTGTGTAGCTTCCCAATTCTCAGAATCATACTTTCGTATGATCGGAAATACATTCGTATAATTCTTAAGACAAGGTTACGAAACACGGAAATATGTATACCACCAATCTTTTGAAAAAATAACATTCACCAGGTTAATAACTTTTCCATATGAAAATGACAAATAAATACATAATGTGAAAAGATTGGTTCTTACCTCCGAACTCCCCAAAAAGCATTAAAACTATCTTTATCACACGTCGAATTATCACTTAGGGCAATGTAAATCTACGATAAAATCGCAATCCCCCAATCATATGTTGGTGCTTGCTCTAAATCTTCTAATGCTTCGAGAAACCCAATTAACACTACTGAGCTAGCATTTGAAAACAGACATTGGCCCAGTGTCCACAATACAAACAGACGTTCTAGCTCCTCAAAATGGTCGGGGATCAAATATTGATTACCATCTTCCCCTGTTTTTCATTCATTTTTACGACATAATTTGGAAAAACTTTTCAACCTTGGACACCTTCAACCCATACGCTTTTAATTGTCTATGTGTAGGATTTCCTCCTAATTCATTTGAGTATAAAGGAAGTCTTTCTTTCCATCTATCTTCCGATACCCACTTTAGTCTATTAAATGGAATTAAGTTCCCTTGGCATGGAATTAGGTTAACATGTATAAATCTATCTGTAACTCCTATTAACAATAATTATTCATAATTAGAATTTGTTGATTTTTATGAAACAAAACACATAATCTAAAAATTAAATAACTAGAAAAGACTGACTTACCGCATTCAAAGTCCTTGAAAAGAACGTGTTTGTAGTCTTCCACCATCGTTCTAATATAACTTGAACACCTTGAGTCCTGTGGTTTCTAGGTTGTATTTGATATAGATGTCGCCAAGGATATCTTCTCACTCTCTCTTGAACAAAGCACCAGAAGTAATTCAAAAATTCTACGTAACTCAGTCCATCCACCTCTTAGATGTATGGCGTTACATCGCCCTCATTATCGAAAGGTGATTAGAGAATACACCTTCACCGGCTACTAGTCTAACATTATTAAACTCATAATTTGTATCCACAACAAAACTTACTCCACTTTGCACGGGGTACTTGTAGATGCTTTCCCTTTTTGTTTCTTTTTTTCTCTCCATATCCCGATTAAGATAATCGTTTCAGAAGGTTTTCAGAAGAAGAATTGAGAAGAAAATCAGTGGTTTTCAGAAGAAGAATTGAGAAGAGTTTAGAAGAGGTGGGAGTATAGTTGCGGTATTTATAGGCGGCAGAAACTCGAACGGTGGCGATATTGATTATATCGACAATGATATAGTGATATTCGTGAATTGACAATAGCGATCTTTATCGCTAGCGATATTGTCAATATCTCTCGCTAGGAGTCGATCGCTCGCGGTTTCCCCATAGTGGCGCAAATGGTTTGGCATGCCTCCTGGCATGCCAAACACCATTTTTTTGGCATGTGCATAGGAAGAGGCCTCATAGACCCTTTTGAGATTAGATTTTGGTGCAGAGGACTTTTGGACAGTGTTTGTTTATGCTACGAGTCAGATACCTGACTCAGAATTTTTTTAGTCATACCATGACTGAATCAGGTTGATGGGTACACACATCCTTGGTTTGGATTTTTTGTTTTTGTTTTTCGCAAAAGAGGATAGCCTCAGAATATATATTGAGAAAACCGATTTAGGTTGTCGGAAACCTTACACAGATTGTCCAAGATCATAAAACAATCATACATATTGTAGTATCTCCACTAATTCTTACATATCAAATCTATCCCTTCAGATCTAAAAATAATTATAGAAAATCTTCTCTCTCGCAAAGGAGAGAGCCAAACATATAGGGTCAAACTGATTTTGAAAAAAAAAAGAATGTGTCGAAGCACAAAGCGATGACTGGATCAATTCCAACCCAAAGTTCCTCAAATCATGTAAACAATATAAACTGGAGTTTTTAAATTTAGATTGCCTAGTGCAATCAAGGTAACAATGACCCAACTAGTACTAACAGTATCCAAAACGTAACCTAAGTATCTCAAATAGTAACCAAAGTGTCTCGAGTAACATTAGAAGTCTGAATCGGTTTTCAAGTGTCTGTAACGTGAAGTGTCGGGCAGACTCGGCATTGGAGATGTGGTAACAGGTGAGGTAGAATATGAACTGGATGATAATCTTGATCGAGTAACGACTGTCTTTGTTTTCCTTACTAAGCCTAAAGCAAATAAAACTAAAACAAAAGAGACTAACATAATAATCGTAGACACTAAATGTAAAACAAGAGATAATGAGATCCTCTCACCACTACAAACAAAGAATATAACACATCTGAAACTTCTTGGTGTGGTAGAAGCCGATGTATCGGCTGTTGTTGAAACTATATTTTGCTCAATGATTTGACCTGAAGATGATGATATTCTTTTATTGCTTCTCTACCACATAATATCAACCATATCCACACTAACAACCGTAACATTTTCAGCTGGAAAATTAATAGCTCCCCAGAAAATTTCTTTAAACTTTTCTGCCGTCCGGAAAAGGAGTTTATCATCATCCATGAGGCAAAAAATAAACAGACCTCCAACAACAACCCACATGGCTAAATCTAAAAGAAAGGTCTTAAGATCTAGCAACAAGTACTGTAAATCAAGTAATAAACCCATAAAACTAGAAATTAAATCATACATATGTGAATTTATATTATGTAAAATTAAAATTTAACATTACCAAGAACTGAGATAAGGGCCGGAGATCAGGTGGAGAAGATGTCGTTTGTCTGTCTGATTTTGAAACTTGCTCAAAGATTGGCTTTGAAGATGATGAGATGCACCGATTTCTTCGTTGCCAAAGTTTACAACCCATCCCCGCTCCAAACAACCACAGATCCATAAAATAAAAAGCAGAGAAACGAAAGACTAAGCACATGAAAAAAGCTATTTCTAGAGAAAATTGATAAAATTAAGAAAACTAGAAAGAACAGGGTGAGATAGAGCTTGGGTTGAAGCTTGATCTGCTCAGATCTACTCCAAAAGAGATGATCTGAGCTAGGGAGGCGCTAGTTTTCTAGGGTTTTCGTTTTGTTTCTATTTGAGAAAAAAAAAACGGAAAGAGAAGAATTTGCGGTTAGTGACGACACCCTGTTTGGCAGAGAGGAATACTTGGTTTGGACGAAGGATATGTATTTGGATACACTCCCATTCTTAGGTAAGTACCCGGTTCTGATTATTGTTGAGGGAATTGATTAATTAAGAACAAACTTAGAGAGAGGTATGTTGAAGGCAGTTGCTATATATAGCACCGACATTTGGTACCTTGATCAGAGGTAACACATTCTAACGATCGAGCAGGAATTTTTTTCAAGTTGCATACTACCGTTCAACTATAATTTTGGAAAATCTCTCTTTTTTCTCTCAATCTCTTTATAGATATTGAAAGTTGCAAGTGGAATGGAAACCTGTTCATTTTTCTTATATTTTCCTTATTTTAGAACCAGGTAAATTTTGGAAATTCAACGTGTATAAATATATCAGCCTGCATTTGTTTGATTATGCAAATAGTACTTCTGCTAGTACTATTAGTTTTGGTCAGCTGAGAAGAAAAAAAAACAAATTTGATAAAAAATAAATAAGATACTATATTGGAGGTAGTGTAGTCTTAGTACTAAGGTTCGACAATAACAAGATTTTTATTGGATCTGATAGTAAGGAAGTTCGTATAAGAACGTATGCCATAACAGATGAAATTATCGAGCAAAAAATAGTTAAAGAATAAAACAATGTTGCAAAATATCTTCAGTGAGAAGAAAGTGTCTTTTTTCCAATAAATATTTATTTTCTTGTCTCTCTAGTCTTTGCTACTCCTTGATACCACATCTAAGCAATTTTACGGTTTGGCGGTTCTCTATATTCTTAACAAAGATTTCTTTTCATTTTATTTTTTTTAAGAAAAAAGCAAAAACAAAAAAATTTATATAAATTGTCACAATTTGTTTGTCTACGATTAGGCATTGATATATGTTTTTAGAATAAACAAAGAGATGAAACCGGTTTCAGGATTATTTATCTTTTCTTTATATGGGGAAATAGTCAATGGTCAAACTTCAATTTAAGACTGAAATATTGATATTGCTTTCTTTTATTTATTTTTATTATTCTAGCATGTATTCGTGTTTTGACGAATTATTTAGGAATATTTTTCTAACTATTTCTTTTATATCCATACATGGGACAAACAAGGAAAAAAATTCATAAGTGCAGTAATTTTATCATTGGAGCAATAGGGAATGCTGATATCTCTAGTGAAATATGTGAAAATTTGCTGAAGTCCACTGTTAATAAATATGTCAGTGAGAATTATTTGATTACTTATTACTTATATCAAGAATGAAATGAAGAATCCAATTCATGAAAATAAAGTACCTCCGACATTCCTTCTAATAACACCGGAAGAGTCTTCAAGAACCGATTTCACAGCTACAAGAATAAATAAAAACAAAACCCACATAATTACTGAACTGTATGGCTTTATTGGTTGTGAAAATGATGAATGTTTAATTCTTTTTTTATATATATAATGATCGAAAATATTGGTATTCCAAAACAGAGAGAGTAAACATGATATTTGGTATGGGATTTGAAATATATATGTTCCGAGAAGCGTAGGCTCATAGTGGGTGGACTTGTGATAGTTTATAATTCCTTTTCCAGGGAAGACAAAGAAGGAAACATGAGGTTAATTAACAAAAAAGTGGATTTTCACGACTGATAGACATATTCACTTGGACGATCCAGAGGGGCAATATCAAGTACGGGTTAAATATTAGCAAGAAGTGGTTTAGAAGTTTCGATCACTATCAGAAAAATGTTTTAAAATTTCATCCTTTACACAACCAATACAGGCGTACGATTCAGTAATATATGGGTTCTATTTTTATCTATTCTTGTAACAGTGAAATCCGTTCCTTAAGGCTCTTGTAGTGGCTATTAGAAGGAATGTCAGAGGTAGTGTAGTATTTGCGCAAGTCCACTGATCTAATTTAATTACATATTCAGATGCGTTTATGAAAATTTCATCACTGGAAATTGATTTATACGGTTTATCGTTTCATCATTAAGTATTTTGACAAACCCTAAACCCTAAATAAAATCCAGGGTTTCTTGATTCTATGTGGAGTCTTAATCTTTACGGTTTATTATAACCAAAATTTTGTTATTTAACTTGGCTTTGGTGACTTTGAAACTAAGGTTCTCACTTTTCGGGGAAAAAACAAAAGATATTAGAGAGGGAAGGAAAGCTAAGTATAAGATCAATGGCCCACAACCCATTACAAGAACCTGTCCTCCGGCAGTTTGGTGCTGCTACCCGGATAGACGACGCTATAAAGGATTATATACAATGTTGTGAACACTACCTGAATAATGCATGGGATGCCACCAACGTAGACGATTGGAACGAGGCGAGAGTAAGATTTTCAGTTTTTTTTTTTTTTTTGGAGAGGACAACAAGAACTAACTACAATACAAAATGTTTTGAATCCGCAAGTTCAATTCACCTAATTGGAAGACATGCGTGCACAGCTTGCACAAGTCCCTCCACCTGGTAATGGTGGCATGCCTGGTAATGGTGGCCGGGGTGGTGGCATGCCTAGAGATGGTGGAATGCCTGGTAACGGTGGCCGGGGTGGTGGCATGCCTGGTAATGGTGGCCTGGGTGGCAGAGGCGGTAGTCGTGGACGTGGTGGTGAGCAAAAAGTTGCTCAAGTCCACTGTTAATAAATCAACGAGAAGTATTTGGATACTTATATTAAGAAAGAAATGAAGAATCCTATCTATGAAAATGAAGTAACTCAGGACATTCCTTCTAATAACACTAACATATTCACTAACAGTGGATTTGAGCAACATTACATAACTTTCACTAGAGATATCAGCATTCCCTATTTCTCCAATGATAAACTTACCGCACTTATGAATTTTCTTTCCTTATTTGTCCCCTGTATGGATATAAAAGAAATAGTTAGAAAAATATTCATGTATAATTCGTCAAAACACGAATACATGCGAAATAATATAAAATAAAAGTGAACAATATCAATATTTCCGTCCTAAATTTAATGTTTGGATTTGGAGTTTGATCATTGGTTATTTCCCCTCCAGATAAAAAAAGAAATCCTGAAACCGGTTTCATCTTTTTGTTTATTCTAAAAACATATATCAAGGCAGAATATAAATTTGTAGACAAACAAATTGTGACATTTTTTTTTTGATATGCAACAATCTATTATGTAAACAAATTATAAGAGTTTACAAATAACTTGTCGGTAACCAAGCAACAAGCTCGGCACCAACACCTTTTTGAATAGCAATTCCTAATCGATGAAAAAGAAAATCACCAATTTTAACATTTACATCATGACTACTTACAAAATTCTTCTCTCTCTTCAAGAAATCCACGGTCTCATCTCCTAACTCACCTAGCGGTAAGTAATGCGGTTTCAAGAAAGCGGACACAAGTTTTTTTTTTTTTTTTTTAAAAAGAGAAAAGAAATCATTGATAAAAATATAGAGAACCACCATACCGTAAAATTGCTTAAATGTGGTATCAAGGAGTAGCAAAGACTAGAGAAAAAATTATATAAAAATTTACAGCAAAAAAAGACACTTACGTTCTGACTTGGGACATCTTGCAACATTGTTTTCTTCTTTAACTATGTTTTGCTCGATAATTTCATCTGTCATGTCACAAGTTCTTATACGAACTTCTCTACTATCAGTTCTCACAAAAATCTTGTTATTGTCTAACCTTAACTCCGAGACTACACTACCTCCTATATAGTATGATGATGAAATTATTTATCTTTTATTAAATTTGTTTCTTTTTTCTTTTTTTTTTCTTCTCAGCTGACCAACACTAACAGGATTAGAAGAAGTAGTATTTGGAAATCAAACCAATACAGGCTGATATATTTATATACGTTTGAATTTCCAAATTTATCCAGTACTAAAATAACGAAAAGATAAGAAAAAGGAAGGGGTTTCCAATCCTCGTGCATCTTTCAATTTATATACAATATATTGAGGAAAAAAAGAGAGAGTTTCCAAAATTAGAGATGAGTGATAGTATGCAACTTGAAAAAAATTCCATGCTTGATCGCTACAATGTGTTACCTCCGTTCAAGGTCCGGCCAAGGTACCAAATGCAGTGTTATATATAACAACTGCATTCAACTTGAAAGCATTTCATGCTCACATAGTCATTGATTTTGGAGAAGAAAGTCATATTGATATCAACGAAAGAATCTCTGTTATTAGATATTTCATTAACAGATTAGGACGTGGCATAAAAAGATCAAAGTGTGATATTGCTTTAGGTAATATTTCTTCATCTCTCTCAGATCCTAACGTCAAGAGTTTAGGTATTGAACTTAAGATTAAAGCCAAGAATTTAGTTGTGGATAAGCGACTTGCTTATCCTATTCTGGTGACTTAATTCTTTTGTCTTGTGCATTCTCTAGTTTTTGAGAATGCATAGTATGGAGAAGTTTTGTTGTGACAAATATTAGAAGGATGTATACAATTTAAATCTTATTGGACTGAGAAACTTATGAGATCGTATATGTGCTTTTCACTTAACAAATTCTTCTTGATAGATGTTTTTTCTTATTTCCTACCACCTAGTCAAGAACTGTGACTTGTGGGTCCAAGTACTTTAACCTGTCTTGCTATACAAGTTTTTGGTCACAAAACTATTTCCTTGTTGACCACGAACCTGTTTAGTTAAGGACACTTATTCTTTATAAGTATGCCGTCATATTTATTTCAAATTACATTGTACAATTTTTGTGTCTTAATCATAAAACACATGGATGCATCTAGTTCTAAAAAATTGTGTACAAGAAGGAGAAAAAAAAGGTCGAAAAGATGGTACTGAAGAAGTTATTGGGTTTTATGAGTATCCCTTTACTATATCTTGCTTCTTTTCTCACGAACATGAGAATTCTAAACCTGTTCTGATGTCTGCTGATCTTGTTGGAAACTTGATGAGAGATTTCAAAGTGGTGTTTGATCAGCTTGCTGCAGCTAAGAAAAATATTGATCTTCAGAAATCAGACATGGTGAAGACTTCAAAAGATTTTACGTATCTAAAAGATCTAGTAAAAGATTATATGTAGATGCTTTTCTTATCTGTTTTATCTTTTTACTATTTAACTCCTTATAGGAATTTTGTTCTTATTGTTTAAGGAGAACCACTAGTTTTTGGAGTAGTTTATATATGTTACATTAGCTATTCCAAATATTATCATCTTGCATAGTTAAAGTTTATTAATTTAATTTTAGAGATTTCAAAGTGGTGTTTGATCAGCTTCTTGCAGCTAAGAAAAATATTGATATTCTAAAATCAGACATAGTAAAAACTTCAGAATATTTTGCGTATCTGAGATATCTGGTAAAAGATTATATCTAGATGCTTTTCTTATCTATTTTATCTTTACTAGTTAACTCCTTGTAGGAATTCTGTTCTCATTCTTTAAGGAGGAACACTAGTTTTTGGAGTAGTTTTTATGTGTTACATTAGCTATTCCAAACATTATCATCTTGTATAGTAAAAGTTTACTAATTAAATTTTATTTTGGAAGATGACTTGCAATATCTAATTTTCATGGTTATATATATATGTATTGCTTATTTTGTGAGATTTGTTCTTTGCTATCATTATTTGGTGATTAGAACATATATCTCATATTTTCTCATAGGTTAAGCTATTTCACTCTTTCAAAAGAAGAGTAGACTATTTTGAGTGTAGTTGCGGGAAATCCCACACTACACCCCTCAATCGAATTTGTTTAGTTATCCATTTGAAGATGAATAACAATATATTTTATTAATTGTTTTCTTGAAAGGTTTACAAAGAAATGTAGAACAGAGCTAAAGAAATTACAATCACTCTTAATTTTCTCTCTCCTAATGACTTGCTTAACAATTCAAAAAGAATCCCCTCACAACAGGATCGACTCAACTCTTTATATAGGGT